>CM076581.1:884352868-884815708 GCA_034641835.2 Pinus albicaulis | reverse complement strand
CAACTTTTGTTTTTCTAAGGAAAAGAAAAAGACACTAGTATACAACAAATAGAAGGGGTTACCTCCTATGAAAAGTATTTTTTCAAAATCTGTCCATTTAAAGGAAAATAATCTCTTTTGTCTGATAGATCTTGCAATAAGAATGTTGATGGGCCTATTTCTTCGATTACTTGAAATGGACCTAGCCAAAGTATTTGAAATTTCGTGAGTTTACCTTTTTCCTCATGCGCTTTATCCCATTTCAATACTAGATCACCAATTTAAATTTTTTTGGAGTAACAGAAGTTGAATCAAATGAAGCTTTTACTATATGTTGATGATGTGCATGAGTATGCTTATCTTTTTCTCTTTCTTCTTTCTTCTTCTAACTTAATAATTTGACATTGTCTATGTTGTAAACAAGAAGATGGAGTTTCATCAATAAATTGTACTAAGGAAATAGAGGGAATAACTACATTGGTAGGAAGTAAAATTTATTTTCCATACATAATATTGAATGGAGAAGTGCCAATAGAAGCTTTATGAGTTATTCGGTCCGCCCAAAGAGCAAAGATTAACGATTTATGTGAATTTCATTGGTTTTGATCAAGAGTTATTTTGATTATTCTAATCAAGTTTTTTTCGTGTATTCTGCCAAACCATTTCCTTGCGGGTAATAATTTGCAGAATACTTATGTTTAAAACCTCTTTTGATTGCAAATTCCATCATAGCAGTTCCCAAGAAGCAAGATGCATTATCAAACATTAAAGCAATAGGTAAGCCAAACCTAGTTATGATATATTGGTCGATGAAATCAATGATATTCTCAGAGTTGGATACCTTTAATGGAATTTCTTCCACCCATTTAGTAGAGTAATATGTAGCCGCGAGAATATATCTATGTTGTTTGGAAGATTTAGGAACAATCTCACCGTATATCTAATCCCCATTTTTCAAATGGTTGTTCGATATTCACTGACTGTAATGGGAAGGCTGGCTTCTTTTGTCTTCCAGATGCACTTTGAGACACTTTGCACTTTCTTGCATATTCATGAGCATCTTTGAAAAGTGTAGGCCAATAGTAACCTGAATCAAGATTTTGTGTGATGTCGTATTTCCTCCAAAATGTCCTCCGGCTGGTCCATCATGGAGTTACTGCAAGACTTTCTCTGCTTCATATTTTTCTAAGCATCTTAGTAGTACATAATCAAAATTTATCCTAAATAATACATCATTGATTAATTCATATTTCTTGGCATTTAATCTTAACACCCATTTTGTTTTGTAACTAAGTTTGGTCAGAGCATATCCATTCTTCAAATATAATACGAGTTCAGTGTATTGTGATTGTGGATTGTTAAGGCTTACCTCTGATATTTTCACATTGTTACCTAAATCTTCTTCTGATGATAGATGGGATGCTCATATAAGCATTCTGAAAAAACCTTGACCTCTAACAATTTTCGAGGGTCTAATTTCTACATCATATTCTTGTAAAGAGGTAACCCAGTTAGCCCTTTTATCTCCTAATTATCTTTGCATTAATAGTTGTATCACTGCAGAGAATGGAACAATGATTTTGCTGTGATTTTTTAGGAGAAATGGCCTGAAATTCTTTATATCCTTAAATACAACAAATGCTTTCTTTTCTACATATGAATAATTTAGTTCTACACCTTGCAAATTGGAACTGAAAAATGATATTGCTGCTTCAATTTTTTGGTCAATAAGCTGTGTTAAAACATCAACGCATGATGTATCTGATGAAAAAGTATATAAAGTAAAAGGATTAAGAAAATTGGGGGTAGTTAGGAATGGAGCATTGATAATGGATTGTTTAATCAAATCAAATGCTTCTCTTTCATTATGTCCCCATTTAAAGACTAATTTTTTCTTAATCGTGTTTTTTAATGGTAAAACTATTTATGAAAAGTCAGGGACAAACCTTTTAAAAAATTTAATTTACCCAAGAAACGATTGCATAGATTTTTTTTTATGAAGGAAAGGAATTCTTTTAATCTCTTCAATTCTTTCAAGATCAATATAAATACCTCTTTTTGACACAATGAATCCTAAAAGTCTTCCTTCATCTAATGCAAAAAATGATTTCTTTGGGTTTAATGAGATGCCATACCTTTTACATTGCTCAAAGACTTGCTTTAGGTCATTCACATGATTGGTTACTTGTTTACAAAAGACTGTAATGTCATCTAAATAAATAACCACTAATTTGTTTATGAGCCCCCTAAAAGTTATGTCAATAGCTCTCTGAAAAGTGGCACCTGCATTAATCAATCCAAATGGCATATTTTGATAGGCATAAGTTCCCCACTTAGTCTTGAACGTAGTTTTCAATCTATCATCTGGATGTACGAGGATTTGGTTATATCGTGAAAATCCATCTAGAAAGGTCATAAGTTCAGAACCATCTACTGTCTGCAGTACTTGTTCCATGGCTGGTAATGGAAAAGTGTCCTTTTTAGATGCTTTGTTTAAATTCCTAAAATCAATGCAAATTATAATATTGTCATTCTTCTTCCTGTCAGGTACCAAATTTAATACCCATTTAGAATGCCTAACTGGAAAGATAATTTTTTCCTTGAGGAGTTTGTTCAAGTTTGTCTTTATTTGATTTTCTAGATTTGGATGAATCTTCCTCAATTTTTGTTGTATAGGTTTTTCTTCTGAGATCATAGGAATGGTATGTTGAATAACAGAAGTGTCATATGTTTTAAGATAAGTATAGTCCAAAGAAAAGATACTTTTGTACGTTCTAAATAACCTGATAAATGATAATCGTTCTTTGGAAGATAGACCAAGACCTAGATTGAATTTTTGAGGTTTTTCACTAGTTCCTAGATTAACTAACTCAAATATTAAGGTAGAGCTTTGAATTTTTGAGTTAGTAACTCTTTTAAACATATCTTTTAGATCATATAGGTCTTCTAACTTGACAACAGACTTAGAAATATGATTTTCATATTGTTATTTCGTAATCTTAATGTCATGTTCATTTTCATCCAAAATTGGACTATCATAAGATCCTTAAGATGTTAAGAAATATATGGTATCTGAATCACCATTGAATACTCTCCAATTAGTAATATTATCAAGAACAGATGGTCTAAAAATTAATTCAATGTAAAATATATCGTGACTAAACTCTTGGGCTGGAATTAACTTTGATGTTACATTAGCTAGTAGATTTGCACTAGCATTTTGCATTCTAGGGATAGAAGAAATATTAAAGGCTAATAAATGAATGGTTAATTCTTGGACTAATGATTGGTAATGCTTTAAATGTCCATAATTACAATGAATGGTATTTATTACCTGTCTAAAAATGATTTATGAATCTCCTAGGACTTTTAGATATTTGATGTTAAGATTAATGGCTTTGTACAATCTTTGGACTAATGCTTCGTATTCATCTATATTGCTTGTACAATTGAATTCTAATCTGTAGGCTAACATAGTTTTTTCTCCTTCCAGGATTATTAAAATACAGCCAGTGCCTACACCATATTTAGATTTAGAACCATCAAAATAAAGAGTCCAAAATAAAGAATTAACTATTGTTTTATCTACAAAATTTATACACTTGGAACTATTTTTCTGAGAAACAACTGTATTGTCAAAGAAAGGTGATGGTTGAGCATTGAAATTTCTGAAAAATGGCTCTGCTAAGTAGTTTCCAATAATGTTATTATTGAATACTACTGGCTCATTTACTCCTTCAAGATCAGTAACTGCATGTTTCATGAAATTTTCACGGTATACCCCAATTTGATTTTGATTTCCATTATATGGTAGGCACATATGTGACAATTTTATTGCAAAATACCCATGATGTTTTTCAGACCAGTCTCAGCTTAAAACTAAGCTGTAAAACTCAGGAATATCAGCCACCAATATATCAATTATTTGAGTAACCTTATGATTTGATGACAATCTGATGGAAACATAATTTATTTCTCCTACCACCTCTACTCTGGTTCTATCAAGTTGTACTATATGAACAGGGGAACTCTGAGGAGTTATGTTTAACTTGGCACAAACTGATTTTGGCATTATATTAGAGGAAGCCCTTGAGTCTATTAGACAATTATGAATGTTTTTATTATAGATATCCTAGGTTAATATAACTGGAGGAGTATGAGAGATAGATTGATCACCTATCATAATCAAGTATGTAACATCTATTTTGGTTGAAGGAGACGATGGCTTACTCGTTTCATTAGCAGCTTGTACTATTACTAGAATAGGTAGGGTTGAAGCAGGAACCACATTGAAGTCCCTAAGTAAGATTTTCTATTGTTGCTTTAATTTAGTGAGCTCGTGAATTGAAATGGTTGCCCTGGTTTTCTTCATACCTTCAACTACATTATATTCAATAGTGTCTAAGACTACCATTGTCTTAGATGTAGGGGGAGCATCTGAAGTAATGGAAATTTTTTATGTAGCCTTTGCAGTAGAATTTTTTCTTATTGATTTATCCTTAGAAGAAGTTGAAATATTTTGTTGTTGATTTGGCTGTGTTGTTTCAGTAGTATTTTTGCTCCTTATACTCACATGTAAAGTTTCATGTTGTTCTTCATTTGGTAGGATGAAATCCCACATTCTATTTTGTTAAACTTCTTCTTCTTCATCATATTTTCCTTCCTCTGTTTTCTCTTCCTCTATATCTTGATTAGATTCATCATTAGATGTGATATTTTGAGGTTCAATACTAAAGGAATGACCTTTCTTGAAGCTTCTGAAAGTATTTTTTGAGCTTGAATTTTCAGCGACTTGTTTCTTGATATCTGCCATCTCGTTTGTTATAGCCTTCAAAACTTTTTGAAGACCTTCTACATCAAAAGGTTCTTTTGGCAGCTTCTTTTTAGAGTCATCTTTGAAAGATACCTTTTTTGATTTTCTATATTCTTGAGAATTCTTTTACTCAAGATCAGTCATGTGTTTCTCTACAGATAGATATTGCTTCATGTTTTCTGCAAGTGTCGACTGTTTTTCTTTATCAACAAAAATAGCTATATTGGATTGAAGAGATGAAATATACCACTCAATTTAAACTTCTGCACCAGGAATTTTATTGAGTAATTTATTAAACCTTGAATTAAAAACTTTTATCTTCTCACCAGTTTTAGCTTTAAGATTTTATAAATTGTTGATGAGCGTAGCAGTGGTCCTATCACCCCCAAACTTAGCTAGAACTTGTTCTTTGAATATATTCTAGCTAGTTATAGAGTGAGAAGGTAGTGAAAAATACCAGGATCCTACGGATCCTGTTAGAGCATTTAGAAATAATCTTACAACACAGTCCTCTTCAATTAATTATTTTAGATTGATGGCTAACATATAATTATGAATGTGTTCTTCTGTCGAAAGATCATCATTAGGATTAAATTTAGGTAGCCATATTTCAAGTGATTTTGTTAGAGCATGAAGAGGAGTGAGCATATTAATAGCCCTTGGATTGTTCCATGGATGTACATTTGGTGGAGGTACTTGGCCTACCATTGGATTTTGGGTGGATGTGATGGATTGAGTTTGAGTTGAAGAAGAGGCAGGTTGAGTGCTAGCACTAGTTGAAGGGATAGTAGTTTGAGTACTAGAACTAGTTAAAGTAACATTGATTGTTGGAATAGAAGTTGTGGAAGTGAGTGGAGGTAATGAAGGTGAATGGGATAAGATCTCACTAGTGATTGACTCTGATTAAGTCCTTTTTGTTCTCTTTAGAGTACTATCGATGGGAAATTCAAAAGGAATAATTCCTATCTTTTGACTTTCTGATCGAGTTAATATTCTTTGAGGTTGTAAATAAGACGAAATACTTATATCCAATAATTAAGAAGATTCAAGCTTTTTAGCAGAAATGGATACTCTATCTAACTTTTCTATCAAATACTGAACTTTTGGGGAATTTTTATGGGAATCAGGAGATAGTATGGGTTGAGTATCACTAGGAGACTTAGGGGAAGGATGATCAACTTTAGATTTTAAAGACCTTTTTCAATTCAAAATGCCCTCCTTCTAGAGCCAGAATATTAAGGCCTCGGAAATCCACTGCCAAAACATGGGGGAAAACATCCCGGACCTTAAAGCAGCTCCTTTTCGATTTGGTGTAGTGGCTCCGACTAGGGATAAATGAAAAATATATTGCATTCATATGTGTGATTACATATTCAATAATAAATCACAGAAAAATATTAGAACAAAAGTGCAAGTAACATTCATCTACAATAATGTTTCAAATATATAACGCAATAAAAATATGGCTGTCAGTATATAAAGAAATACTTAATACAAGTGAATAGAAGTATCATATGTACAAAGTTCTACTCACGTAAACTGAAAGTAATTGATTTTCTGCTCTTCACTTTCAAGAAATTTAAAGAGTGCAGTAGTACAACATCAGTTAAAAAACTTTAGTTGTCAAAAGATAACATATGTGTTCCATTAATTCATCAAAGCATTCACAAACTTACAATAGTGCATTATTTGCAAAAAAAAAATTGAAAAATTTATGGACCCTTCTCTAAATGCATGAGAGGGGTTTAAATACTAAACTAACTATGTTTTAAAATAGACTATTGCAATTAAATAGAGGTTGATTCAAACAACCATCCTCGTAAGACTAACTTTAACTACAATCTAGGAAAATAAAGTAACGATATGACTTAAGAGTTCTGATATTTATTATGGATTTCTTCTCGAAGTTGAAAAATATCTAGCATGGGCTTGAGCTGAGTTGGCTGTGAAATATTTGATCTGAATTTTCCTTTGAATATCTCATTTTAGAGTGTTGGATGCGATATTCTTGTTGAATATGTTAAAGACTACATGGTTTGATATTGATGACAAGGTTTGATCAGAAAAATCCAATAATTTTATTGATCAAACTTATTTACTTTTTTAATTGTTTCATCCTGTGCTTCTACCTTTTGTGTCCATTTTGTTTCTAGATGTTTGATTTCTAAGAGAACTTTAGACATGAACTCTTTGATAAGTTCCACTTTCATAAGATGTTCATACACAGATTCAATAATTTAATTTTCCAACTTGAATGCTTTTGCTGCTTCTTTAAGTTCCTTTTTTATTTGTGCTTCCCAAAATTTGAATAATATTTCCCTGTGAAACTTATCTACCCGAGGTAGATCATCTTCCTTGCCTGAGTCTGATGATTGCCATTGAATGTGTTCATTCATTCTCTTCTCGATATTCTCACATTCAAATTTTTGGATAGCTATTTGTTGGATCAGTATTTTACTTGAGTCACAATAAGAGCTAGTAATAGAAGCTTGTTGGAAAAATACTTCTTGTTGTTTCTTTAACTTAGTATTTACATACAATTATTCCTTTATGAATTTCCCTAACTATGGCTAGCTTTGTAATCTAGTCATTGTTGCTTCCAACTATGTTTTCTTCTCTGTGACATCTACTGGATGCTGCAATTTAGGACTCTTGAAATCTTTTCAAAATTAGGTCACATTTGATTTCATGTGCTCGCTGGAGTTATATTTTCCTTGGTGTAACAGCCTCTCTAGTTCTTATATTTTGCCTTCATCCTGCTTTAGTAACATTTTAACCTCAGTAACTTTATCAACAGTGGTAGTAGCATATGCCACTGCAAACTGTGATAGTTTGGTTAAATGTTTGGTAGGATCAGCTGGGGGATCCTTCCATAAAACTTCAACAGATTCATTTGTGGGATTTGAGACTGTTTCATAAATTCTTCTCCTTTTATTTCTCTTGACTATAGCCTTATGACTAGGACTATAGAAGATATCTAGTGAAGGGATTTCCTCAACTTGTAACACCATCTGTTCTATAGGGTAAGCCAGAATTATCTCTTGATCATGAATTTCTGGAACTTGTTGTAATGGAGTAACAGTTTCCACTATCTTCTGGGAATTTTTAGGAGTTTGAAAACTAATATCTTGATCAGTATTGGGATTGTTTTTAGGAGTTTTTATTGCTTCAGAAAACTCATCCCATTCACTATTCAAATTCTTTGGTTGGGACTTCCCTGACTGATCAATTTTATTATGACTGTGTTGAACTTCTTGAGAAGTTGACTCTGTTCCATTACTTCCTTTTTTCTCATGCATATCTATCTTTTGGATTACTTGATCAATTATCTTTTCTAGGCTATCCTTTCTGGATTCGGATTCATTTTTAGAATGATCCGAATTGTGATATTGATGCTCTGATTGTGCTGAATCATCCTCAAACATGTATTTTTCTTCATTATCCAAGCTAATACTTGGAGTAGGTCTTTTGAAATCTTCAATAGTTAACAAGTCAAGAGGAATTCTCTCCAATCTCTTATTTTTGTATGTTTGGAAAGCTTCCAAATCACCTTGGTTGAGTTGACTGGATGCAAACTTAATTATATCTGAAAATTTTTCCATGCCTTGAAAGAGGTCATCAAATTTGTCTTTTTCTTTTACAAAAGGCTTCATTTTGAGCTCAGTGATATAGTTTTTAATTACATCATTTGGATCATACAACATTTTTGGCATTACTGCCAAATTAAATTGATGAATCTTTGAAACGTCCTTGTAAGCATGGCCAATATCAAAAAGTGCAAAAGTACCTCACTATAAAGGAAAATTAGGCCAAACGGCCTTCTTAGCATATTTAAGTTGTTTAAAAATACCATTAACAAGCTAGTAGGCTATCTCTCTTGCAAGTAACTTATCATGAACATAATAGGGTAGGACGTGGGGAGAAGAATAACTCCTAAATACTCTGATATATGTGAAACTCTCCTCTACAAACCATCTAGCAACAAAAAGACTATGTGTGCTAGCCTCTTTGGAAACCCTAGGGGACTTCTCATTAAATATCATCTGGTGCATAGGTAACATGACTCTATGGAAAATTTTGTAAAAATGAAAATTGAAGTATGAATCCCAAAGGGCTCTGTGGTAAATGTGCACAGGGGTGGGGTCTTGGGTACTCCATTTCCATCACATGGTAGGAAAACTAGAAGAAAAGTAGATTGTGTCCATGACATAGGCACTCATATAGAAAGGAGGTATTTCTCTAGATGAAACCCTCGTTTTATTCCTATACTCCATAATGTTTTTAGCTAAATTATTAGATAGGATATTTTCCCAATTCATAATTAAAGAATTGGCGATTGCGTCAATCAATGGGACGCAATCTATAGAAAACCTAATGGTATCAGGTTTGGAAAAACATTCTACATAACATACCAACAACATAACAGTAAGGGTAAGGAATTTGGGCAATTGGGTACGTACCAAATTTATCTCATTTAAGCATTCCCTAGTCTTCCTTCCATTCCTTTATGACTTTTGTTGGATCTGGATTTCTGCTCTAAAGCTTTGAGAAAAATCTTTGTCATAATTTATTTGTGGTCCTAGTAAGTGGCACATTTATTTTAGATCATCTGCTCTAAATGAACAAATATTTTCTCCCTTCGAATCCTTAAAATTTCTATCTTCCAGGATGTTTAAGTGGTAAATTGTCCACTTAACCATGTCTGTGTGAGGGAGACCTTTTGGCCTTGTGGCTACCTTGTGGATGAATGAACATGCAACATCAAAATCGTTCGGGTCTGGACAAACAGATTCACGTGCTGAAGAAACTTTTTCTATTATCCTTGGCTTTTCATTTTTGAAAAAATGATACATTGCCTCCCATGAAAAATTGTTGCATTCCTTTTTGCAAGTAGTGTCTGAAAATAGGGGAGACATATCTGAATCTTCTATAGATGATGTTTTGTCAATCTCTTTTCCTTTCTTGTTCATTTCAATTTTCCTCACTTTGTTAAGTGGTCTCCTGATTTCAAGCAAACAGAGAAAATATTAAAAGTACAGAGAACAGGGAGGAAAAACAAAATTGAAATGATTGTGGCATTCAATCACTTCAACACATGCTCGAAATATATATGAATCTATCAAAACCTTATTTCTATTAAATTTTATTAATCACCAATGATCTTTACAAATCAAATTTCTTACACCTTCACGTGAAATGTCAATCGATCAACTTAAAGATGTTGGATCTCGAATTTCGGTTTGATATGACATAAGTTATTTCACATGCTTGAGTAATTAAATGCTATTAATCGCATATCACAAATTATAGCTTTTACCGTTTACGATGTTACTCATAAATTATGCAAAATGTGATTTGCACAAATCGCACGTCGCAACTTTTATGTAGTAAATGGATTTGCTTTTGTTTAAGTCAAGCGAATTGCGAAATGTGCATTCAAGATGTCAAGCTGATGTGCTTTATGGGACTTTGGAGCTTTATTATTATTGCTTTGTTGGATTTTCGGGTCTGCATAATTGCAACTTATACCAAATTTCTTTATAATTTTGATCGGTTAAATGATGCGCAATGCGATTTTGGTTTATAACGGTGTTTAGGGAATTTGCAATAAGATTTCAATATGGCTTCGGAAAAGGCTTAGCTCATTTCGCATCCCGTGTGACTTAGTGGGTTTCAAGTCTTTTAAGTTTGGAATTTATGCATTTTGCGATGCGCACTAAGGAATAAAGCAAAAAATTAGAAAGAAACTTTAATTTCGTAAAGTTTTTTTACTTAAAGCTTAAAAATAAATGAAAATTAATTTTCTAATTATTTTGTATATCACAACAGGAAGATACCAATTCACTTCATATATCTCATGCATAGAGGAAACTCTTGAACAACAGATGATTTCCGCTTGGAGATTCATTAATGAGGAGAGGCATCTAGCTTCACAGTTGGAAACCATTCTAGACATTCTAGAGAGGAAGATATGGAGTTGGGCATTCATTACACATTAGAGAAGATGGGGATACCTTCCATATGAGGATTCCATTTGGAGGGAGGAGGATTGTTGTAGCATTCACTTTTGTAGTTTCTTGAGGACAAGCAACATTTTGGCAAGGGGGACTGTAATATTCTCAATTTTCCATCAGTTAATTGGAATATTAGAGTTCTTACTCTTCTAAATTAATTAAGTAAATAAAAGGGTGGAGGGACCCATAAACCCCATAGATGAATAAAATCCCCTTTGTTGTCTGAATGTGGGTTAGTAGATAGTGGATCAGCATCATGGAGTAATGTAGCAACTCATTAATGAAGGAAGAGTGGAGATTATGGAGAGATAATGAAGAAGATGATGGATATAGTGAAGGAATAAAAGTAAGATCAAAGAGAATTAATGATGCGGTGATGGAGGAAGTGGTGCATTAAATTCACACATGATGGAGAGAGTGGAGAGTAATTGCAGACATCATGGAGATCATGGAGAGACAACGCAATTTTCATGGAGACTAGTGGCCACATGTGCAATGAAGTTATGAGGTGGGCTAAGGCTAGGGATAGCTAACAACCATATAAGTAAGATGATGGAAGGAAAGAAAATTGGTTTTAAATTTGATATTGTATTTTCGTTTGACATTATTTGCACATTTCAGTTGTTTAGCTAAGTCTGTTGTGTCTTTTAGCACACGAGTGTTCCCGAGCAAGAATCCCACCCTTACCCACGGGGAACTTAGAGTGCCTACTCTGGGAAGGTTATTTTGAGTAGATATTCATCATCCAAAACTGGTACCACATTCATCCCCTCTCTTCTACATATACAGCTTCAGGAATTATGCATTCTTGTCTTAGGGTTTGAGAGGGGGAAGGTAGTTTCTTGCATTTCAGCTAGGAAACCGGTGGAGGATTCATCCTTTCACCTTGAGCTTCCATTTCAGTCTTCCAGGAGCATAATTTTGATATCTGACATCAGGCCATCATATTACACCTCGATGTAGCAGCATTTCCTTCAGGAATTGCGTAGTCCAGCCAGGAAGATCTAGTGGAGGAAGGAAGTTCCAAGTATTTCAGCTTGGAATCCTATGAGGGAGCATACCCTCACTTTGGAGAGATTATTTCCATCAGTTGTGAGATATATTCCATCACCTAGCAGGAGACTATATTTTCATCCATCTTGACAACGTAGTTCATTCCAGCAGTTGTGCAGTGTGCATCTGCAACTTGAGCAGAGGAAGGAGGAGCTAGATCTCAAGATTCTAGCTTGGAGATCAAGAGAAGGGACCAGACCTTCATGTACTGAGTTGATTGGGTGTTATTGTAGCAATTAGACAATAAATTTAGCTGCATCTCAGAAGTTACCTAGGAGGATTTTGTAAATAAGCCAACAGGGGTGCAGTTGGCAACCCAAAAAGGGCCGAAAATCCAAAGTTAAAATCTGGCCAAACCATTTCTGGATTGTTCTGGGTGTTTTGATTAGAATCCCTGGTTAAAATCTCAGATCATTCTGATCGTACCAGCAGCCTCCCGCACATGGTTCTTCTTCCTAGTAGTAGTAATTTCCAGCAGCAATAGCAGTAGCAGCACAACATTTCCAGTGCTAGTTTTCATTAGTGTATTTCATCCACTTCTTGTTGGCTTGAGTGCACCTTCTTTGGAGCATTGTGTACTTTATATTTGTTTTTGTTTATAATAATATGACTCAGTTGTTTCTATTGCAACATATTTCCGACATTTTCTATATTTTAGTGTTATATTCCGGTTTTGCTTATTTGGAATGCTATAGATGTTATATATTCCTATCTTTTCCATTTTGGAATATTACACTTTTGTCATTTGTATCATCCAAGAATTGTTAACTTATGTAATATTAAGGAGGTTTCCCCCTCGAAGAGGTTGATTTCTAAGTCATTGATCTATCTTTTCTTATATTTTGTGAGTTGGTTTCATAAAAACCTCACCAAGCTATCTCTGAACCTAACCTTTTGGTATCATTTTTCTCTCCTATATAACCTCTTCAGCTTCTCTAATCATATTAAGCTTTTGTAGATCTCCACTTCTTCTAAGAACATCCACCTACCCTCCTCCATTGAATGTGATATGGAACTAGTAAAGGTTCTTGTTGAATATGGAAATAAGAAATATTGAAAATGGCATCAAACGAGGCTTATAAATTAATTTTCCCTTAATTAAATTATAAGAAAATTTTAATTCGACGTCACATGACATCTTTTATGAGTTAACGGAGTCAGGAAGACTTAGTTAGGTCATTCATTTCGAGTTGGGGGTCAAACTGGAGGCATGTAGAGTTCCCTCTAAGTTTTAGGGGGTCCAGTTGCAGTTTATTTTGGGATGTAATTGTTTAACTTCATTATTTGAGTTAAAATAAGTTTAACTAGTTCTAACTAATGGAATAACTAGTGAGAGGTCTAGTGAATTAAATCTGATTTAATTAACATGGAGTGATCAATCATAAAACAGATAATTCATTATACATAGTTGTTTCATGTCAGTTCTGAGGAAGTCCTAGTTGAGATTGGAGTTAAAGGGATGTGTACTATCAATTGTATAATCATTCAAATTGTATAGGCAGTGCATGCAGTCAAAATAAGGCCTAAAATAAATTTTCCTTAATTAGACAAAATTACCTTTAAAATGAGGAATGAAGGAACAAGTTTAATCATTGTTTTGGTGAGCATGAGTTGGTGAGACCAAACAATAGGAAGCATAAGTTTGTGCATGGATATTGTGAGAGAAAGTTTTTCCAAGAGAAGCTTATGCACAGGTCGGTAGTGAGACAGTTAGAGATAGCTACGGAGAGCTCTCAAGCCTTAGAGAAGCATTATATTGTTTCACATTCTTGACTTAATTCAATATACAAATAATATAGCAGGGTTTTTATCTAAGGCTTGTTGTGCAATTTAAATTCTTTCTTTTTCTTGTTCATGTGATTGTGAGATCATACTTTGTTTCTACAATTTGTAGTATAGATTCAAGTATCGTGTTTTAGAATATTACAAGATTAGTTGAATCTATGTCGATTTTATACATGGTATCAGAGCAGGAATTTTTTGGGCAGCGAGTTTGCAGATCATATTTGAACATTTTTGTATAAAATTTTCAAAAAAAATTAGCAGATCTAGATTCCTTGCGAAAAAATAATCAAATTTAAAAAAAACATTGGTCGAATGAGAGTTCATATGAGAGAGATATAGCCAATTTAAAATTGTCTCATTTTTCAGAAATTTTTGTGACAATGGGACAATTACAACGCATATCTTAGTTTCCAGAGTGACCAGATAATGTTATATTTAACAAAGGAAATTTTTTCCTTGAACACATAGCCATGGGAAAAATGAAATAGATCAGTGTGCAAGTCAAAAACCTGTATGCATTAGAGGTACCAGATGCATGAAAATCTTTGAGGAAAGGTTAGATACTTGGTTTTTGTGATGGAGCATCAATTACCTCTCAACATGCAATCTCAGAAGAAGCCCAAGAAAGTTGTGGAGTATCCACAATTAGAGATGGAGAGATGAGACTAGGTGGAGACATGCACTCAAGCCGAGATCTCCAGCAGAGGAAATTTCGAGCCAAGTGGGCAGAGGGAGCACATGTAGTCATACCTGCAGGTAAGAGATGGGGTGATGTGAAGTAATAGTCCAAAGAGTGCAAAAATTTGTGTAGGGTCCATTGAGATGTATTTTCTCACGGACCTTGCTACAGGGGTCCACATTACACATTAGCATGACGAACCATTGGTGGTTGGTGCAGTCAGATGTCTGAGTGACAGATGTAGAGAGTAGCATCATTTAGATACTAGGGATCATAGAGAAACATTGACAATAGTGCAGAGTCATCAACAGCGTAGAGTTTTCAGTAGACAATGAATTAGCTAGTAGTAGTCAGAGACTCTGGCGACATATGCATCATACTGATGCTTTTTAGTTTTATAATTTGCAGTAGCAACAACACTACAGAGAAGTATTACATGAAGAAAATTCCAAAGGTACCAGAGTAGGATAGAGTTTAATTCTTTTCTTGTTGAGAGGGGGTGTTGAAAATGGAAGCAAGAAATATTTAAAATGACATCAAAAAAGACTTTTAATTTAATTTTCCCTTAATTAAATTAGAAGGAAATTGTACCTCCACATCACATGACAGATTATATGAGTTATCTGAGTCAAGAAGAATTATTTAGCCCAGTCAACTCGAGTTGGCACTCAAACTAGAGGCGTGTAGAGTTCACTCTAAGTTTTAGGGGGTCTAGTTGCAGTTTACTTTGAGTTGTAATTGTTTGACTTAATTACTTGAGTTAAAATCATTTTAACTAGTTTTGACTGATGGAGGAACTAGTGATATGTCCAGTGAATTAAATATGATTTAATTCACATGTAGTGATCAATTAGATAACCGATAATTCTTTATAAATAGTTGTTGCATGTCAGTTCTCAGGAAGACCCACTTGATATTAGAGTTAAAGGGATGTTTACAATCAATTTTATAATCATCCAAATTGTAGATGTGGTGCATGCAGTCAGAAGAATGCCTACAATAAATCATTCCTTAATTAGAGAAAAATTCCTTTAAAAGGAGGAATGAAAGCACAAGCTTAATTATTGTTTTGGTGAGCACGAGTTGGTGAGACAAAGTAATAGGAAGCACAAGTTTGTGTGTGGAGCTTGTGAGAGAAATGCATGCCAAAATAATCTTGTGCACAGGTTGGTAGTGAGATTGTTGGCTTGAGGGGTCCTGACCCAGGTTCAGAGTGTTTTGCGCAACCAAAAAAGCTCTCCAACTACTGGCCCTTTTGGCAATTATCTTCTTGCACAGACCAAAGTCTCACCCAAAGAAGTATGGCTGGGTGTTGGAACTTGTTTCTACACCCTAAGGGAGTGTTTGATGTGTGTTTTACCCTTACTTATCATATCTAATGCTTATCTGTATGCGTGAGCCTTCACAAGAAACCAGATCTAAGCACAGATAAAAACCCTTAACAGATACGCCTAAACAAATTATTATATCTCAGTCGGATCTATCTTATTGAAGAAGAAATGATACTCATGCAATCACATAGAAATTTCCAGTAAAATCCTTAACGAAGATGCAATCCTTTCACAAACACATATATCTTTTCTCAAATGCTTAACTCAGATAAATATGAATTCAATATAAACATATTAACATATAAGCAACATAATCATCTACAACACATAAATTGCAATAGGCCCTGGCCAACACTTCTTATTTATTAATCAATATTTATCCCAGTGCATTCCCTTCGAACTACGCACACACCAGCAAAGTCCTTGCACACAATTAAGGACTAGGTCTCCATGAAAATAGCCAGTATGAGCCTTTCTATCGAGACTGATCACGGACTTGCCCAAAACATATCTCAAAAAATTCATTATCAGAAAATTATCTATTGATATCCTTACTCAAATTGACTCTCACATATTTATAAGACTTTAATGTGCACATACGATGGTCTCACACCATGGTTTGAGACTCATGGTTTCCCCTTTTTACCCAGTACAATGACAAAGGAGCTTTTACCTGCCCCAAAGCCCCTTCACTTCTGCATGTAGCACATTTCAACAAAATTTAGCCCAAAATTATACAAAAAAATTCCTTTAGGGGACCCCATCCCAACAAGCCCCCAACACAATCTAGTGACTTGTCCCAAGTCACTTTGGTCCTTGTTCCTGCATGTTATCCTTTAGTGACTCAATGGAATTTTTAGCGGCTGAATGAATTTTATGCTTCCTCAACCAGTTTTTCTATAACTGGCCCCTCAGCTGCTAGACTAATACTTCTCTGGGTATGTTGCAAGCTTCTGAGGGCATCATCTATGCTTTGGGATAGTTGCAACGCTTCCTCAACCCAATGTTGCATTTTATTGTGAAGCAACTTCTCCCATTGGCGTAGTGTATCTATCTCTTCCTGTATGGCTCGAATTTCCTATAAGTGGGCCAACCTCTAGGCAGGCACCAAGGTTGTCGCAGCAACTGAGATCTCATTAAATTGTTGTTCCTTGGCTCGTAGATCCATCTCCAGCTGCTATGCGACAGGGTCATCTTGGAAGGAGGTCAAAATTCCCATGGCCTCTTCCAGTAATTAGCTACAAGCATACACAACAGTGGTGATGCTAGAATTTGACTCCTGAATGAACTTGGCATGCTGCACGTGAACTTCTGGCAATGTCTCAGGTTGCAGTTTCATCTGCAAATTGGCAATCTTCTGCTCAAGTTCTGCTCGGACTGTGGTGATTTCTGTTCGCGAGGCTTTGAGTGTGGCTACTAAGTTTTCCAATATGACTATAGGAGCTACAGTATTTGGTAATGTGAGCGTAGGGATTTGAGTGGCGCATATCGCATCCTCTACTAGCTGTTGACCTTTAAGGGTTGTGGTGGCTTAGTGTTGCACATTTGCGGTGTCCTAGAAGGTCTTATACTCTCTGTACTTCACCTCACCTGTGATCATCATGTGCATAACATGCAACTTGCCGCTAGGGAACACACCCAAATCAATCATGAGCTCATAGCTTTTGGGAGTGACCGCATGTAGCTTGAAACTGGTAATCTAAAGTGGGGCACATGAAACCTGAAAGATGTGGCTTTCAGAGCTGTGTGGGTGTTGAATGCTTAGCTCGCTCACTTGTCCTGCACTTGCTTGACCAACGCTCCCTTGTATTGCGCTCACTTGCATTTTGAGTTGTAGGAGCCCCTGTTGCACGTCGTCAAGGACTGATCTATACTCTACCTCGACCTTGTCCCATACATCTTAAGTGGTTGCCTAGATTGTGTCTCTGATCTTGTCAAAATCCTCCTCTGTGAGTGTCTATGGATCAGTCTCGGTTTTCTTAGAAGCTTTTCTTTTTGTGCATGACCCCAAGGTGGTCTGAGGACCTATTTTGGTTCGACGTCGCATGTCTGTCATTACATCAGCAATGTCTCCATCCTTCTCTTCCATCTCATCATCACTTCGCAGGTCCATTGTTTCTGCAGTATTGGTCGATTCATGGCCCTTCTGATCATCCTTTAGGTGCTCGGTCAACCTCCATAGCTTCGTTGGGGTCTTCGGTGGTATTGAAGATGATGCACCATAAAATGTGCTTATCTCGAGCCGTAATGGGAGCCACTTAGTCGTTCTTCACACAAATTCATCCTCTGTGACCATGTATGGTAGCTCATACCATACACCTGCCATGTCCCTCTTCGCGTAGACATGCACATTATGGAAGGTAGCATTGAATTCCATGATGTGCTTGTACTGCTCGTATAGCCTAGGTGACAATCGTGGCTTGGACTAACTGCTTGAAATAATTATGCATCAAAAAACACCCAAAAGATTATAATTTATGTTATTATGGACGGAAACTTTTAGTTCCATTGGGATGCATACTTGGCAACTTCGCAGAGATCGGTCTCAATGTTTATAAATTTTGACTGTGAAAACAACCTCCAACCGATCAATGTGACCAACAACAGCAACCAAGCATAGTAGAAATGATTTCCCTATTCTTGCACCTTGCAAATGTTTTCCAAAAATTCATTGCAGAGGTACTTTTCCCAATTATATTATACCCCTTTCACGCACTGGGCAGCTAGCTTAATCACATACACAAGCACCTCTGTTGTGCGACACTCTCTGATCATTTTGCAGCCAATGATCAGGGTGAAAAATTTAACTACTTAGGAATTGATGTCTGCCATGACAAAGCCATGGGTGTTTACCCCATAGTATTTTTTCACCTCGTCGATGACCTTTTTCTCCTATCCCTTTCCTCCGAAGGTTGTCCCTAGATCCTCCCCTTGGTATGGCAACATGGTGATCCGATGAATTAACATGTCATTGATCGTAATGGGCTCTCCTAGCCACAAACAATTATCATGCAGCATGGTGAGAAACTAGCGCAGACAGATGTCATTTATAGTGTTGTGCCCAAAATTCATGATATTTAGAAGCTTCAGCAGCACTAACTACCGAAACCTTAATGCCCATGTCTTCTGCTTGACTTTGATGACTCCTCCATCATAGGGCACCTACTTCAAATACTTTGAGGGCACAAGTTCAGGGAAATTTGTGCAGTCAGCTAGGTCCCCATCTTCTAATTTGAGCAAAGGCACCTTTTCGAATACGTCTTCTTCAAAAGACACATTTTCTAAGAGAAATGACGTATTGATATGGGATTTGACTTTATTGAGGTCCTTCGTGATTTTCACAGATAGCTTGCACGGCGCCATATACTTGTGCATCCGCGACATTGGATCGATCTCTTTGACAACATCCTCTTCGATGATTACTTAGGGCTCTTCAGCCATTGGTCCCTTTTTTTGCTCATCCAGGGTCAACTTAGGCTTTGAATTCTTCTTGCATGGAGAATTATGAGTCTCTGAGGTCTTCCCTTTCTTCTTTTTCTGAGGCCAAGGTTCTGGTGCAGGTGTTTCTTCAGCGTACTTCATGGAGGGGGTAGGATCTAGAGAAGTCATACTTGGAGGGATTAAATTTGATAACCCTTGTTGGCACAAGTCTATAGAAAGGATTTAGAGTGCTTAGACATACACTTAATAAAACACAATGCGAGCCTCATAAATGCTAAAATAACTCTTCATCTAGAATAATCTTCTCCATAGATTCAAGTTAGCTGCTCTTCCAAATAGTAGTAAATTTTTCTTGTTTAGATTAACTATTCCAACGACTAGTTTTTGGCCCATCTGCGATGGTTTCAACATCCTGGCATAGCCCTTGCACGATTGTTGTAGATACCTTTTATTCCTTAATCCTCATCGCATCGGCATACTTCTCCAACATTCGCTAGACTTCTTTATGGTCTTACACCCTCTCACAACTGTCTAGGGAATTAAGACACTTCTCTGACCATATAGTCATTTGGTGTGTGTAGGGATGGGTTAATCCCTATATGGTTTCAACTGACTTCCATCCACATATCTAGGAAGGACTTCGCCACTTAAGGAAACCATATGTACCACACCTCCTTCTTTGATCTCCTTGAAAACATAAGGTCCAAGCCAATGCATTTTGAACTTTCCTGGGTGGTGCATAAGCTTGCTATCATATAGCAAAACTAAATCATCCTCCTTGAAAATATTTTGTCTGATGTGCATTTCATGCCAAGTTTTTTCATGCGCCTTTTTCACCTCCTGATGGAAAAGAGCAATGAATTTGTCCTTGTCCAAACACAACTAACTAGGAAAATTTCTCTTCCATACTATCTTGATCAACCATGTTAGGTACCATTGTAATGTGCAAAATAGGGACAATGTACTCTATTAGGGTCATATAAATTTTTACAGGGTCACTTGATTATAGCTTATTATTATTATATTTGAGATACTGTAAATAATATTTCATCTTGCAAATTATTTCCAAGAAGGGGAAAAGCATGAAGTTTAGGGAGATGTTTTCATAATAATGTTGGGATCAAATCATGTTGCAGGTGTTCCCATCATTAATTTCTCATAATTATATTTCCAAGAATGTATCTGGTGCTTCAAACCAACATCCAGATCAATAGAAAGCAAATAAGAGGGGTCTGCACATTTAAATGCACCCTTGATTGGTACAAGATAGGCCTTGTTTTAAAAAGTTAGGATATAAAGCATGAAGATGTTTTATTTATGTTTTAAGTGATATGGGCCTTTATCCTAAGTATTGGCACTCATTATATAAAGTGGAAAATGACAAAACCCTTTTTAGTGTAGCAAATAACCGACGGGCATGATCCAATCCCCAATTTACTTGTTATTTAAAATCGACGTTCCACAATGCCTTTCGGCCCCCCCTTGCCATCCTACTTGTATCTGCGGGGGGTAGGGGGTGTCTAAAAAGTTTATTTCACTCACACTAGACCCCACCATATGTGTCATCTTCACATTCTTTCGCACCACCCACCCCCCCTCCTCCCCCGCCTTCTCAATACCATATACCACTCCTACCCCCTCTACAAACCGCTCATCTCCCACCAACGTCTATTTACCCCTGTCACATCATTTCCCTGCTATGTCTATACCATCGCACCTTCCTTCCACACTCACATGTTAATTATTTCTGCCAACCATGTGCCTCCACATTATCTCCCACCTCCATGTCACCTCCCTCCTCCACGTCATATGTTCATTTCATGGTTAGTTAAAACTATGTTTTTTTCCCTATACAACACAATAATTTAAAACATGGCTTACAAACAACTTACAACGAATTTTCAAAAACTGAAAGACTTTTTTGTTGATAACATCCTCATATACATAAAAACCTCTCATTTTTCTAACATATGTTATGGTTTGAGAGATTCGGATAAATCTTTACAGGCATATTTTCTCGCATTTTCCTATTTTTAGTCAGTGTATTCAAATGCAGTTTCTGCGTAGGTTGGAATGAATATTAAAAAACTAAAAGAGCTTTTTGTTCCTAATATTCCAAACTAAAAAATCTCTCTCCATTTTTACATAACTATCTCGAACTGAGATATTCAAAGGGATCATTGGACCCTATTTTTTAGAATTTCGGGAGGAAAAAACTCAAAGACCGTTAGTGACTTGGAGACCCCCTCATGAAATAAGAGTCACTATCAAATTTGAATTTCTCTTCTTTGTCGCCAGAAATCCGCATAGATAATTCCAAGTATATTCATTAGTTTTGAGTGTCCTATATTTCATTTATATTTGTGTAACGTAGTTAGAGATATTTGTAATAAACCTTGATATTTTTTCAAGATATTTTAGTTTAGAATTTGTATAAATACTTCATTATTTGAAGTAATAGATGTTGGTTTTTGTATTGAGAGAAACTACCATTCATTGTAAAGCTATTCACTGAGTTCAAGTGACCTTTTGCAGTAATACAAGACAAGTTGTTTCGGGATTCATGTGCCATATCTATGTGGTGGAGTGCTTATTACTGTAATATGTTTTCTTTGTTTTCATATGTGTTTCATTTCTGAGTTATTTTATAGAAATTTAATGAACACATTTTTTTGAAACATACACTCTGATTTTGGTTGTGGGTAATTTAAAATTTTTCCTCTCATATCAAGTTAAAGAATTCTTAACTTCTATTTGGCTTTAATTGAATCTATTTCTTTTCTTCTATTACAATCATTTAAATCTAGGATCCAATAGTATGTCTACCTTTCCCTGTTTCACTTAAGCTCGATCATTTCTGCATTTGATCATCTTAATATCTTCTAAATCCATTGCTCAATGGCTTTCCCTTGTTGTTCCAACCAAACCTATTCAAAAACAAACATGGAGCCCAATAACTAGCCTAATATTCCCAGACAAATTTAAATCTCACAGAGAGATCCCTCTCCAATTTTAGGAGGGCTAGATCCTAAACTCCAAATTGTGTTTTGTGGTTACATCTTGGTTTCCCTCACAGACTTGGGAAATTACAGATTGACAACATACTCCATTGGCATAACAGCTTCCTGTCCATACACCAACCTGAAAGGGGTTTGTCCAGTTAAATTTTTGCATGTAGTTCTATATGCCCACAGAATCGCAGGTACGTGTTCATCCCAATCATTCTGATTAGCGTTGCAGACCTTTGTGAGTTCATTCTAAAACATATTATTAAATTATTCTACCTCGCCATTTTCTTGTGGATGATATGTTGTATTCTTTTGATGGTTCATCTTAAACTCCATTGTCAAGGCTTGAATGGTCTCATTCACAAAATGTGTACATTGATCACTGATCAAGTTTTTAGGACACCCAAACCTTGTTGATATATTCTAAAAAATGAAGTGTGTATATGTCCCTATGTTGCAATCCTTCACAGACTTCGATTTTTTCCCACCTGGTCAAATAATCCATTGCAGTAATGATATAGCACACGCCAGTGTTCTTCCCGAGAGGGTTGATCAGTCCTACAAATTAAATGACCCATTTATCAAAATCTTGTAAAGCTACTTGTGGTTGCAATGGAATTTCATCTCAGCTCGAGGGTTTCCCCATTCTTTGACATGCATCACAAGAGTGAAAATACTCTTTTGCATCACTGTGCACCATAGGCCACCACAACCTAGCCCTCAAATTTTTTTGTGCAGTTGGTTTTCCTTCATAGTGACCTCCTGCAACCCCTGCATGTGCTTCTACTAGGATTATTTTTCTTTCAAACTCTAGCACATAGTTCCGCAATACCTCATCAGCTACCATCTTATACAAGTGGCCAACAATAAAAGTAAAATTTGTTGTGCGCAAGACCAATTCTTTCTTCTACTTAACTGTATACTCTATAGGTGCATTTCCAGTGGTCAAAAAGTGGATAATATATGTGAAGTGGTAATCGACTACTTTAATGGAAAATAGTTACACGTCTGGTAATCCTTATCCAAACTAGTTGGCTCCTCACCACTATCAGTGTGCAATAAATGGTCTGGACCTGCATTCAATCTCACTGGCTTTACAATCACCTCAAAATCATATTCCTGAAATAATAAGAGCCATCTACAAATATTCACCCCTCAACACAGGCTTGTTGACAAATTACTTCAAAGAAAAGTGATTAGTGAACATCTTAAAATGTCCTCCCAACAAATAGTGATGAAACTTCTATAGCGCATAGACCATAGCTAGCACTTCTCTCTCTCTTGTTGAGTAGTTGCCCTCAGCACTTGATAATTTCCTACTCCCAAAGGCAATTGGGTGATCAATATCTCCAACTCCTGGTTGCGCGAGTATAGCTCCTATTGTGATACAAAAATCATCCACGTGTACATGGAATTCCTTTGTCCAGTTTGGAAATACCAATATAGGCGTAGTCACGAGTTTCTCCTTAAGAAACTCTAAACTCTTCTAACAGTCCTCATCCCAGCAAAAAGAGGTGTCCTTCTTCAAAAAATTGAACATTGTCATAGTAGCCAGCACATACCCTTGAATAAACTTTCTTCTTGTCCACTTCCCCCAATCCTATATAATAACAATTTAATCCTTAACCTGTTATAATATGTAACAACTTGGAATTACAATATATAGACTAATTACATAAAACAATGTTGTTAATATTTGAGACAAAGAATTCAATTGATTTGGCATATAATTTCGAGACCATTAGTAGAGAGGACTTATTTGTAGTGATAATATGCCTTACTAGTGATTTTGGAGTTGTAATGCTACCTAGATCTTGCTAAATGCAAATTTTTTGGGGGGATGGATCTCCACCCAACTGTAGGCTCAACTACACGGAATATTTCTTTATTTGGCCAGAGAATCATTTGTACCACAACATTCTCCTTCGAAAAGAATGAATACTTCTCATCTCCCTTTTCAACTATTAAATAGAACAATTGTCCCAAAAATGGAAGGGGATTAGAAAGGGATTCACAAGCACACAATCCATGTGTCAACATGCCAAATTTTATTTCTTTGTCTTAAGTTTTACTTAACTCAACATTTTTATTAATTTAACTCTAGCTTATTTTATCCATTTTTATTTTTTGTTAACTTTACTTATTCTTACTATATTTATAGTTTATTATATATATATATATATATATATATATATATATATATATATATATATATATATATATATATATATATATATATATATATATATATATTTATTTATTTATTTATTTATTTAAAACTTCATTGTATTATTAATTATTATTATCTTGTCTTCTTTATTTATTACATATTTGCTATTATTTTCTTTTATCCATTATTCATTATGTATTATTATTATCTTTTATTTATTATTTATTATTTATTTATATATTAATATCATTTCATTTACTATTATTATTATTTATTGATTTATTGTTACGGGGCATTACATATTTCCATCTTTAAGGAACTTCTTCCTAAAGTTTAATTATTTAACTTTTTATTATTTTATTTATTTTATTTATTTATTTATTTATTACTTCATGATTTCCCTACACCCTTTCCTGAACTAGCACACCAACATGCATTGAAAGCTACACAACACCAAGGAAATCCCAAGGAACCTCAACTTATTTTCCTAACTTTCATAACCAGGCATAAAACCTCATCAATCTATACCATAGCCTCCAAGCTCACCCCAAGGCTTAGAGCTCATCTTCCCCAAGGAAATCATCTAACACAGTACTCTAAGAACTAGTACTTCAAGCATCTCAAAAGGCTGACCCAACTACATCCACACTCTCTAAGGTTCATAGCCCTAGGCATCAAAGTCCTACATAGACTTCTGCACTTCAACATATCAATCTAATATCAGGCACTCAACCTCCTCAATATGGTCCCATAGCCCCTCAATAGTTATACAAGGAAAAATAACTACTCACATATATAGTGTTTATTGATTCTATCCCCAACCCATATGGTGTTCAATATTTTCCCTCGCAGGTATCTCCTCCCACGAGATCATCAAATAAGTCGTCCCTCTCGGCCTATTTGTGATTTTTATTTTCAATCACCACATCTAAACAGGGAACCAATGCATTAGTTATAATCATCACATCATATAAAATAATGCATATGCCACATCATTCATATTAATCCATCATGAGAAATCAACATTATTACCATACTAAAATAAATAATTAAGCAACACATATGCATGACGTCATTAACCTCTCATTAGAACTATGTTCAATTTCCACATAACATTACATCATGAAACATCATCGCAACATTATATTTCAACATTCATATGTTGACATAACAAAAAATTAAAACCATAACCTCATACATACTACCATAATGTATCAATAAATTTAAGCAATTAGACATGATTATGATGTTTTAGAAAAATAAAAAATTTCCATATATGATAGGTATTTATCTAAGCTAATTTATGCAGTATTATACAATTCATAACACACTTTAATCAAAATGATAAAATAAAATTTTGAGAGCTTTATCATATAATATTTTAAATATGGTAAAATTTAAATAAATTCACATGAATTATACACCATTAATTTCATTTAAGCTTTTAAACATTTTATGTAAGATATTTTGAAAATATTATTTATAAAGCCATATTAATTATTAATAAAAAAATTATCGTTATTTAGATGAAGGTTTGAATATAATATTATTTAGGAATGTATAAATTTGTAATGATGGGTAGTATTAGATTAAAGAAATTAAATTTAGAATAGATTCGGTGTTTGTTAATTTTGGGTTAGATGTGGTATTTCAATGCAATTCCTTACATATCATAGTGCCACTAATTGAACTTATAGTGTTTATATTGGTGGTTTGTAATGACCCAAATTCAAAGATATAACTAATCACATGTGATTAATAATTAACATATAAACTATTCAACTATTCAACTAATTAGTATAGAATTTCGAAATTATGAATAAAAAATATTTACTTATAATGACAATATATTTTATTAGTGATTTATGTGTTGTAATTATACTTAGATCTTACTGACTGTAACAAAGTTTTGGAGATGACTCTCCACCTAACCATAGGCTCAGATGCACAAAATATTTCTACAACTGGTTAGTGATACCATTGTCTCTAAACATTCTCCTTTGAAAAGAATGAATGTTTCTCATCTCCCTTTTCAACCATGAAGTAGAACAATTGTTCTAATAATGGAAGTGGATTGGAAAGAAATTCACTTGCACACATTCCAAATGTCAACATTCCAACGTTTATTTCTTTGTACAAAAATGGAAGTGGATTGGAAAGAGATTCACATGCACACATTCCAAATGTCAACGTTCCAACTTTTATTTCTTTGTATTAAGTTTTAGTTAACTCAACAATTTTTTTCTTTTAACTATGGCTTATTTTATTCCTTTTTATGTTTTTTTTTGTTAACTTTACTCTTATATATATATATATATATATATATATATATATATAATTTGAGTTTATTATTTATTATTTAATTTATTTACTATTATTATCTTTTCTTGAAGAGCTTTCCAGATTATTCATAGTATTAAGGAACATTTGTGGACTTTCCAAATACTAACAGGTATCCATCTTCAGGATATTTGAATGAAGGATTGAAAGAAGGGATTTAGGCCATTAATAATGAAGAAAAACATAAAAAGAACTGACCAAAATTATTAATTTTTTTATATATTTTATTTTATAAATTATTCAATATTTATTTATTTAATTCCAAAAAAATTAAGAAATAATTTTATTTCTAATTTAATAATTTTATTTTAATTTCATAATAATTAATTTTAATAAAATAAACTAATTTTAATTTAATTAAATATTATGTTTAATAATAATAATAATTTTAATTGATAATATCTATTTATTAGAACTAATAAAAATCATTAATCTATATAATCTAACTCACTTAAAATCCTAAAAATATTTTAATATGAGTTGGTTACCATAATTAATAATTAATATGATTAGTAATAAATATTATTATATATTATTGTTACAATTAATTAATAATTAAATAAACTAAATACTTACTAATTAATATTAACATTTATTTATTTATTTATTAAAATAAATAAATAAATATTAATCAAGTAAATAATTATTTATTTTATTAAATATTAATCAAGTAAATAATTATTTATTTTATTATGTTTTATAGTTACTAATTTAATTAATTTGATTTATTTATTTTTTATTAGGGCTAAATTTTAATATATCTAATTATTAATAAATTAGAACTAATAATATATATAATCTAACTAACTAAAAAAACCTAATTTTATTATTATTATGAGATGATTAGGATAATTAGAAATCGATATTATTTTTTATTGTTCTTATAATTAATAAGATAAGAAAAGAAAAACCTTAACTAATTGATATAATAAAATTAATACAAATAAACTAATTATTTACTAATTAATATTAACATTCATTTAAAGAAATAAATAAATATTAATAAAGTAAATAATTATTTATTTTTATTAAATTTTATAATAATAAATAATTTAATTAGTCATGTTTATTTAAATTAATAATTTTTTATTTTATTTAATTTTTGTTAGGATCTATATTAGGGTTATTTTTAATTTGATATTTAAAAGATAAGATACTCATAATAATTACTAATTAATTAATTTTTATTTTTTTAAGAAAATAAAAATTAATTAATAAGGATAACTATTAAAAGAAAATACTTTAATTATTAAAACTAATAGTTCAAGAAAGAAAATACAAGACCCTAGAATTCAAAACAATAGAAGCAAACTTGAGATCTTATTCCTGAAAAACTATACCTGGGAGGATGGCACTTTTGAGGAACAAATTTGTCGAAGAAACGGTTGCCAATTGTCACTGATTTCACATCCCTCATCCTTATTAAGGTTATAATAATGTTTTATAATCTCAAGGGCCTCTCTCACTTTCCTTATTCAATAGTGCTCCTCTCTCGAAATGATCCTTGTAACTTCTAGACACACTTGATGCATCTTAAACTCCATTGTCAAGGCTTGAATGGTCTCATTCACAAAATATGTACCCTGGTCACTCATCAATATTTTAGGACACCTAAACCTTGTCAAGATATTCTCAAAAATGAAGTTTTTGGTTGTCTCTACGTTGAAATCCTTCGCAGACTTAGCTTCTTCCCAATTGGTCATATAATCTGTCGTAGTAATGATATAGCGTGCACCAGTCTTCTTCCCGATAGGGTTGATCGATGGTACGAAGTCAATGGCCCATTTATCAAAAGCCTTCAAAGTCACTTGTCGTTGCAGCATTTCATCTCAGCGTGAGGGTTTACCCATTCTTTGACACACATCACAAGCATGAAAATATTGTTTTGCATCACTATGCACCAAAGGCCACCGCAACCCAGCCCTCAAAAATTTATGCGCAGTTGGTTTTCCTGCATAGTGACCTCCCACAACCCCTACATATGCTTCTACTAGCATGCTTTGTATTTCAAACTCTAGCACTTAGCGCCTCAATACCTTATCATCTCCCATCTTATACAACTGGCCAACAATCAAAGTAAATTATGTTGCGTGCAAGACCAATTATTTCTTTTGCTTAATTGTATACTTTGTAAGTGCACAGCCAATGTTCAGTAAGTGGATAATATCTATGAAGTGGTCATCGACTACTTAATGGAAAATAGCTACGCATATGGTAATCTGTCCTCCAAACTATTTGGATCCTTGCCACTTTTAATGTGCAATAAATGGTCTGGACCTGCAGTCAATCTCCCTAGCTTTACAATCACCTCAAAATCATATTCCTGAAATAATAAGATCCATCAACAAATATTCCCCCCCAACACAAGCTTGTTGACCAAGTACTTCAAAGTAGAGTGATCAGTGAACATCTTCAAATTTCATCCCAACAAATAGTGAAGAAACCTCTATAGCACATAGACCATAGTTGGGTAGCCCTTCACTCTTTGTTTTCGAGTAGTTGTTCTTAGCAATTGACAAGTTCCTTCTCACAAAGGTAATTGGGTGAACAATATCTCCAGCTCCTGGCTATGTGAGTACAACTCCTAGTGCAATACATAAAGCATCCACATGTACATGGAATTCCTTTGTCCAGTCTAGAAGTACCAATATAGGCACAGTCACCATTTTCTTCTTAAGCAGGTCTAAACTCTTTTGGAATTCCTCATCCTAGAAAATGAGGCGTCCTTCTTCAAAAAAGTATCCATTGGCACAGTAATCAGCGCATAGCCTTGAATAAACTTTTTGTAATAGCCAGTATGCCCCAAAATTGAGTGCCATTGATTCACATTTGATGGAGCCTATAGGTTAACAATAATGTCAATCTTAGCTAGATCGACCATCAATTCCTATTGACATACAATATGACCCAACAAAATCTAGAATGGGACACAAAATATGCATTTCTTCAGATTCAGCGAGATCTGATGCTTCTGATAAGTATCCAGCATCAAGCGCAGACTTGAAACATGCTTCTTCAATAATCCAAACACAGTCCAGTCATCAAAATATTCTTCTAAGAACTTATGTATATACTCCTTAAACGCAGTTACCAGCACGTGCAAGAATATCATTGGCGCATTCATCAGACCAAATGACATTACTGTGTATTGGAATGATCCTCATTCCGTCGCAAAGGTGGTATTACTTCTATATTCAAGCACAATTCTTATTTAGTGGTATCTAGAAATCCAGCAGTGAATGAGTAGGCCTCTTTCCCACCCAAATTTTCCAAAACTTCGTCATAATATGGAGTTGGGAAAGGGCCATGCACACAAGCATCATTCATCTTGCGTAGATCCACAGAAATCCTGATTTCTCCTTTGGTCCTCTTTTCTTGGACCACCATGGGGCTTACCCAATAAGATTCTTCTATTGGTTCGATTATCCCTGCAACAACCATTTTCTCTTGCTCCTCCTTGACCTTTTGTTTATACTTATGATTCAACCTGTAAGGGTGTTGCTTGATAGGTCTGACATCTAGTTTCAAAGTTATTTTCATCACACCAAGATCCCTGAAAATACATTTTAACTCTGAAAACTTTGTGGGAAATAAGTCCTGATATTCAATGAGAAGCTCTGCAACCTTAGCCACGGTATCTTCATCCCAATAATCCCCTATTTTGGAAATATTTGGTTGCTCTTATGTTCCAATGTTGACTTGCCTAATATTCATGGGTCCAGCCACATCTGGCACTTTACCCATAGGCCCAGCCTATTGCGAGATGACCTTGAGACTCAGGGATATTGATGTTCCTTGGGTCTTCCTCATTATATTCAATAGTCACATTTCAATATTCAAATATATCCTTCATCTGCGCATCCCATGTTGTTAGGGCTCGTTCTTCTTGTATCTTTGGCATGTCAAACACCACATCTTGAATAGTATGTAAGGTAGTATTAAAACATTGGAATCCACTCTCAAAATTAAAGGTTAAAAGAAATATTTCCCTTAACGCAACCATTCTGTCACGCCATATCCCAACTCAATCTCTAGGTACCAATTCATAGGTATCTGACATAAAGTATGAATGAATGTATTCACCCATATTGGTTGCGGCTATTCTCCCCACACTGCAGTTCACCTGACTAGATGCATGCACATATCTTATTTTCCTACATAGGTTCCCTCCAACCGGGTATTGGGTTGTCTGAATCACAGTTGCATCACATGGGTACATTCTTCCCAATATGCAAAGTAGTCCTTATGTGTTTCCCACTAGCACATTGGGGTTGAGCGTAGATATAAGTCAAGCGCATGGAACTGTTGTGTCTCTAGAATATTTTTTTTGAATTTTTCTGAAAAAAAATTGACATTTCCTATCCCATCATAATAAGGTAATTTCTAAACCTCAAAGGATATGTATCGTAGAGATATGGTGACTCAATTATAGGGAAGTGTAGAGACTTCATGCAAATGGTTCTGCCAATCCTCCAACTCCTCATCTGAGCCTGAGTGGCATGAACTATCTGTATCCCAGCTAAGGCTACCATCTGTTGTAGGATTTATCCAATCTTCATCTCTCACAGTTATCTTATAGATATGATCAACGTCCTCTTCTGCATGCATTGGTTCTGTGTATCTTTCTCCTTCTGCAGGGTCTAGTGGGACCACAACCCTAGTTCCATTATTTTCAAACACCATACTTCGGCGCTTGAGATTGATGATAGCATCCATGTCAATATCCCAATCGAGACCCAACATCACAGTCAATAGACCCAATCCAGATCCAAATACAGTCCAGTCATCAAAGAAATTAAATTTAGAATAGATTTGGTGTTTTTTAATCTTGTGTTAGATGTGGTATTTTAATGCAACTCATTATATATCACATTAGCACTAATTGAACTTATAGTGGTTGTAGTGGTTGTATATAATGACCCAAAATTCAAAGAAACAAGTAATTACATCAATTTATGTGATTAATAATCAACACAAACTATTCAACTAATTAGCATGGAATTTCGAAACCGTTAGCAAAGAAGACTTACCTATAGTGACAATATACTTTATTAGTTATTTATGAGTTGTAATTATACCTAGATCCTATTGACTGTCAAAAATATTTGGGGATGACTCTCCACACAACCGTAGGCTCAGATGCACAAAATATTTCTACAACTGGCCAGTGATACCTTTATCTCTCAACATTCTCCTTTGGAAATAATGAATGCTTCTCATCTCCATTTTCAACCATGAAGTAGAAAAATTGTTCCAAAAATGGAAGTGAATTGGAAATAGATTTTCATGCATACATTCCAAATATCAACGTTCCAACTTTTATTTATTTGTATGAAGTTTTACTTAACTCAACATTTTTGTTATTTTAACTCTCGCTTATTTTATTCTTCTTTTTATTTTTTGTTAACTTTACTTATTCTTACTATGTGTGTGTGTGTGTGTAATTTGAGTTTATTATTTATTTTTTAATTTATTTACCATTATTATTATTTTATTTTTTTATTATATATTTTCTAGTATTATCTGTTATTTATTATTTATTATCATTATATTTTCTTTATTATTTATTTTTTACTTATATATTAATATTATTTCATTTATTATTATTATTTATTGATTTATTATTATGGAGCATTACACAAGACCTTATTGAAGCTATATCTAAACATGAACTTTTGGTATCCTTGATTCTCTCCTCTAGAACCTCTTGAGCTTCTCTAATCCTCTTAGGCTTCTACAGATCTCCACTTTTTCTGAGAACATCACCTGTCCTCCGTGATCCAACGTGAGATGGAACTTGTAAAGGTTTTTTGCCTCAATTTTTTAGAACTTCACTTGTTCTTAGTTATAGTCCTGTTGTTGTAAACATCCCTTGCTAAGGCTACCTGTAATTAGTTACTTATTTCACAAATTAACTAAAACCATGAGGGCATTTACCTCCATGTTCAACTTCATGTGAAAATTCATATTGTTGTTGTAATATCCTTTATTTATCTATTGCTTGCACCCTTATATTATAGTTTTTCATTGTTCTTCCACACTTAAGAACATGATGCCTTCAAATTTTCCTTCAAAGAAAAATCTATTCTACTTCCTCCCAAAGCTGAAATTCTTCCAAGAATTTTTAGTGTTTTTTCTCAACCAAAATTTAATCCTACAGCCATTAATTCACTATATAATATAAATTTCAAAACGAAAACAAGTTACCTCAATCAAATTTTCATATTTGTGATGCGGCAATTATGAATCTCATCTCCAAAGACCTTACTTTCTCTGGTACGACTTGAATGTGGGAAAATTAAACTTTCTTACAATTTCACTTTCATATTTTACAACCTATCTTCCCTCCATTTAAATTCCTCCTTCTCTGCTCATTCCCATCTTTCATATGAGAATAACATACCACATTCATAAAAATTCAATGCATTCACAAATTAACTGGAATAATACAAACTCTCATTCCACTTATTATCTCTTCGATTCTTCTTTGTCATTCATCCATACATATATTAATTTATAAAATATGTGCATTACCATTCAGTTTAATTACTGGAAACATGAATAATATCCCCATAAATTTTCACTTGCTTCATGAATATAATATCACAGAGCTGGACGAAAGCATCACATCCTGACTATTTAAAGAAATTTTGGACTACAACGTAAGCATCGTGATTGGGATTATCGACATAAGATTGATTGATTATTTATTTGTCTATATAATATATTATCTACTACCCACTAGATATTTTTTACATATAAAACAACATCGCTTCAATTTAATCTTCATTCACCTCGAAATTTAGAGAAAAAAACACTCATTTGATCTCGATCAAGCTCCATGCACAAAGTTATACCAACACACTTCCCTTGCAACTATTCTATCGATTAGAATCCATTATTTGATGTTATGCTAATGCACACATCATTCCAATACTCCAACCTCTATGCAGATATTGAAATGTCACAACACCCTTCCCAAATTAAACTCAAGAATGGACTTATGCCTTGTACCTTTGAACAAAATCCCTTATTCTTAAACCATGTATTCACTAAATTTCTCGGTCACCTCTCTGTCTATGATTTATCTTCACTGAACCCATAAGGACAATTTTCAATTGTTGAAGTTTTTGAATAAGACTTCTATGCCTATCTTAACATAGAAGCATCCTTCTTATGACCTTTGATTCTCATTTCATATGGTTTGATTCACTAGAAACCATAGTTTGTGCATAAAAAAATGGTACACGAAATACATACTTGAATTCACCAAGTCTTCAAATAATACTTCTCTATATTCCTCGCACATATAGACATTTTCACATGTCAACGAGTCTCCTTCTCATTTTGTAGGGTTATCCCACATAGAAACCCAAATTTAATTACATAAATTACTCATTTAGATTCAACTACATTTACATGGGTAATCCTTCAAAATGTACAAATATCCTCTAAAACATTTATACACAATGACAGTCCATAATAACATGAAATATCATTTCATTTAATAACTCTATACATACATATTCAAAATCTCGCTTCTCTCTTTTCTCGATTCTACATTCATTTTGCGGCCATTAACATTATCGTTAGGCCTACATTGATTAAACATATCTTTAGAAGAAAACTAGATTTGTATATATCCCTAAATCATCCCTTATTTATTCCCTAGAGCTCTTATGCTTTTTTAGGAAGTTTTTATTTTGTGTTATGGAAAAAATATCTCTTATTCATAGTTTTTCTGAAACAATTTTGTAATAAATAAAAGGAATTAAGAATATTTAAAAGTAAGGAATTAAAATTCCATTTCGATATTAGAAACTATTATGGAGTTTTTTTTCATTTTTTTTTTTTGAAAAGCTCTAATGCTCCTACATCAAAATTGCACACATCTATATTCTCCATTGACTTATGTGATGATGCATTCACCTTACAATTCACCTAAATATAGACATATTTATTGGGTTTATAATATCAACAGGGGAGGGTAAATTCTTGTGAAACATAATTATTGTAACACTACAATAGAATAAAGTGTTTTGACCCTAAACAAATTCTTTTAGAAAAAAAATAAGAAGTTATAAATTACTTAGAAAAACATTCAGATGGATTACTAGGTTCCAAATTTGTGATTTGTAGACTATTCCAAAACTTAATATAATTTTAAATTAAAAAATTTACACTTATCCACCTTATAACAACAAATTATTTTATATTTCTAAAAACAATCCTTGATTAAAAAATAAAAAATAAAAATAATGGAAGGTTTTGGATTGAACAGGGTAGATTCACTAATTGTTGACTATAGACCAAGGATGACCATGTTTGATCACATTTTTCCATGCTTGACTAAGTTTGACCATAGTTGACCATGATTGGTCATGTCATCGACGAATTCTAATGACTAACCATGTCTTACCATTTGTTTATGGTTGACCATGTTTGAGCATGGTTGAATGTTGTTGGTTATGGATTCCCATGAAAGATTGCAGTTGGCCATGGTTGAAAATTTTAGACCATGGTTGGAATTTTTTCCCATGTTAGCTATGGTATGGAAAGGTTGACTAAGTTGCCCATGGATAGCCATGGTTGACCATTGTTTACTAAAATTGACCAAGGTAGACCATGGTTGACTATGGAAGACTATGTTCACTAAGGATAAATAAGATTCATAACGGCTGAGTATGCATGGTTTTGGTTGACTTTTATCAACCATGGGTTTCCACATTTGACTATGGTTAATGATGGACGAGTATGATGTACATAGTTAACCATGGTTGACTATAACATTATGTTTAGATTTCATCACAACTTGATGTCATTGAAGAGTTTTGTTTGATTGTGATGTTAGGATATCTTCATTAGATTATGATGTTCGATTATTTTCCTCGCATTGTAATGCTTGGTTTTGATTGAAACATTACAACATCATGTTAAGTTCAACACATTTCAACATTGGGCTATGATCAACACATTGCAACATCAATTTTTTATCATCATATTATAACATTGAGTTATGGCTAACACATTCTAGAAACATTATTTGTTAATTAGATTATGGGGTTAGGTTATGTTTTTCATACTACGGCATTCAGATATATATATACTGCAATATTGGGTTAGGTTCATCACATTTTGATGTTGATTTTTGTGTGTCACATTAGGATGACAAGTTATGTTTGTTACATTACATTATTGGGTGATGTTCGTTCCATTTCCATGTTACTTTATGTTGGAATGCATCACAATGTGATGTTAGTGAAGGGTTATGTTTGAATATGACATGTGGATATGTTCATCACATTTTTATGTTCTGACATGCTTTTTAAATTGCAACATCACATAATGGTCTTGACATTCTGACATAGGGAGTTTCTTGTCATTTCAATATTAGGTTATACTCGTCACATTCAATGGTTTGAAATATTTTAATGTCACCTTTTGTAGGATCGCATCGCCATGTGATGTTGATGAAGCTTTATTCTTGAATGCGATGTGGTGATATGTTAATCACTTTGGGATGTTTGGATATGCTTGCAACAATGTGACATTATTTGTCACATTTCAATGGATTATGTTTCATCACATTGTGACATTAGGTAGTTTTGGTCACAGTGTAGTATCAAGATGTGGTAATCACATTTTAACGTTAGGAGATGTTTGTCACGTATTATGTTAGATTATATTGGATCACATAATAATGTGATGTTAGTTAAGGGTTAACAACATTAGATTTTTTTTGTTATATAATAATGTTGTGTCATGTTTGTTACATTCTGACTTTACACATTTCTCATTGCATTGTGACATCTACTTGTTTTCATGACATTGCAATGTCAGATAATCTAGGATTGCATCAAAATTTAATGTTGGTGAAGGGATATGTCTGAATTTTCTATGGGGATTTGTTCAACATATTGTGATGTTGGGATGTGTTTGTCATAGTGTAACGTTAGGTGTGGTTTGTCACATTGTGGTATTGGGTTATATTTCATCACAATTTGAGATCAATTAATAATTTTCACATTTTGATTTCAAGGTATGTTCATCACATTTCGATGTAATTGAGTTATGCTCATCACATTGCAAAAATGATTTTTTGGCCAAGATTTTAGAAAAAAAAATTCAATGAAGTTATTTCTTTGGATATGAAATTTGAATTGGGAAAACATATCACACAAAAAGAAACATTCCTACAATTTGTTGTAAATTTAATACTTAACATAGTTAAAGAGTTTCAAATAAAATGCATTAATAATTAAAAAAATTAGAGGTATTAGTTTTCTAAGACAATCAATATGGGTTGGGATACATCATAGGGAATATATGAAAATTACCATGTGTGACTTAGCGTGACCATGGTTGGCCATGTTAAACTATTCTTGGCCATGGGTTCCCATATTATTATGGTGATAAAGGTTGAATATAACTATGTTACATTCATGTTGGTTGATTTATCTCAAATTGTTATGCTCCTTAATATTTGAAGCACATCACAATATATTTTCAGTCTGATTATGGAGGAGCTCTGGGTCGCAACCTCCCCTATGGATTCCTAGGGTTTCTGCAACCCTGCAATAGAGTCGTCAGGGCTCTCTTCTGCTCTACCATTGGCACCTCACGGCTTCAGCATCTCTCCTTCGTCGCTTGCCTCTGAATGAGAACCCCTCCCCCACCTGAAAACCTACCTTCTGACACAGCGAGTACGAATGCAACCGTGCATACCCCTTCCTATGACTCCACAGGGACACAAGCAGATCCAAATGCTGAGAAAAATGACAAAACAGAGAATCAGAATTCTTTTGAGGCACGGAAGAAAGCCTCCTCTGCCACATGCATACCAATCGCAGCAGACCTCATAAAAATTGATCTTCTAGGACATCGTATCAATGGCCATATTTATTACATTAAGGACCATGCCCTCATCGGAAAATTTATTAGTTTTTATCCGACTTAGAAGGCTCTCCAAGAATGTATAGCTTCAAAATGGAAACCAAAGGAACATGTCACCCTGCAACTGGGACCAAAAGGATTCTTCAACATTATTTTCAACTACATATAGGAAACAAATCGTATTCTGGATGGGGGTCCTTACTTTTTCAACTTAGCAAGCCTGTATTTGGGGGACTAGATTGAAAGATTCAAACCCGATAAGGAATACTTTAAATGGGCACTAGTTTGGATGAAAATGTACTCACTACCATTGGAGTACTGGGATGAGGAAACCCTAAAAGACATAGGCAATGGACTGGGAGAGTTCACCAATATAGCTAAAGAAACTGAGCTCAGAAGATACATGTCCTATGCAAGGATATGCGAATACATGCACCTAGCCAAAGCCCCCACAGATTCAGTAAGTTGAAGACTTTAACTGGGCACCAGTTTGGATTAGAATGTACTCACTACCATTGAAATACTAGGATGAGAAAACCCTAAAAGACATAGGAAATGGACTGGGAGAGTTCATCAAGATAGCTAAAGAAACCAAGCTCAGAAGATACAAGTCCTATGCAAGGATCTGCATATACATGCACCTAGCCAAATCCCTCACGGATTCAATAAGTCTTTTGATGATGATTTTGAATGGATCCAAACCATTTATTATGAGCATGTTCCTTTTCGATGCCGAAAATTCCATGAAAATGGTCATATTTTCAGGGATTTCCCCTTAAATCTCCCTCCCAAAAATACCCCAACCTCTAAACACACTGATGCGAAAGGATTCACCAAAGTCCATAGTTGCAGAAATCATACCAATAAATCCACTGCCAATCTCAAAGCCTCCCCTGCCCCTCCTACCAGCAAAAAATTTGATATTCTTGCTACCCAATCAATCTTGGAAGGAGAATCCTCTCGACTCTCTAATGATACCCCCAAAACTACAGTGCCTGACCCCTCGGTCACTCCTTAGATGACTCGCATCCCTCCTCCACCCCTTTCTGACCCTCAAGGATTTGTCCCTCTAATTAATAAAGACAAAGCCATTGTTATTAGGAACGCCATTCAAATGGAGATCGATATAAATTCTCAACTAGCTTCCCAGCATGAAGACTCTAAGAAATAAATTAATCAACCTACACACATGGAAGAAGGCCCAGAGAGCATCGATCTGGGATATCTAGACATCTTAGCTCTGGAGCTAGCTTTCCATCAAAAGGACTATGACAAGATTCCCCTCCGGCAAATCGACATCCTAGAAGTTGCACTCTTTCATGCACAACAACGCAACTCACTGGGTATTCAAGCAAGAAGCCCTTGGGATGGAAAAAATATAATCAAAGAGTCAAAGAAAAGGGGACGCAAAACATACTTGCAAAGAACGATTGTTGTAGGAGAAATACTTGTCGAATCTGGGCGATATCCCAAGCTCACCAAGTTTTACCGGCCAATCTCCCACAGTTCTCAATGAAGCTCACCTCATGGAACATTAGAGGGCTTAATAGCCTGGCTAAGCACTGAATGATCAAGAAAATGATTTAGCAATACAAGCCTTATGTATTCTTTTTACAGGAAAATAAATGTACCAGTAATACCCTTGACTCCATTCTCACCAAGGTATGGTATGGATGTAGCACCACAATGGTTGATGTCTCTGGCACCTCGGGTGGTATATTCATAGCTTTGGATCCCTAGATCTTATCTCTCTCTAACATTCATGAAACCCACAATTTCATTCAAGATTCCTTTCACTTGATAGAGTCCAACATCCATGGTCACCTTACCAATGTTTACTTCCTTCAAGATCCTCTTCAGAAAGTAGCCCTGCTCAACACATTGCGCATCCTTAATTCTTCAAGGCACCATCCCCTTTGGATCAGTGGTGGAGACTTCAACATGATCACTAAGTTAGAGGAAAAACAAGGAGGGTGATCCCGGCTTGAGGTGGATAGTCTTCGCTTCAAATATTTCATTCAAAATAATTGGCTGATTGATCTTCCTTTCTCGAATTGGATGCATACTTGGAACGAAAAAATATCCGACTCACAGCAGATTGCATCAAGGCTAGATCGCTTTCTTATTTCAGACAATCCCATCAATTTGGGAGTCGACTTCCACTCCTCCATTCTCCCGTTGGCTGGTTCTGATCAATGTCCCATCCTCTTGCAATGGTCCTGTCTAGGAGCAACTAATAAGAAACCATTTTGGTTTGAACCCTTATGGTTTTCTCACCCCACTTTTAAGGAGCTCATCACCACATGTTGGAATAGCTTCACACCTCCGACAGGCTCCAAAATGTTTCAATTTCAACAAAAACTTAAGAACCTCAAATTCATGCTCAAGAAATGGAATCACTCTAGCTTTGGGAACATATTTCAACATCAGAAGGAACTCGAACAGCAAATTTTTGAGCTACAGTTGTGCATTATTAAAGAAGGTAGATCTGACTCCATACCTTCCCAAGAAAAAATACTCCTCACCAAGCTGGATGAGAGGCGTATGCAAGAGGAGATTTTATGGAAGCAAAAGTCGAGGATCCACTAGCTCAAGGAGGAAGAGAATAGCACCAGATTCTTCCATCGCTCCACCATTCAGTGATGAATGCATAATCGCATTTCCATTCTAAACAACAGTCAAGGGGAATAGCTAGAGGATCATGAGGATATAGAAAAAGAACTCCTCAGTCATTTCAAGCACATTCTCCAGGAGCCTCCAGGATGTAGATAGCAAGCCATCAGTAAGATAACTCAGCACATACCTAGGCTCATCACTAAGGAACACAACCAAATGTTACTCAAGCTTGTCTCTCTTCAAGAAGTGGAACAAGAAATGGCTCAACTTAAAGATGGAAAATCTCCAGGCCCGGATGGTTTCACAGCCAATTTTTTCCATTACTTCTGGGAGAATATCAAATGGGAGGTTTGCGACTTGGTCGAAGAATCTAGAAGTATGCATTAGACTCTCCCATCACTTAATGCAACTTTTATTGCCCTCTTCCCCAAAGAAATGCTCTCTGACTCCTGACAAATACCAACAAATTTCACTGTGCAACGTTATCTACAAACTAATCTCCAAGGTCATAGCCAACAGGCTCAAACCTCTTCTCCCTATGCTCATGTCTCCAGAACAGACTGGCTATGTAGAAGGGTGAAAAATTATAGATGGGATCATACTTAGGCATGAAGTCGTCCATTCTCTGAAGCATCTCAAGAAAGTAGGTATGCTCTTAAAATTATATCTCTCCAAAGCTTTTGATAAACTAAGTTGGGACTACATGAATTAGATGCTCCTTGCTATTGGTTTCTACACAACTTGGACTAGATGGAGCATGAACCTCATCTCCTTTGCACGCTACTCCATCCTTATCAATGGGGCTCCCTCCCACCCCTTCACCCCCACCCGAGGTATTCGTCAAGGGGACCCTCTCTCCCTCTTCCTTTTTGTCCTCATGGAAGAAGGGTTAGGCCGTCTCATATAACATGCTGCCTCCTCCCACTCTCTTAGAGGTCTCGCCCTACATGAAAACCAGTCCATCACCTATCAAAATTTTGTAGATGATAACATGTTATTTGTTCATCCATCAGTCCAAGAAGCCAACACCCTCAAGTCTCTACTAGACACCTTTTCTGAAGCCTCAGGCACCACCATCAAAGCTAGAAAATCCCAAATATCCTTTTTCAATACTCCATCCATAACCTGAAGCAACATCGCCAGAATTTTTGGTTTTTCCATTTCTTCTTTGCCCTATAAATACCTTGGTGCTCCTCTCAATGAAGCAGCGATTAAGAACTCCTCTTGGAAAGAACTTCTTAATAAACTTGAGGTGCACCTTTCTTCATGGACTTACAGATCGCTCAACATAGCTAGCGGACTTGTCTTGATCAAAGCAGTCCTCCAATCAATGCCTATGTACCTCTTTTCTGTGTTGGCAACACCAAAATGGGTTCTAAAACAAATCAGAAATCTACAACACAATTTCCTATGGGGATGTTCTGGTCTTAATAGAAAATGGGCTTGAGTGAAATGGTCAGTGGTATGTACCCAAAAATCATATGGAGGGCTAGTATTAAGGGATCCACAGCATAGTAACGCAGTTATGGGCACATGTATCTGGTGGATGTGTCTTTCCAAGCCCCACACCCCATGGGCTCACCTATGGACTACCAAATACGCTAATAATAGACCGCTTGCAAAACTCATCCGACTCACCTCAAAGGACTCTGGCTCTCTCATCTGGAACTCTGTCAAACAACACAGAGCCATCATCCAAGTGCACAGCTTTTGGGAGATTAGATATGGAAATTCAACACGCTTTTGGGAGCATTCATGGCAGTAATTTCCCAAAATGGCAGATCTCTTCCAAAAACCCAGATGGAAATCCACCCTTCAAGCACTTGAGAATAATCAATTCAATCTCTTCTGGAAACCTCAACCCATTCTGGGCTATCGACAATGGATCTTAGCCACTCAATAGCAAGAAGACTGGCAAGAAGAATCATATGATGATATTGACAAAGAGCTGAGCTACAGAAAAATTAACTCCGTGGATCAGGAGGACATACTTCGATGGGGTTATACTCCCCACAGGACCTTATCCACCAAAGAAGCATAACATCTTCTCTTCCCATCAGCGCAAGCACCCAAGGAAAAGATGTGGACTCAAATTTGGAGACTAGGTATCTAGCCAAAAATATCTACCTTTCTTTCGCTCCTCAGCATGAAAATGATTCTTACCTGGGAAAATATTCTCAAGAGGGGATTCATTGGTCCCTCTATATGTCCCAACTTCATAGAGAACGCTGACACCACCCCTCATCTAATAAACACCTGCAGGATTGCCAACACCTTATGGGAGAAAATAGACATCCACTGTAGAAGATATAGCAGAATTAAAGGTCATATTGTAAGCACTCTTAGAAACTGGCCCACTTAGCCCTTCAACAGCAAATTTCTCAACACGCTTTGGTTCCTTCTTCCCGGTTTCCTTCTTTGGTCAGTTTGGAAAGAACGGAATAGAAGAATCTTTAAAAATGAAATCACTCCTCTGGACACCATTTGGACCAATTTGTACATTAACCTTCAAGAAAAACTAGCACTGCATCACTGGCAGGACTCTAACATCCCAACTCAACCTACTAAAAGTATCATCTGGGCGAAGAGGCACCTTTCCATTCCCAATCTCCCTCTTGAGTCCCATACCCCATCCAATCACCCAGATTATCCTAGTTCATGGATCCCTCCTACTAGTGGAACGATCAAGATGAATTTTGATGGAGCCTCTAAATGAAATCCAGGTGCAGCCGATTTTGGAGGCATATTAAGAGATTCAGCAGGAAGACCCCTTTGCATTTTCTTTGTTTCTATTGGTTGGGACTCAAACAATTATACTGAACTGGAAGGTTTATTGCAGGGACTCCTTCTAGCTTAGGAAAAAAAATCCCCTTAGAAGTGGAAGGAGACTCCCAAATTCTCATCAATGCAACAACTCATCTCCTCCTAGGTGCCTCCGCCTCCAAAGTCTCCACAAGTTGGCGTCTCTTGACAAGGTTGGAAGAAATTGACCACTGGCTCAGGTCACACCGGGCCATCTCCTTCAAGCATGTTTGTTACTCTACAAACAAGGTAGCAGACCTCCTTTCCAACAAAGGATTTGAACAGAATCTCATCCTCTTCTCGGGCCCTCTATCTAGTACCAATGATGCTTCTCTCATCCAGGAATGCACTCAATTGATGCAAAATGAAGCTCCTCTCTCGGATGCGGGTGTATGAAGTGATTTGGAAGGTGGGAGGTCCAAGGCATGACACTTTGCTAAGCCACTTGGCCATGCAGAGGGCCTATCCTTCTACATTTAATGATCATAGCTACTCACATCAAACACTCTTAACTGTCACCGCCCTTGGTCTTAACTATTTCCCTACAATCTGTCCTATAATTCCTTTAATAGCGTTGCATCCTCCGCCTTCATCATTCTCTGTCTGCAGTCATTCTTTGTCATTCTCTTTCGCCTCTGCTCTGAGCTTCACAGAGACATTGTTTGACCTCCATCTCTTTCTCGCCTCAAATCCCATCTATGTTGGATGCCATCTACCCGACCACTGTGCTCACCCACCCCTCTCACCTCCGTCAGCCAACCTCTCTCACTCGCCGTCCAGCTCCATCATGCCAAGACGGTACCGTATGCACTGCAGATGTGGGAGAGGAAGAGTTGAAGGATCTTGCCCGCCTATCACCATTCACGATGAGAATCATTCCCCACCTCCAGCAAAAAAATGTTGCTCATTTCCACTTTAATAGTCTCTTGGACAGGCCTAGAGTCACTACCACAATTACAGTCACATTTCAGGAGACACATCCCAGATCCATGGGCTCAGGTTCTAGAAAATGCTTTCGGAAATCTACAATCTCATTAGCGCCACCATAGGACTCTAGGAAGTCCGCTGCCCTACTTAGTCAAATCTGGTTCTCTGTCCTCCAATAGTGAAGGTAGTAGTAGTAGGAGTCGTGGGCACTCGGTGGGTAAAATGAGAAAAGGCAGCAGTATAGCATGCATCGTAAATACACCTGAGTCTCCAGCCCATCATTCAAAGAAAGAAGATGACTCTTCCGAGGATTACAAATGTCTAATACTGGAGGAGCCTCCACCAAAGTAGCACGACACCTAACATGACTCACTACCACCGCAAAGATAGGTTTCCTCTACTAGGTTTGGTAAATCTCTCTATTTTGTTGTATTTATATAGGCAAGTTGTCTGTTATGATTTTTTTGTCAAACTCTTGGAAGTCGCTAGATGAATTTGGTTTCCCCACTGTGGAGAGCATAGTTTGGACCGGTTTCCCCATCAGGGGCAGTCAGTTTTTTGGTTTTTTTATTAGGACTCCCTCCGGAATTGGCTAGCACAGCTCTTCCGGAGGCTTGTCCTGACATGTATACTATGTTTTATATTAATAGATTAGTCCAATTTAGAAAAAAAATAGTTGAAGCACATCACAATGTCCATAAATGACTTTGTCAAATGGAGACATTTTAGAAGGTTATATTTGGTTTTGAAATTTATAATAATTTGTTTGCAACTTTTGTAAATTCTATTGATTAATAAAAAAAAATTGTATATACATCCTAAGATACCACTCTTTTCGTCATCATCTTTCACTAGGGAAACTGGACTAACAGTGGAAAAGAAGAGACTTGTTCCAAAAGAAAACATTAAGTATGTAATATGTCAATATTGTCATGAGTATGCAACTATTTCCTGTGTTTTTAGAATAATATATATAATTGGGATGATCAAAATGTAGCTATGTTGAATGTATATAATGTAAATAAAAAACATAGATAACACTAGAAAATAGAGCCAAATCAAGAAACTAAGAGCCATTTATCAAATCAAGTTGGTATGGAAACATAAATAGGAGATGTTGGTCCCCTTCCTCTACACAATAGATCCAATGTAGGAAAGATGAACAGCCATGTATTGGTGCTCTAGGGAAATACCATGGTTCTCTACTTGGATTTAATATAATGGAAAAGATATTTCTCTTTTGGCTTCATTCCTCTCGAAAAAGTCGTAGTCTAAAAAACCCATAGAATAACCTAGAAATTTTGGAAAGATTATGAAAAATTTCGGCAAAGATTTTTGAAAATTTAGGTTACAATCGTTAAAATTTGATTATTTTGGGTGCCCTAAGGATTATTGATGTTGTTGAATCCATTTCCACCATCAAAAATTAAATTCACATACTACAACTACCTAAATTTTTGAATTTCTATTTTACTGGATTTCAGAAAAAAACTATCATTCGGGCTATTCTGCTGCGTCGGTAGAAAAATCCCTCCAAAAACCCCTTAGTGAGGAGGGCCTTGTTGTGAAAAGATCTCAATGGTACAAAAATATTAATTATGCGTGACTTGAGTGTGTCTTGGGTTAGGAACCCATTCAACAATATAACGTAGAATATATGTATCAATGTAGTCAATACAATAGTTTATGGATTTAGAGGAAGCACAAACGAATTTTGACTACATGGGATCAAGAGTGTGAGAGTGAAATTTTTGAGAAGAAATGAAGGTATTTTCATGACCCCTTGTACTACCATCTACTTTATTCAAGGACCCCTTGTAGTTATTTTCCCTTTGACAATGCATATTAATTAGGAGAGGCATGAAAATGAAACTAGAGAAAACAAAGATGCACAAGCTAGGAGGAGGAGAAAGAGACCATGTCAAAAGATAGGGATGAGAGAAATTCTAACATGGTAGATAGGGGGGCTAAAAGGATGGAGTAGTACTACAAGCACGGGGCCAAGGGAAAACTTTAAGCTAATAAATATGGAGCCAAACAACAAGAGGCATAACAAGGGGAGAGTAGAGGTTGCAAAGAAGATATAAGGTCCATGATGGAGAGGAGAGAAGAAGTCATATGATAGAAAAATATTGAAGGAGAGTTAAGAAATAACTATAAATTATCCTCCAATTGAATAAGAAGTTAAATATTGTCTTCCAATCGTACAATAAATGACAAAAAATTTCTTACATTTTCACTGCAAGATAAAAATTGACTTCCAATTACAGTAGAATATAAATTGTTTTCCAATTCCTCAAGAAGATAATAATTTTATTCAAAATTTTCAAATTTCCTTCTAATTACATAAGAATTATCTTCTAGTTACAAAATAAGACAAAAACATGATTTCCAATAAGACAAGTAGACAAAAATATTACTTCCAATTACACAAAAAATCATACCAAGTGTTAACATAGTTGTTCTTCTTCTATGCTTTTTTACTAGATTTATGTTTGGATGTCAAGAGAATGAAAAAACATAAGGATAAAGCTAGTATAAAATAACACATGTATTGTTAGGAATATGCACATATTCCTATGAATGCACATGAATTCTAAATAATGCACACATTTTCCTGAGACTAACATCCAAAACACTAAATTCCATAACTACCTTTCCCTATTTCCTTCTCATATTTTCTCAATGTCCATGGTAGGAATTCCCACTCATTATATAGCTTGTGCATGCTTTTATTACATTAATTCTCCTTTCTCTACCATTTCTCTTACTACCCCCTCTCTCCTCCACCTCCATTTCTATCTCTATATCCCTCCCTTTGTCTTTTCTCTCTCCTACTCTCTCTCTTCCCCTAATCACTCCCTCTCTCTCTATCTCACTACTACCATATCTATCCCCCTCAATATATATTTCTATCTCCCTCACTCATTCATCCTCTTCTCTATCGGTCACTCCCTCCTTATCCCTCTTCCTCTCTCCCACATCACTGTCTATCCCTCTCTTCACCTCTCCCTATATCTTCTCTCTCTCCTCTTCCTTCTCTATTGTTACTCCATGTCCATCCCCTCTCCTTCTATCTTTCTCTCCATCACTCCCTCACTATCTCTCTCCTTGTCTTTGCCATCATTTTTTATCCTATCTCTGCCTCCCACCTTCTCTTCATATCTTTTTATCTGGTTGTCTCCCTCTTCTTCCCTCTCTATCCCCCTTCTAGCTATATATTTTTCTCCTTCTCCCTGCTCTCTCTCCCTCTTTTCCCTTCCCTATCTCTCTCTCCATATATCCTCTCTCAATATACCACACAATCTCTCTATTTCCATTTATATTTGTCTTTTCACTAGTACAAAATGGCTAATTAGCTACTAAAAAATTAACTAAAATTTGCATATAAAAGACTATTTTTTGGTTGGTTACCAATAGTAGTTAATTTACAGTATTTTAAAATGCGACCAAATTTTAGTCATTTTTAGCTTAGTCATCAATTAGTTGTCTCAACTTTATGTCTAGTAATGTATTTAGTTATAAATTTGGTCATTAATTTATTCGTTTATTTAGTCATTAATGGTCACAATTAATGACCAAATATACAAAAAAATATATTACTAAATGATCACCATAGAAAACCAATTAATGACCAAAGAAATATGACCAAAATGTTGGTTGTATTATAAGATACTGTAAATTGGCTACTAATAGTCATATATATGCAAATTTTAGTCATTTTTTGAACCAATTAATGATCAAAGAAATATGACTAAATTTTGGTCGTGTTATAAGATATTGTAAATTAGCTACTAATAATCATATATATGAAAATTTTAGTAATCGTTTGAAACGAATTAATGACCAAAGAAATATGAATAAACTTTGTTCTTGTTATAAGATAGTCTAAATTACCTACTAATAGTTGTATATATGCAAAATTTAGTCATCATTTGTAATAAAAAATTTATCATTTGTAGTAGTCATTTATCTTATTTTGGTAATTTCATATTCATTATATTAATGACTACTTTAGTAGTTTATATTCATTTCATGTACTTTCATTAATAATTATTATAAGCAATTAATTTAGTCATATATTCATTTTATTTGTGTTTATTAATAAACATAAACTACTAATTTAGTAGTTTTAGATTGATTTTATTTATTCATTATAAATCAACATAAATTAATTAGTATTATTTTGCAACTAAATTAAAAAAAACTGGCATATAATGTACATGTTCAACTAATATGAAAAACAAAGTTACATATGCTAATTAAAATACTAAATAATATCAGGTGCAACTATAAATAGTTTCAACCACATAAATTATATTATATAAAATATCAAGTATTACAATATGTGTTTCCAACTTAATATTGGTTGGAGTACAATTTACACATGAAATATTGTTTCATCACTTCAAAACATTATCAGTGTGTTGCCAAGGCATTGCAGGTGAATTTGCCAACCCTGAAGACTTGACCATCAATCTCTATGTTTGTTTCCTATGCGGGATATTGACTCTACATGTACCACTAGACCAATTCTCTTCTATCTCTCTTTAATTTTCATTTTGTCACTTCATTGTAACTTATTGTTCTCCTCTTTCTGCAATTCTTGATTCTTACCATCAATACTGAGTTCCTTTTCTAAAAAAGAAATAAGATACAATGCAGAGTATAAGACATGAAAGATAATGAACATTGGAATATAAACTGAAGTAGGCTATAAAGGATTTATACGATATATAACTCAACATCAGCAATATTGTCAATGTCATTTTCCCCCATAAAAGCAAGAAACTCAAACTAGTTTTCTTCAATTGCGAAAAAATGGCTTCTATGTGGCCAAATGACATGTATAAAAAAAGAAAATGAAATGTCACCATAGAAAATAACACTTAGTAAAATTAGTATTCAACATTCAATTAAAGATTAGGCACAATCATGTCAACCAAGTTACATGTTAAAAATATCAATTTGTAGATTCTTATACAATGTGGGAGTGCAAACAAAAATACTAGAAAATGCCAAATCTAAGTCTAGAATAAAATGAAATGAAGTAAAACATATACAATAATAGGAAAACCTCGTATACATGTACATAACCGGATAATATAGAACGCTAAGTGAATAAGTCCAGGGCTAGAGGTCGATGATGTCAAGAATTCCCAAGTATGATGCGAATTTCTTCAGATAAGAACTACTATTTGGTTCCATTATCACAAATGAATACACCAACTAGTCTATATCATATTATTAATTTTTTTTATATTTATGGATCACTATAATATAAGTGGATAAATTGCAAAGACAATTCCCTTCCCATTGTGTTCCTCGCCTGTGGTACAATATATTAGCTATGATTTGGAGCAAATTTACAACATCGAAATATGTAGCAATCACCACTAGTAATCCCCCAAAAATTTTTATTTTGGAATGTAACTTTCAGATTCCAGTTGCTATATGATTCTTGAATAGAAAATCCACACTGAATTCCAACACCAAACTTCTAATTTGAGGGAACACCTGTGGCCATCCTCAGTCACTCAAACTCAAAACATCAATGATCATTATAATGAAAATATAAAATAAGAGTAGTTTTGATATGTTTTGCGGATTTACATGCAAAGCACCAATAGTTTTCCTATATTTACCATACTTGTAATTTCTAATATATAACACATTGATTAATGTTTTACATTAAATAATTGATTCAATACAAACAAGAATTTAACATATTACAACAATACCACCAATGTTTAATCCTCAATTACACTACAAGAAAAAAGGACATTGGTGAGGGTCGAAAAATGTCACCATAATCTCATTGGTGACGGTTAAAAGAGCCTTCGTCACCAAAAATTGAACGTCACAAAAGGTGGCATCACCAAAAGTACAGGTGTTGTGGTGACATTCAAGGTCCATCACTAATAATGGCTTATAATGACGGATAGTGACCATCACCATTTCATATGAGAAATGGTGATGGAAATTAACCTCAGTCGCCAAAAAGTGAACTTCACCAAATGTGGCGTTGCCAAAAGTATAATTGTTGTGGTGACATTAAAGTTCCATCATGAATAATGATTATAATGACGGATAGTGACTGTCACCCTTTCATATGAACAACAATGATTTATGGTGGACCTTTCATGGTCATCACTATTGATGCATATATATATGGTAATGTTCATTTACTGTCACCATTTCATATTTTGGTGAGGGTTGAAAAATGTCACCATCAGCTCATTGGGGATGGTCAAAAGAGTCTTTGTCACTAAATATTGATCGTCTTCATTCCATATAAATATCAGGGCATAATGGAATCAAACCACCAACCTTTTTCTTGTAAAATAGGTGTTGTTCCATTGAGCATGGAAAATTTTAGGGGCTAATATTCGTAGGTGGGCTAATTTTTCATGGTTTCCAAAAAAAATATTCACCAATTTCCATTTTTTTATAAAAATGATTCGCCCAAATTTTAGAATATAAAATTATTTTATGTTAAAATACGCCAACATTATATAGACAATATAGATAATATTATTATTATAAATTTGAATAATTTTACAAATACATCAATAAAAATTTTATAGTTTTCATATTAGGGACCTAGTGATATTCGCCATTTTTTAAACTTCAATATAATTTTCCATCCTTAAAATTTTTCCCTACCATTGAACTATCACACTTAAAAAAAATACTTTAAAAAAATAGATTTTGAAACTTTATAAATTGTAAATTCTACAACTTTCAATAAATTATAAAACTTTGTAAAGTCTTGGAAAATATTTTACTAAATAAGAAAAATAGGATCGAAGTTTTTACCTAATGGTTATGGAACTTGTGAAAAGTGGGTGGAGGGAAAAATACTCTTGTATAAGATACTCAATATTTTCAGTTAATTTCTCAATTAGAAGTGAAATTTTAAAGAAATTGATAGCCTATAAATGACCTACAATTATCAAATCTGAAATATGCAATTACACCAAAGATTGATTTCTCACCTTGTGAATCATGTAAATATGTTATGACGACATACAAATCTGCCTCTAAAATATTGATTTCCATGCCGAAAATCCAAAAATAATGAGTATATATGATGAGATTATAAATAATGAGATACATGCTTGAATTATACTCGCTATGCGGTCTAGAAAACTAATTGGGAGTGGTTCTCATTACTAATCAATTAAATATGTCAAAATATAACAATCAATAACAATGATCTTGAAACATAACCACTAAATAGATGTTAAAAATTGTAAGTACAAATTTTGGCTAATATATGTTACACCAAAAAAATATCAAAGGGGCATTCAGACACTTCGAAATCCAGACCAAGCATGAGTATCCAAAGAAGTAATTGTATCGATACAAGGAAAGCACTCTCTACCTCTCAATGATAACTATGTCCTCCCACAAGTACTTCAACTAGCAAAAGGGTGTGAAGACAAGCACCTCAAAGAAAAAAAATCTACACATTACAAAAACATACTTCGTCCCCCCTCTACCTTTATAGAATAGATCTAGGGATATAAAAAAAATATCCATAGAGAATAGGATTAGAATGGGAAAAATAAATATGATAAGAAAAAAATAAACAAAACCTAAAATCTACTAATTTGAACATGTTCAAAGTACATTAAACAAAGATGTCATCCATAGTACATTAAAGTGAAATTGGTCAATTTTCAACTCTCCATAGTGCCACCAATATAATGAACTAAAATAGGAGATTTTCCCATTAATGAAGCAATATGTTTAAATATCACAATGTTTCTTGATAACCATTGTCTTTACCTAACAACCATGCAGAGTTCTAGCACATGACTGCAAAACATGGACATAAAAGTGAGCACAAAGTCCAAAAGCCCAATATACCTTAATGGAGAAAAAGAATAAATCAAAACTTACGTATAATGTACCAACCATTGAAATGATAGAAACATGAAAGAAAATGTCATGATACTTCTCATCAAGGATAAACAAAATCGTATCACCTACAACGATGAATTTATAAACATTTTTCAGAAAATGGTGTTAATACACAAACTATAGTTGTTTGGAAAAAATAAGTTAAGGATATATATAGTTGGTTGGCAAAAATTCGTCCTTGAGGAAACCAAGCCTATAATCAAAAAATTAACCATTAGAGAGTTCCATTTAGATATGGGTTTTGTCATGTGGTGGGTCACTTGCACTTAGCCCAATATTTGAGGAAATAACCAACCAATTGAGGGTACACAATTGTTTTTTAATTAACTATATTAAATAGATCATCCAATAACTTAAACAATTTCCTTCATCCAACCCATGTATCTTTTCCAATAGTTCTTGAACCTTAAAATCATGAAGAAAATAATTCAATATGATCAGGCAAGAAATTTTTTAAGAACATACCTTATTAGGGATGTAAAGGGGAAACTAGTGCTGCATAAAAAGACCATTATTCTTGAAGAACCATGGAACACCCATTGTACTCATTTAATATACTCCTGTAGTTGAAATTCCAAGCTGAAAATTCCTTTCCCTTTATCTTCAAAGAGAAATATTCCCTTTACAACTCTTTTTTGAGGTAGATATGCATCTCAAATTTCTATCAAATAAGGCGGAAAGGAAACTCCGTTGAACTTTCCAATTAATTTTCTTGCATGTGCATACATGCAAATAATATCTCCTCAACCAAGACCTCCAACATGATTAACACACTAAGGTCATGGATTTTCCTAGGGAGACTTGATAGCTTATCCAAGTTGATATAATATTGTTTTAGAGGGGTCATAGGAGACTGAACTGGATCTTTTATTGGCAACTTTCCAGAAGAAAATAATTCCTTCAAGGCTTAGGGAATATTGACCTCTTTTTTTCAAGTAATCCCAATTTCTTTTGTCTATTATAGATCTACACATGCTAGCATGCACCTACCTCCTAAATAGATCTAGTAGTATGATGAGTTTATTAGACAAAGAAAACTAAGCTGAAAATAAAGAATTTGAGAATACTCCACATCCCCCCCATCCCCCACCCAGTCACAAAGAAAAACTAAAGCATAAGAAAAATATAAACAACTATGTGCCCCATATATGTGTTTCTAACTTATAATTTTTTATATTTAATTTAACTTAAAGGAATATTTAGAAAAACCTTTAGATATTATATATTATGCATTGAGTAAACCTGTTTAACAACTTCTAGACAATATACTACAATCTTTATTTCAAAAATATAGATGTTACTCATTCTATTAGATGGATGAACAAAAAATTTAGTAGTATTTTATCGATACTTCAACAGATGTTCTTCTAATTTTTAACAATGCATTCATAGAATCTTTCCATCACTGAAAATTTAGAGATACTCCCTGCAAGTTTCCTACCAATGTAGAGAAACAAATCTTTTTGTGGATAAAGGTATTTTATTTGGGCTTCCATATCATGAGTGAATGATTGTGGCATGGTTTACAGTCTCAAGGTTCAAGAACAATAATATACTTGTTCGCTTGTTCAGTTGAAGAGCACTCCTCAATCATACATGTCATGCTGTAGGAAAATAAATTCCATTGCTTAAAAGAACAAGCTTCTATCTCCACAAAAGGAAAAGTACAAAATTTCTTAAAAACCAAATACAAAAAATTTATAAGCCAGAAATATCTCTGTATATTCAGTTGAAAAAAATGAAATATTTTTAAACCTTAGAATCTTAGTATACTCTGTGTATTTTAGAATAATACACAAAGAAGACAAATTGTAAACTATGCTATTATGCTCCTAAGAAGCGAACCCGCAAAATACTCAACAAACTATGGGCCATCAATGCATCACTAAAGTGAGTTATCTCCAAATGTGATCAAATTCTTACAATATATTGGATGCATGCAGTGATTTCTCAATAGTTTCTGAGACAACCTTATAAACCATTATTATGGTTTATGGATCTGGGGTGAGAAATAAACCATACTCATTTAAGCAACTTAATGTTCAAATGATGATATCTTTAGCAAGGCAAATTTCCTTCTTGTAGAATGTCAAAAAAATATTGTCTGTGTGTGAAGATTTTACTTTCCCTCAAATATTTATTCTTCTCAAGAATTTGGGTAAACAGATTTGTAAATAGCATCAAACTCGATGCTTCACTTTAACTGGAAACTAATGTTCACAAGGACAAAACTAAATCAAATATGTGTTCTTGGAAACCAAGCAGAATTAGGTTTTACTGAAGGAAACCAAGCACAATTAATATTTCAATCAGGAACAAGTGAGGAAAAAATAAATTAGGGTTTTTTTAATGACCACAAAATAATTATTTTACAGAAATTATGTAATAAAATTATGTGCAAGTAAAAAAATCCAAGATGTGGGGGTTTTGATATCAACTTGCAATCCAAGATGTAGGGTTTGTGCACAAAACCTCAATGGGGGTATCAACTTGCAAAAGGTTCTTTGGATAAAAATATCCCCTTGCCATTGTAGCACCCTTCAAGCTTTCTACTTAAAATAAATGATTTAATCTCTGTCATTTCAAAAAATACAAAAAACCCTCATGGCATCGTCATGAGCATTCTCTTTTTGAAGTCCTAACAAAGAAACGAATTATCATCTTTTGTTCTACATAAAATATTGGGGGTTTGAAGTAGAGACAAATTAAAATATAAGTTCAGATACATAAATGTACCAAAATAATATTACCTGTATATGGAGAAAATTTGAGCTTGTGAGGGAGAAAAACTATCTTAATGTGAAATTTTTTTAATGCACTTTAGAGTTGATCCACTGAATGGAATTCAGAAATAAATTCAATGTCCACAAAACAATGAAGAAGCTTAGTAAGAGAATTAAGAGGTTTTAGTGTTTTGATAGCTCCGTGAAATTTTTATGAGGGGAAATTAAAAAAAAAAAAAACATTATTTATCAACTTTTTAAATAATAAAAAATAAGGATTTTAAAATTGGAAGTACATTCATAAAATTTGTAAGGGTTTGCATTAAACATTTCACTAAACAAGCATGATTACGAGTTTCTAGTCCAGTATGGGGTAGATATCAAGTAAAAACTTAAACACTTAAATATTTAACATTTTTAATCTAATGTCGCCCTATTTAAAAATCGATTAGCAGTTGCTATTATGCATAAGCTTTTACAAATTTAAAGATAAAGAGGTTCGAACACAAAATATAAAGAGGGTTATGAACACTTAAAAGAGGTATGGTAAATAAATATGAAATAAATAAAGGCGAGGTATGGTAAATAAATAAAAACTATTTTAATACCTGCAGAAAAAATATGGAAAATAAATATAAATATAAATAAACTAAAAGGTATAGTAAATAAATAAAACCTATTTTTATATTTACTCCATAAACCTCTTTATATATTTAAGGAAACTCAAACAAGGAGTTTTAGGTGTGGGCGATGGGGAAAATACCATTTTAATACCATAGGCTAAATACCATGGGTCCAAATACCATATTTATAAAATATGTATAGTAAATAAATCAATATAAAAATAGGTATAAAAGTATGGTAAATAAATAAAATATATCAAATAGGATTAGAAATCAACATCTAATTATATACCAAGCCTATGGGCCAAATACCATTGGACAAATTATTATTAATACCATCCAAAAAAACATTATTAACTTTAAAATCAATATTAAAATATTAATATTATTATTATTATTAATTCTAATATTCATATTAATATATTATAATACTAATATTATTAAATTTAATAAATTTGGATTACAATAATATTAAATTTGTTATATTATAATAAATATATTAATATATGATTATATATATTAACTCTAGATATATATGAGAAGGAAAAACAAATACATAGAGTGATAAAGGTGGAGAGACAGGGGGAGTCACAAGGGAGAAATGGAGATAAACTAAAGGAGAGGGGAGAGAAGGAATGGAGAGAGAGAGCTGGAGAGGAGTGAGAGAAGTAGAGAAGGGTAAGAGAGGGAGATAGTGACACAAATATCGAAGGGGGAGAGAGAGAATGAGAGAGGGAGGGATATAGTGAGAGTATTGGAGGGTAGAGAGAGAGAGAGAGAGATTTAGGAGAGAAAGGGAGAGAGGGGAAGGACGAGAGAGAGGACTTAAGAGAGAGGAAAGAGTGTCATAGGAGAAAGAAGATCTTACCAGATTACCCTATAGGGAGATGGGATATAGGCGAACCCTACCTACCTAAGTAAATGTCTAAACCAAATGTGGTGTAATTGTCTGTAATGGTGGTCGATTATACGAGGCGAGGATTTTACGACGAGGCACTGGATTTTTAATGTGATATGAAAAAAACAAGTACCAAACCTAACCATTTCACATTCACCAATGTTCTCTTTGTGTGTGCTAATTTGGTAGATTTGGAACATGGAAAAGGAGTCTTGTTTTGTGATCACCTCCCACGATGATTCACCAACTGTGAGAACACAACACTTTTGGTTTCATCTTCTAAATTATCGTCACTTCCACCAACACCTCATCCAATAACGCTAGTATAAAAAGTCTCAGGCTCTGGGAAGTGCAAAGGAACATAATGCATGTGCCCTCAATCTCTTCTACATACTTGTATCTCTCCTCCCAAATCAAAGACACTATATTTGTGTGTTCACTTTGCCCTGAATATTGTGCAAACATCATGAGGTAAGGAACTGTTGCACCAAGGTATGGATCCACTATGTTTCATATCCACTGAAGGAGAACATGTTCGAAAAAAAAGGTAAATTCTAAAAACTATCCCTCTGTTGGATGTTGATAACTCTAAAATTTCACATGCTCATTAATGAAATCTATAAATTGAGAACTATCATATAAGACTTGAAGTCATACTAAATTTGGACCAAACGGCTCAGGCTCTGGGTAGTGCAGGAACATCTGCAATATGATTTGTATTGTTCTCATCTAGATCATTTTTCATGGATATCTCCTGGAGTTGAAATGCATATTCCAAGTTCCATAGAACATCTCCCATGGAAGGCCTGTCGATGCCCTTCTCTTCCAAGAACTTTTTGATAGTCTCCTTAAACATTTTTAGACACCTAGGGTTGATGGTCCCAACAAGGTGAGGTTCAACGATTTTTTCAGGCTTGCCCTTTTTCTGCCATCGCATTTCCCACTCTGCTATATTAAATTTTTCTCTAGGAAAAACAATATTAAGAGTTTCCCTTGCACACAAGATCTCCAGTAACACTGCTCCAAAAGAATACACATCAGATTTCTCTGTCAGTTGCTACCTTCTAAAGTATTCAGGATCAAGGTACCTAAGGGCCAAAACTACCTTTCACTGCAGTACTTACATGAGTCTAATCCAAAGTGGATACAGTCTTTGAATGTCCAAATTCCACCACCATTAATGTGAGTTTGTTATTGTGGAGAGCTATAACATTTAGATAACCACAGAGGATTCATGAAAAGGGAATCAAAATGCACTATTGACCAGATACTGGAGCTTCGTTGGTATCTCGTTAGTCAGATAGTTTACCAACAAGCCAAGGGAGTCTAAATTAGTGCAGTTGAAAATCAAAGGCAATATTGTTCCACTGAGGCCAAATCCCATGACACTAAGCTTGAAAACCCTCTCATTCTTGTAGGTCATGCCTTCGAGCTCCGATATGGTTATTTTTCAAGGGTTTTCATCTTGTCTTCGATCCGCGGTCACACCTTTGAGCTCTAATATGGTGAATTGCAAGGGTTTTGATATTGTCTCTGGTCCATTGCGTGAGCTTGGGTCCATAAAATTGGCACCCTATCGGGTTAAGGGGCATTATCAGTGTTTGGTGAATAAATCTCGATGGAGAAATGAAATTATGGAGACATTGGCTATCATAGATCTTTGGTTGCCTCCGTCAATGCATCAAAATCGTCGATCCTCCAAAAGGAGCCTTCTTCCCATTCTTTCCTCCAAAACCAGGGTTCATTAGTGCTTCCATATATGGTAATAAACCCCATTAACTGACTCCCCCATCTGGAAATCCAAGCTTTCAAAAAAAAAATGCGAAGCTTAAGCTATCCATCATCAAGGGTTATATGGCATGTCTTGTAAATGTGCAAAGAATATTCTTTCCAATATATTGCTAGATGGTCATATGCTGCATATATCCCATTTAATGTTGCCCACTCACCTTATTACCAAGCTATGTGGGACTCTATTATATCTGAAGGAAAGGGCTTCAAAGTCCCTACTGTGCATGACTTGAGGGGAGCTCTTTTGCAAAAAGAGATTTACTACTTTGATTATTAATCAAATATAAAACAAGTAATATTTTTTATTTAAAGATTAATTTGATATAATCATGTAAATTATGTATTAAATGAAATAAATATATTCTTTGGTACAATTCTCATAGAAATTGATAAAACTAAACACATTTATCCATTATTACACAATAAACCATACTTAAATATTTTGAATTACATATTTATAATCATTAATAAAGGTTTACATGTTATTAAAAAATTAAATAAATTTCATACCTAAAAAATTAACAAAATTTAATAATGCCATAAAAATTAACAAAGGTTCGTATAAAAAAATTAATAAAAGTTCATACACCAGTAAAAATTTAATTAAGGTTCGTGTCTAAATTAAAAAAGGTTCATGCAATACTCCTTGATGGGGGTGAGGTCTAAGCAACACGTGGAAGGTGTCTCAAATGAGTAAATTCAAGTGGAAGGAGGGTGAGGGACCGTATTCGTAGTCCCTTCAACATAACGCATGTAGCAGGAGAGGTACTAGATTCACGTTGGCAATTTGCGTGAAAAATAACCGCGCATTGGAGTTTGAAGGTGGTGAAAGGATAAGGCGAGGGAAGATGAGGGAGCGCAACATTCGACTCCTCACTCTAGTTTGGTGTTGGTCCTGGCAGTGGCCTTTAGAGAGGAAGTGTAAACGTCATAGGAAGGTTTACGAAGGGAGTGTCTTGTGTGTTCTTGTCGTGGGAATTTTTTGTTGCAGTGTGCTCAATCAGTCCTTACTGCTCAACTTCTTAGTCATTATTGATGTTTGGGTTGAGGATAGGAAGTTGAAGGAAAGTGATCTCACTCATTTCCATTTTTCGGAAGCTAGAATCTCCACTCCAGGAAACCTCGAGGGTGGTGGCAGAAAACTAGTTTTTTTTCCCAATTTCATGCCCTCTAGTGTGGGTGTGATGGTGTTTGGTGGATTGGTGTGTGGTATCTGTGTGGATAATTTTGAGGTGTTTTTCTTCCCTAGGGAAAGTTACGCTCAAGCATCAATTACTTTTTTATCGTTTATTGTTCAATTTCCTGTGGTGGTTTGGTGGGTGATGGTATTTGGCTTTCCTGGTAGTGGAAGGTGGCTTTGTGCTTCCCTACAGTGGTGGGTGATGACATTTGGCTCCTTTTGTTGGTGGTGTTTGTTTTCTATGGTGGGGGGTCTAGTCTCTGGACTCTGCACACGGCGAGGTTCCTTGACCTTGGAAAATTATGAATCCCCTAGTGCGTTGTGGCCATTCTGCCTCCCCTATCGTCTGTGGCCCTATGGGGGTGGAAAAATCGAAAATAATCATGGTGGCTCCATGCCAGGGTGGCAAACTTGCATGGCGTGCATGACTCGCTAGTGTGGGTATGCATGGGGGCCATGGAGTAGGTAAGAGGGGGGATAGTAGTGGTGGGTGTTCGAGGGTTCAAAAGCAGAGTCGTAGGCAGAGGATCCCGTGGTGGCGAGGGGAATCATGGGTCTAATTTATCTGAGGTAAATGAGGGGAAGTTTATTTAGCATTGCTTCTTATCAACAGCTTGATGGAAAGATTGGAAAAAACTGGGAGATTATTTCGTGAGGATAATGCAGAGTAGATGGAAACATTGGAATGAAGGCACTATTTATAGTGCTATGTCCGAGAGAGACTAGTAGTTGTTTGGCGAGGCCAAAATCAACTCACTGAGAAAGTAGAAAAGCTGGATATTTTCTTGGCGCACTTTGAAGGACACATTCAGTGTGACTTTTGTCCTCCACTCCCTCCAGGAATAGCCCCAGACAAATATACATCCATCACGTCAGACGACTAGTATTCTATTTAGTGTTATTTAAGTTTATATGTGTTTTGGTGCCTCTGGCCAAACCATTTATGGACAATGTCCCTAGTCTCTCTTTTTTATTTTTGTCATCTGGTGCAAATTTTGTTCAACAATCCTGATTGGGGTGAGACCACCTGTTTTGTAAGCAACTATATGTACTACGTTGTTCCTACATGAATAGGACATTGACTTACAAAAAAACAAAGGTTCATACGTCATTAAAAAATTAATTAAGGTGCATACTTAAAGTAATAAAGGTTCATACCTATTTACTAAATAGGTCTATAAATATATTTTGTAGGTTTATCTGTTTAGTATATCAAATATAAATATGATGATTTAATACTATATTTAAATGAACTCACATGTTTAACATAAGTAATGCTATATTTATCTATTTATTAAATGTAAATATGAAGATTTAACCTTATATTTAAAACAACTCACACTTTTAACATAAAATTTCAATGAAGTTTAAAAATTAAACTTTATGGCCAAAGATTAAATATAAATATAAATATTAATTTGACTATCTAAATATTACCTTTACTAAAATTATAATGAAGGCATTAGTGTAAATTCGATAGATGATACATGCAATTATGTTAATTTGTAATATCCCGTTTTGGGGATATCTCTAAAACATGGCAAAACCCCAACCAGAGATAGACTGGGAGGGCATTTACCGGATATGTCGCCTCCAAAAGAGAATGAGATCCGGAGGCTGCCTGGCCCTTTCCAGACTCTGTCTAGGATTGGAAGACAAACACACCAAGTGGTATAGAACTATAGCACTCAAACACAATAATAGAATTAGAAAGAGAATACAACAACTACGGCAACAATGACAACTACGACAATTCAATTCGAAAACATATAGAGAAAATGCTGAGCCATTTTATTAATCTGAGAAATGCAATGAAGTACAAGAGGCGATCTTGCGGAAGGCAAGTGAGAAAACACTCTCTGAAAAGACGAGAAATGGCTGCTCTAAGAACTGCATTCTAGCTTCTGGAAAAATGCCGTGTAGCTGCTACTGCTGGAAGAGATTGAAGATTAGGGGCTAATCCCCTTGCCGGAATGAGATGAAAATCAGCAAACCTCCTCTCCTCAAAAACCCCGACAAGATCCACAAACCATTCCAAGAATGGTCGACCCCTGAAAACACCAGAAACTGCCTCCCCAGTGAATTACGCTGGCCTCCAAGGAACAACGCAGTAGCTGGATAGAAACAACTAAAATACTGCTAGAAACTCCGCCAAAAACCTCCGACGGCAAAAAGCTGACCCTCTGCTCGAAATCCCGGCGAAATCGTTTGCAGAAACACCAATCCAGAGCTCCTCCACAATCGACTGCATCCTCTCCCCCAGTGACTCCACAGTCTCTATCATCTCTAGCTCCGCAACAAACCCAAACAATGAAACGACACACAAAATACAAGAAAATAAACCTTTCCCGAGCAGGCACTCGAAGTCCCCCGGGGCTAAGGGTGAGATCTCCGCACGGAGACACTCGGTGCACTAAACAATGCTGCAGACAGGCTAAACAGCTAGCGTGCGAAAGAAGACCAAAGTCTCACTCCAAAATCAACAAATCCAGAATGAATCAAATGAGGAGGCTCCTCCATCTTTTATAGCATTGGTTTCCCTCCAAAACCCATCGTAACATTCTCTCTCCTCCACATCCTCATCCTTATCTGCGCAGAAGCTTCTAGAGTGCATGTAGGCCCCCTCCTCTACGTGGTGTGTGGCCCCCCTTGACCCCCCCTTGAGTCACAACGTTGTGCTACTAGGAAAATTTTATTCTACTAAAGTGAGTTAGACCCTCTTTACTCACTTTTTTATTTATCTACAAACCATATACGGCAAAGCTATACAAAGTCGAATATTCCAATTAGCTGTCGCTAATTAGGAATATTACACAATTGTAGATGAATCCATCTGCATTGTTAAACTTTAGAGACAAAAGGGTATTCATAATTTTAACATTGTAAATTCAAAGACCCCTTTGTCTCTAAATTTAAACATTGCAAATGGATTCATAGACACCTATAGTGAAATGTAACACTTTGGTACGAAAATTGAAATTTTCCATTTATGGAGTGACACAATTAAAATTACCGACATAAATGACTAATTCATATACTTGTTGTACTTGTTACTTGGCCATATTTTTATTCTTGGACTATAATAGTCATTTACATTAATCATTATTAATTTTGTCACTTATTATCTAGTCATATATTTTAATCCTAGAATAACTTAGTCATTTAAGTTAGTTGTGTTTAGTTTGGTCACTTATTATATAGTCATATATTTTATCCCTAGACTAAATTAGTCATTTAAGTTAGTTGCTTTTAGTTTAGTCACTTATTATCTAGTCGTATATTTTATTCCAAGACTAAATTATTCATTTAAGTTAGTCATTTTTAGTTCGGTCACATAAAATTGCTCAAATTTAGTAGTAATTCACTTGAAATAATTGCGGTGACTAACAATTTTAGTCACCCAGTCATTAATTTCATCATTTTTTACTAGTGTTTTCTCTCTCTCTTCTTCTCTCTCTTGATCTCTCTCCCTATATCTCCCCTTGATATATGTCTTTATGTCTTTCCCTTTATTCTTATATATCTCTCCCCCTCACTCCTTCATTATCTCTCTCCCTCTCTCCTCCATTAGTCTATGTTCCTCTTTGTTTCTCTCTTTATCTCGTTTTCCCTCTCTCTCTCCCTCTCTTTACACACACACATAAACACGTATCATGTCTCCACATATTTACCTCTCTCTTCCCCATCCTTTCTCTCAGTATTCTCTCCCTTCCCCCTCCACTCTATGCATCCATCCCTCTCTCCTTCTCTCACTCTCCATCCCCACTTCTCTCTCTCTCTCTCTATCTCTCTCTCTCTCTCTCTCTCCTCCCCTCTTTATCTCTCTCCTCTTCCACTCTCTTTCCCTCTCTCCCCTCTCTCAATATCCCTCCCCTCCTCCTCTCTTTCAGCCTTCCTTGTCTCCTTCCCTCACTCTCTCTCTCTTTCTTGCCCCCCAATATCTATCACACTATTTTCATTTAAATATTTGTTTATGTATCTCTATATATTCTTCTCTCTCCATCTATTTCTCCCTCATTCTTTCCTTTCTCTCTCTATCTCCCTCACTCCCTTAATATCTCTCTCCCTCTCTCCTACATCACACTCTCTCTCTTTGCATCTCAATCTCTCTTTTTGTCTCTCTCTTCATCCCTCTCAATCTCCCTCCCTTAGTCCTCTCTCTCTCTCTCTCTCTCTCTCTCTCTCTCTCTCCCCCCATCTCCCCCTTCTCTCTCTATCTCTCTATTATTCCCTCTCTAACCTTCATACATATCTATCTATATCTCTCTACCTATCTCATTTTCTCTCTCTGTACCTCACCACCTAACTAACCCCCACCTTATCTCCCCCATCACTATTTCTCCCTCTCTCCACCAATTCATCTCTATGTCATTCACTTTCTTCTCCCCCCTCTATATCGTCCCTCCATCTTTGTCTCTATCTCCATCCCTCTCTCCTCTCTCTTTCTTTCTCTCCCCATTCCATCATTATTTCTATACCTTTATCCCTTGTCACTTTCTCTCCTTCTTTATCTCTATCTCTCTATTCCCCCTCTATATATATATATATATATATATATATCCCTATCTCTCCCTTCCATATATATATCTATCTCCCTCCCTCTATACTCCTCTATCTCTTCCCCTCACTCCCTCACCATCTCTCTCTCTCTCTCTCTCTCTCTATCTCTCTTTGTATATCCATCTCTTGATCGGATTTTATGCGGGAACGCAATAGAATACGAGATATAACCATAGATACGAGAGGTGCGTGAAATAATGCTTCATTTTATTAATAAACGAATAAATGAAATAAGCTTACAAACATAATGGAAGCAAGCTGATGACCCAGTGACGTATCTACGAGAAGAGAGATGTAGCGTACGTGAGCCTCTGAGCTGTGTTACTTTGAGGCTCCAAGAGCCTATTACAGACATAATGGAAATAGATGAGCTAGGTACTGGCAGCGTATCCCTGAGAAGAGATGTGGCGGCTACCAGCCCCTGAACTGTGTTACAATGCAGACATGATGGAGATGCGGCGAGCTAGGGCACTGGTAGCGCTTATTCCTGAGAAGAGATGTATCGGCTCCCAGCCCCCTGAACTGTCTTACAATGAGGCTCGAGGGCCTATTTATTGTTGAGAAACAATGTAGAATCCGAAACGTCCAAAACCCTAACCGTAGGAGATGAAGCGCCAAAACTGTGGGCCCCGTTTGGGTAAATTGGTGGTTCAACTTCCCGAGGACGTAACTTTGGCATTCGATCTCCGTTTGACGCACTCAATAGCTCGTTAGAAAGATCTATCTGAGGAGTACAATTTTTGAATGAGAAACATCGGTCCATGGACCCATGTTGCTCTCCGTTTTCCCAAAAAACGTCGTTTAGGGCCTCAAAACGGCTTCGGAAGTTTAAGACCCGAAAAACTGCTAAAAATAGTAAGTTGTGCCGAAACTTACAAACTGAAATAACTGATGGTGGGGGTTCAAATGGACTTGATGGGTGGCCACCAATATCCACCTGGATTATTAATAATGCCCCAGCAGCTCGGGGTGTGCCGGGACCAGAAGGCTTACTGCTATAAATAATGGTAATCTTTGAAGCTTTGGAAGCAAGAAGAATTGATGCTGCGGGTCCAAATGGAATAGGTGGGAGGCCACCGATATCCACTGGATCATTCCTCCCCCTCCTTAGGAAACAATGGTCTCCATTGCGTTAAGTTCCTCCATGTGGGGGGGGGGATGCACTGGCGAACTTGGTGTTGGATTTAGATGTGCCACCGGTGGGCAGCCAGTGAAGGATCTGAAAAAAAAATTGTCCATCATCGCGTTCCTCTGTTTCTCGAGGGTATCCTCGAGCAAGATTTTGATAGGATCTCCTGCTCCCTCGTCTTCCTTTCCTTCCGCCATGGGGGGTCGTTGGGGTTGCGAGGTTGAACTCCTTATACCCTGGCCGCATTGGGGACATGAAGAGAAAAACAAAGAAAGAGCAGACCCGCTCTGATACCACTGATCCGGATTTTATGCAGGAACGCAACAGAATACAGATATAACCATAGATACAAAGATGCAGCGGAAATAATGCTTCATTTTATTAATAAAAGAATGACTGCAATAAGCTTACAAACATAATGGAAATAAGCTAGGGCGCTGGTAGCGTATCTCTGAGAAGAGATGTCGCATACGCAGGCCTCTGAACTGTGTTACATTGAGGCTCGCATGCCTATTACAGACATAATGGAAATAGATGAGCTAGGTACTGGCAGCGTATCCCTGAGAAGAGATGTGGCAGCTACCAGCCCCTGAACTGTGTTACAATGCAGACATGATGGAGATGGGGTGAGCTAGGGCACTGGTAGCGCTTATCTCTGAGAAGAGATGTATTGGCTCCCAGCCCCCTGAACTGTCTTACAATGAGGCTCGAGGGCCTATTTATTTTTGAGAAACAATGTAGAATCCGAAACGTCCAAAACCCTAACCGTAGGAGATGAAGCGCCAAAACTGTGGGCCCCGTTTGGGTAAATTGGTGGTTCAACTTCCCGGGGACGTAACTTTGGCATCCGATCTCCGTTTGACACGCTCAATAGCTCGTTAGAAAGATCTATCCGAGGAGTACAATTTTTGAACGAGCAACATCGGTCCATGGACCCATGTTGCTCTCCGTTTTCCCAAAAAACGTCGTTTAGGGCCTCAAAATGGCTCCGGAAGTTTAAGACCCGAAAAACTGCTAAAAATAGTAAGTTGTGCCGAAACTTACAAACTGAAATAACTGATGACGGGGGTTCGAATGGACTCGATGGGTGGCCACCAATATCCACCTGGATTATTAATGCCCCAAAACGGCTCCGGGTGTGCAGGACCCGAAAACCTGCTATAAATAGTAAGCTGTGCTGAAGCTGAAAAACTGAAAGAATTGATGCTACGGGTCCAAATGGAATAGGTGGGAGGCCACCGATATCCACCTGGATCATTCCTCCCTCCTTAGGAAGCAATGGTCTCCATTGCGTTAAGTTCCTCCATGGGGGGGGGGGGGATTTTGCTGAACTTGGTGTTGGCAGCCGTGCTGGATGTAGATGTGCCACCGCTGGGCAGCCATTGAAGGATCTGAAAAAAAAAAAATTTGTCCATCATCGCGTTCCTCTGTTTCTCGAGGGCATCCTCGAGCAAGATTTTGACAGGATCTCCTGCTCCCTCGTCTTTCTTTCCTTTCGCCATGGGGGGTCGTCGGGGTTGCGAGGTTGAACTCCTTATACCCTGGCCGCATTGGGGACATGAAGAGAAAAACAGAGAAAGAGCAGACCCGCTCTGATACCACTGATCCGGATTTTATGCAGGAACGCAACAGAATACAGATATAACCATAGATACAGAGATGCATCGGAAATAATGTTTCATTTTATTAATAAAAGAATGACTGCAATAAGCTTACAAACATAATGGAAATAAGCTAGGGCGCTGGTAGCGTATCTTTGAGAAGAGATGTATTGTACGCAGGCCTCTAAACTGTATTACATTGAGGCTCGCGAGGCCTATTACAAACACTAATGGAAATAGATGAGCTAGATGCGACGGCGTATCCACGAGAAGAGATGTGGCGGCTACCAGCCCATGAGCGTGTTACATATGAACATGATGGAGATGGGAAGCGAGTTAAGAGACTGGCGGTAGCTTATCCACGAGAAGAGATGTATCGGCTCATTTTGTTGTCTTACAATGAGGCTCGAGGCTATTTTTGCTATTTGTGTTGAGAAACAATGTGGAATCCAACGTCCAAAACCTAACCGTAGGAGATGGGCATAAGCCTTAAGGTCCGTTAATTGGTGGTTCAACTTCCGGCGGGCGTAACTTTGGCGATCTGCGTTCCAGCGCGCTCAATAGCTCGTTAGAAAGATCTATCCAGGGAGTACAATTTTTGAACAGAGCAACATGGTCAATGGACCCATGTTGCTCTCCGTTTTCCCAAACGTCGTTTAGGGCCTCAAAACGGCTCCGGAAGTTTAAGACCCAAAAAACTGCTAAAAATAGTAAGTTGCGTTGAAACTTACAAACTGAAATAACTTATGGTGGGGGTTCAAATGGACTCAATGGGTGGCCACCAATATCTACCTGGATTATTAATGCCCCAAAACGGCTCCGGTTGTGCAGGACCCGAAAACCTGTTATAAATAGTAAGTTGTGTTGAAGCTGAAAAACAGAAAGAATTGATGCTGCGGGTCCAAATGGAATAGGTGGGAGGCCATCGATATCCACCTGGATCATTCCTCCCTCCTTTGGAAGAAATGGTCTCCATTGCGTTAACTTCCTCCATGGGGGGGGAAATTTTGCTGAACTTGGTGTTGGATTTAGATGTGCCACCGGTGGGCAGCCATTGAAGGATTTGAAAAAAAAATTGTCATCATCACGTTCCTCTGTTTCTCGAGGGCATCCTCGAGCAATATTTTGATAGGATCTCCTACTCCCTTTTCTTTCTTTTCTTCCGCCATGGGAGTCGGGGGTCATCAGGGTTGCGGGTTGAACTCCTTATACAGCGGCGTTGGGGATATGAAGAGAAAAGCAAATAGCGGACGCTACGATGCACGATCCGGATTTTATGCGAGGCAATAGAATACGAGATATAACCATAGCTACGAGAGTGCGGTGGAAATAATGCTTCATTTTATTAATAAAATAATGACTAAAATAAGCTTACAAACATAATGGAAACAAGCTAGGGCACTGGTAGCGTATCTCCGAGAAGAGATGTGGCGGCTACAGACCTGTGAACTGTGTTACATTGAGGTTCGAAGGCCTATTATATACATAATGGAAATAGATGAGCTAGGGTACTGGCAGCGTATCCCTGAGAAGAGATGTGGCGGCTACCAGCCCCTGAACTGTGTTACAATGCAGACATGATGGAGATGCGGCGAGCTAGGGCACTGGTAGCGCTTATCCCTGAGAAGAGATGTATCGGCTCCCAGCCCCCTGAACTGTGTTACAATGAGGCTCGAGGGCCTATTTATTGTTGAGAAACAATGTAGAATCCGAAACGTCCAAAACCCTAACCGTAGGAGATGAAGCGCCAAAACTGTGGGTCCCGTTTGGGTAAATTGGTGGTTCAACTTCCCGGGGGCGTAACTTTGGCATCCGATCTCCGTTTGATGCGCTCAATAGCTCGTTAGAAAGATCTATCAGAGGAGTTCAATTTTTGAACGAGCAACATCGGTCCATGGACCCATGTTGCTCTCCGTTTTTCCAAAAAACGTCGTTTAGGGCCTCAAAACGGCTCCGGAAGTTTAAGACCCGAAAAACTGCTAAAAATAGTAAGTTGTGCCGAAACTTACAAACTGAAATAACTGATGGTGGGGGTTCAAATGGACTCGATGGGTGGCCACCAATTTCCACCTGGATTATTAATTCCCCAAAACGGCTCCGGGTGTACGAGGGACAGAAAGCACATATAAATAGTAAGTTGTGCGGGAAGGTGAAAAGGCGAAAGAATTGATCTTGCGGGTCCAAATGGAATAGGTGGGAGGCCACCGATATCTGGATCATTCCTCCCTCCCCTTGGAGCCAATGGTCTCCATTGCGTTAAGTTCCTCCATGGGGGGGGGGGGGGGGGGGGGGAGTACTATTTGAACTTGGTGTTGGATGTAGATGTGCCACGCGGTGAAACGTATTGAAGGATACGAAAAAATTGTCCATCATCGCGTTCCTCTATTTCTCGAGGGCATCCTCGAGCAAGATTTTGACAGGACCTCCTGCTCCCTCGTCTTTCTTTCCTTTCGCCATGGGGGGGTCGTCGGGGTTGTGAGGTTGAACTCCTTATACCCTGGCCGCATTGGGGACATGAAGAGAAAAACAGAGAAAGAGCAGACCCGCTCTGATACCACTGATCCGGATTTTATGCAGGAACGCAACAGAATACAGATATAACCATAGATACAGAGATGCAGCGGAAATAATGCTTCAATTTATTAATAAAAGAATGACTGAAATAAGCTTACAAATATAATGGAAACAAGCTAGGGTGCTGGTAGCGTATCTCTGAGAAGAGATGTGGCGTACGCAGGCCTCTGAACTGTGTTACATTGAGGCTCGGAGGCCTATTACAGACATAATGGAAACAAAAGAGCTATGGTACTAGCAGCATATCCCTGAGAAGAGATGTGGCGGCTACCAGTATGAAGCGTGTTATCGCCAGTTATAGTGGGAGATGGAGGCTGGCACTGGCTGGCATTATCCCAGAAGGAATGCCACCATTCACCCAGCCCCCGAAACTGTCTTACAATGAGGCTGACTTTATTTATTGTCGATAAACAATGTAAGTCCGAACGTCAAAACCCCAACCTTAGAGAATGAACGCCAAACATGGGTATCGATTAATTGGCCGGTTCCAACTTCACGGTGTAACTTTGTATTGAGTCCTTTCGTTATTGCTCAATAGCCGTGCAGAAAAGATCTACATCGAACATAAATTTCCCAGACAGCAATAAAAGTCCATGGACCGATGTTGCTCTCCATTCCCAAAAAACGTCGTTTAGGGCCTCAAAACGGCTCCGGAAGTTTAGGACCCGAAAAACTGCTATAAATAGTAAACTGTGCCGAAACCTGGCGGAAATAACTTATGGTGGGGGTTCAAATGGACTCGATGGGTGGCACCCAATTCCACCTGGATTATTAATGCCCCCAAAAACGGCTCGGGTGTACAGGACCAGAAAACTGCTATAAATAGTAAAGAGTTGTCTTGTTGCTTGAAAGAATTGATCTTTGCGGAATTTTCCTGAATAGGTGGGGGGCCAGATATCCCACAGATCATTCCTCCCTCCTTAGGAAGCAATGGTCTCCATTGCGTTAAGTTCCTCCATGGGGGGGGGGGGGGGGATTTTGCTGAACTTGGTGTTGGCAGCCGTGCTGGATGTAGATGTGCCACCGCTAGGCAGCCATTGAAGGATCTGAAAAGAAAAAAAAAATTGTCCATCATCGCGTTCCTCTGTTTCTCGAGAGCATCCTCGAGCAATATTTTGATAGGATCTCCTGCTCCCTCGTCTTTCTTTCCTTCCGCCATGGGGGGTCGTCGGGGTTGCGAGGTTGAACTCCTTATACTCTGGCCGCATTGGGGACATGAAGAGAAAAACAGAGAAAGAGCAGACCCACTTTGATACCACTGATCCGGATTTTATGCAGGAACGCAACATAATACAGATATAACCATAGATACAGAGATGCAGCGGAAATAATGCTTCATTTTATTAATAAAAGAATGATTGCAATAAGCTTACAAACATAATGGAAGCAAGCTAGGGCGCTGGTAGCGTATCTCTGAGAAGAGATGTAGCGTACGCAGGCCCCTGAACTGTGTTACATAGAGGCTCGCAGGCCTATTATAGACATAATGGAAATAGATGAGCTAGGGTACTGGCAGCGTATCCCTAAGAGGAGATGTGGCGGCTACCAGCCCCTGAACTGTGTTACAATGCAGACATGATGGAGATGCGGCGAGCTAGGGCACTGGTAGCGCTTATCTCTGAGAAGAGATGTATCGGCTCCCAGCCCCCTGAACTGTCTTACAATGAGGCTCGAGGGCCTATTTATTGTTGAGAAACAATGTAGAATCCAAAACGTCCAAAACCCTAACCGTAGGAGATGAAGCGCCAAGCATTGGTCCGTTAGTGGTGGTTCAAATTCGAGAGGCGTAACTTTGGCATCGATCTCCGTTTGACGGCGCTCAATAGCTCGTTGAAAGATCTATCTAGGAGTACAATTTTTGAGCGAGCAACGTGATTCCATGGACCACATATTTAACTCCGTTTTCCCAAAAAACTGTCGTTTAAGACCTCAAAAGCGGAAGTTCAAGACCGAAAAATTGCTAAAAATAGTAAGTTGTGCAGAAACTTACAAAAAGTAAAGAATGCTTGATGGGGGGGGAGTTCAAATGGACTCGATGGGTGGCCACCAATATCCACGGATTATTAATGCCCCAAAGCGGCTCGGGTGTGCGGGACAGAAAACACATATAAATAGTAAGCTATGCTGAAGCTGAAAAACTGAAAGAATTGATGTTGCGGCTCCAAATGGAATAGGTGGGAAGCCACCGATATCTACCTGGATCATTCCTCCCTCCTTAAGAAGCAATGGTCTCCATTGCGTTAAGTTCCTCCATGGGGGGGGGGAAATTTTGCTGAACTTGGTGTTGGATGTAGATGTGCCACCGGTGGGCAGCCATTAAAGGATCTGAAAAAAAAAATTGTCCATCATCGCGTTCCTCTGTTTCTCGAGGGCATCCTCGAGCAAGATTTTGATAGGATCTCCTGCTCCCTCGTCTTTCTTTCCTTTCGCCATGGGGGTCGTTGGGGTTGCGGTTGAACTCCTTATACTGGCCAACGTTGAGGACATGAAGAAAAAGAAAACGGTAGAAAGAAACGAGACCAGCTACGATACCAACGTCGGATTTTATGCAGGAACGCAACAAAATACAGATATAACCATAGATACAGAGATGCAGCGGAAATAATGCTTCATTTTATTAATAAACGAATGACTGAAATAAGCTTACAAACATAATGGAAACAAGCTAGGGCGCTGGTAGCGTATCTCTGAGAAGAGATGTGGCATACGCAGGCCTCTGAACTGTGTTACATTGAGGCTCGCAGGCCTATTATAGACATAATGGAAATATATGAGCTAGGTGCGCGGCGTATCCACGAGAAGAGATGTGGCTACCATTATGAGCGTGTTATCCCATGGACATGATGGAGATGGGCGAGCTAGGGCAGTAGTAACATCACTGAGAAGAGATGTATGGCTCCAAACCTTTGAGCTGTCTTACAATGAGGCTCGAGGGCCTGTTGTGTTGAGAAACAATGTAGAATCCGAAACGTCCAAAACCCTAACCGTTAGGGAGATGAGGCATGGCTATTGGGTCAGATTGGTGGTGGTTCCAGCCCAAGAGCGTAACTTTGGCATCCGATCTCGTTTGTGGCTCAATAGCTCGTTAGAAGATCTATCAAGGAGTACAATTTTTGAGCAGGCAACATCGGTCCATGGACCCATGTTGCTCTCCGTTTTCCCAAACGTCGTTTAGGGCCTCAAAACGGCCGGAAGTTTAGGACCCGAAAAATTGCTAAAAATAGTAAGTTGTGTCGAAACTTACAAACTGAAATAATTGATGGTGGGGGTTCAAATGGACTCGATGGGTGGCCACCAATATCCACCTGGATTATTAATGCCCCAAAACGGCTCCGGGTGTGCAGGACCCGAAAACCTGCTATAAATAGTAAGCTGTGCTGAAGCTGAAAAACTAAAAGAATTGATGCTGCGGGTCCAAATGGAATAGGTGGGAGGCCACCGATATCCACCTGGATCATTCCTCCCTCCTTAGGAAGCAATGGTCTCCATTGCATTAAGTTCCTCCATGGGGGGGGGGAATTTTGCTGAACTTGGTGTTGGATTTAGATGTGCCACCGGTGGGCAGCCATTGAAGGATCTGAAAAAAAAAAAAAATTGTCCATCATCGCGTTCCTCTGTTTCTCGAGGGCATCCTCGAGCAATATTTTGATAGGATCTCCTGCTCCCTCGTCTTTCTTTCCTTCCGCCATGGGGGGTCGTTGGGGTTGCGAGGTTGAACTCCTTATACCCTGGCCGCGTTGGGGACATGAAGAGAAAAACAGAGAAAGAGCAGACCCGCTCTGATACCACTGATCCAGATTTATGCAGGAACGCAACAGAATACAGATATAACCATAGATACAGAGATGCAGCGGAAATAATGCTTCATTTTATTAATAAACGAATGACTGCAATAAGCTTACAAACATAATGGAAGCAAGCTAGGGCGTTGGTAGCGTATCTCTGAGAAGAGATGTAGCGTACGCAGGCCTACGAGCTGTGTTGTGGGGCTTGCGAGGCCCTGTCCCCAGACCTTAATGGAAAAAGATGAGCTGGGGTGCGCGTATCACGAGAAGAGATGTGGCGGCTACCCGGCCCCGAGAGCGTATTTGCAATCTCACAGACATGATGGAGATGTGGTGGCTAGGGCACTAGTAGCGCTTATCTGCGAGAAGAGATATAATAGCTCTGACCCCTGTTGTATTACAATGAGGCTCGAGGGGCCTGTTGTTGAGAAACAATGTAGAATCAAAAACGTCCAAAAACCTAACCCTAGGAGATGAAGCGCCAAAATTGTGGGCCCCATTTGGGTAAGTTGGTGTTTCAACTTCCCGGGGACGTAACTTTGGCATCAGGTCTCCGTTTGATGTTCTCGCTCGATAGCTCGTTAGAGATATAGAAAGATGCGTAGGGAGTGAAATTTTTGAGACGAGCAACATCGGTCCATGGACCCATGTTGATCCTAGTTTTCCCAAAAAACGTCGTTTAGGGCCTCAAAACGGCTCCGAAAGTTCAGGACCCGAAAAATTGATAAAAATAGTAAGTTGTGCCGAAACTGAAAGAACCGATGGTGGGGGTTCAAATGGAATAGGTGGGTGACCACCAATATCCACCTAGATCATTAATGCCCCCAAAACGACTCCCGGTGTGCAGGACCACCCGAAAACCTGCTATAAATAGTAAGCTGTGCTGAAGCTGAAAAGCTGAAAGAATTGATGCTGCGGGTCCAAATGGAATAGGTGGGAGGCCACCGATATCCACCTGGATCATTCCTCCCTCCTTAGGAAGCAATGGTCTCCATTGCGTTAAGTTCCTCCATGGGGGGGGGAAATTTTGCTGAACTTGGTGTTGGATGTAGATGTGCCACCGGTGGGCAGCATTGAAGGATTTGAAAAAAAAAATTGTCCATCATCGCGTTCCTCTGTTTCTCGAGGGCATCCTCGAGCAAGATTTTGATAGGATCTCCTGCTCCCTCGTCTTTCCTTCCTTCCGCCATGGGGGGTCGTCGGGGTTGCGAGGTTGAACTCCTTATACCCTGGCCGCGTGGGGGCATGAAAGCGAGAGAAAGAAACGGTCCAAGCTGCGATGCCAACGATCCGAATTTTATGCGAGAGCGCGAGAATACAGATATAACCATAAGCACAAAGATGCAGCAGAAATAATGCTTCATTTTATTAATAAACGAATCACTGAAATAAGCTTACAAACATAATGGAAACAATACAAGGGCGCTAGTGGCGTATCTACGAGAAGAAGATGTGTCTGTGATCTCTGGCTTGTGTTACATTGAGGCTGCGAACCTATTACGGACATAATGGAAAAAGATGGGCGGAATCAGCGGGCGTATCACAGAAGAGATGTGGCGGCTACAGGCCCGAAGCGTGTTACAATGCGGACATGATGGAGATGTGGTGGCTGAAAAGGGCACTAGTAGCGCTTATCTCCAGGAAAGAGATGTATGGCTCGACCCCGAGCGTATTTAATGAGGCTCGAGGGCCTAACATTGGTAATGCGCAGGGTCAAAACGTCCAAAACCCTAACCATAGGAGATGAAGCGCCAAAGCTGGTAGACACCGTTTGGGTAAATTGGTGGTTCAACTTCCTGGGGGCGTAACTTTGGCATCCGATCTCCGTTTAACGAGCTCAATAGCTCGTTAGAAATATCTGTCCAAGGAGTACAAATTTTGAATGAGCAACATCGATCCATGGACCCATGTTGCTCTCTGTTTTCCCAAAAAACGTCATTTAGGACCTCAAAACGGCTCCGGAAGTTTAAGACCCGAAAAACTGCTAAAAATAGTAAGTTGTGCCGAAACTTACAAACTGAAATAACTGATGATGGGGGTTCAAATGGACTTGATGGGTGGCCACCAATATCCACCTGGATTATTAATGCCCCAAAACGGCTCCGGGTGTGCAGGACCCGAAAACCTGCTATAAATAGTAAGCTGTACTGAAGCTGGAAAACTGAAAGAATTGATGCTACGGGTCCAAATGGAATAGGTGGGAGGCCACCGATATCCACCTGGATCATTCCTCCCTCCTTAGGAAGCAATGGTCTCCATTGCGTTAAGTTCCTCCATGGGGAGAAAAATTTTGCTGAACTTGGTGTTGGATTTAGATGTGCCACCGGTGGGTAGCCATTGAAGGATCTGAAAAAAAATTGTCCATCATCGCGTTCCTCTGTTTCTCGAGGGCATCCTCAAGCAAGATTTTGATAGGATCTCCTGCTCCCTCGTCTTTCTTTCCTTCCGCCATGGGGGGTCGTCGGGGTTGCGAGGTTGAACTCCTTATACCCTGGCCGCATTGGGGACATGAAGAGAAAAACAGAGAAAGAGCAGACCCCCTCTGATACCACTGATCCGGATTTTATGCAGGAACGCAACATAATACAAATATAACCATAGATACAGAGATGCAGCGGAAATAATGCTTCATTTTATTAATAAAATAATGACTGCAATAAGCTTACAAACATAATGGAAATAAGCTAGGGCGCTGATAGCGTATCTCTGAGAAGAGATGTAGCGTACGCAGGCCTCTGAACTGTGTTACATTGAGGCTCGCAGGCCTATTACAGACATAATGGAAAAAGATGAGCTAGGGTACTGGCAGCAAATCCCTGAGAAGAGATGTGGCGGCTACCAGCCCCTGAACTGTGTTACAATGCAGACATGATGGAGATGTGGTGAGCTCGGGCACTAGTAGCGCTTATCTCTGAGAAGAGATGTATCAGCTCCCAGCCCCTTGAACTGTGTTACAATGAGGCTCGAGGGCCTATTTATTGTTGAGAAACAATGTAGAATCCGAAACGTCCAAAACCCTAACCGTAGGAGATGAAGCGCCAAAACTGTGGGCCCCGTTTGGGTAAATTGGTGGTTCAACTTCCAGGGGACGTAACTGACATCCAGATCTCCGTTTGACATGCTCGATAGCTCGTTAGAAAGCTCTGTCCGAGGAGTACAACTTTTGAACGAGCAACATGGGTCCATGGACCCATGTTGCTCTCCGTTTTCCCAAAAAACGTCGTTTAGGGCCTCAAAACGGCTCTGGAAGTTTAAGACCCGAAAAACTGCTAAAAATAGTAAGTTGTGCGGAAACTTACAAACTGAAATAATTGATGATGGGGGTTCAAATGGACTCGATGGGTGGCCACCAATATCCACCTGGATTATTAATGCCCCAAAACAGCTCCGGGTGTGCAGGGACATGACACTATAAATAGTAAGTTGTCTTTGAAAAATTTGGAGAAAGGCGAAAGAATTGATCTTTAACGGGTCCAAATGGAATAGGTGGGGAGGCAAGTATGCTCCTTGAGAGCCAACTCTTCGATGCAGTGCCGGTCTTCATTTGATATCTCTTACTCTTTGTTTGGGAGCCTTAGTCATATGAAAAGGATGCTTGGATGCACAGATTCAGGGGGAGCATTAGCATTGCTGAGTATAATGCATTGTTGGCATTATGTTGATTCTGAAAAATGTTCTTTTTCTTGAGGACTTTCTAGGCGTTGGTCTTAAATGGTCATTTTTGTAATTTGGTGAAAAGGTCTTGTTGAGACCCATGATGTAAAATTGTAATATTCAGTCATGTAAGGACTTATCAAATTTTTAAACCCACTTGGTTGGGTAGCTGAGTCAAATGTGTAAACCCACTTGGTTGGGTAGCTGAGTTGAAATGTGTAAACCCACTTGGTTGGGTACTTGAGTCTTATATGTAAATCCACTTGGTTGGATATTTGATGTTTTGGTGATAGGAAGTTCATAGAGTCTTGTACTTCATTGAAAAATATGTTTGAAGATTCAGAATGAACTCAGGGGGAGCTTGGTCACGTCAGTATATATATCAGATCTGCAAAACGCTTCTTCCACATGCGGAGAAAAGGGGGAGAGTATGTTGGTTTTGATCCACCCTTTGCCCTTGATGTCAAAGGGGGAGAGTGACATGGTGTTTGAATGAAGAGAAAGAATGGTGTCAAAAATGGGGAATGTGACATGGTGTCATTGTTAATGTACCTATCTGTTGTGGTAACCAAACACCATCGTGGTTGCCATCAAGTCCAAAGGGGGAGATTGTTGGCAATATGATGCAGAGTGTTGTCCTTGATGGCAACCCACTGAATAAAGATGAAGACATGAGATTGTTGACTTCTGTTGTCCTTGATGGCAATCCACCTGATGAAGTTATTCTTGACTTGATGAACTTGGTAAATGATGTAAATCTGATATGAAATGATGTTTGCTAGCACTATGATGCTGAGTGTTGTCCTTGAATAGCAACCCACTTAATGAAGATGATGGCAACTTACTTGATGAAGTTGTGCTTGATAGAATATGTCTTGATGAACTAAATATGATGTATCTACAGTGTGTACAGAAGGAAATGAAGAAAGGAATTTAGCATGTGCTAAATCTATGGTGAAAAGAGTATGTCTCAAGGCATACGCGGATCTGTCTAGGAGAAGTCGCGTATGCACGCGGGAAACAACGTGCCAAGTCGCGTATGGGCAAAAAGCACTTATAAAGTACAAAACTAGGGGTAACCACCATGGTATTGACCCATTGTATTGGGTAATGATTCGTCTAAATGACCCCGTCCAGGAATACCATCGGAAGTAATGTGGTTTTGGCTCATGGTATTGAAAAAGGGTAAACCTATATAAAGAGAAGAAATTCATTGTGCAAATCAGGAGTGTGGGTGCAAGATGTCTGAGCTTGAATGAATACTTCTCTCTGAAGGATATCTGAATGGAAAGGGTTACAGTTGAATGATAGATCTGAATGTATGATGCACCAATGATGAAGAAGGGGATCTAGATCTGAAATGTACTTGTATTTGCTAGATATGTTTATGGAATGATTAGATCTGAGATGAGGCGAACATCTGTCTGAAGTAAAGGGTAAAAATCTGTGTGATGTATATGTTCTGAAGAATTGCAATGACCTAAATGTCTGAAGAACCATACGCTTGTTTGCCGCAGAGGAAGCATGTATATACGCGGCTTCGCTGAAGAGAAAGCGCGTATGCGCAATGAAATTAGATCTGTAATATGTACAGAAGTATACGCTGGTTTATGTGAACGGAAGCGCGTATATACGCGACATCGGTGAAAGGAAAGCGCGTATGCAAACTAGGGTTTGCTGAAGTCTGTGGTAAGAAATGTCTGATCTGTTCTGCTGGTTTACTGATATCTGTCAGTGAGTTATATGTATCAGTTTCATGTTTGACTGTGCTTAAAAGTGTGGAGTGGGTCCAGTCTGAAAATATGATGAAACGTGGCCTGCAAGTTGTGTCCTAAAGGAAGCTTTGGATTCAGTGTGAAAATTGATGAAACGTGGTCCATAGAGGTGCTGAGGGTTGTAGCCTTCAGTCAGGGGGTTGTAGCTCCCTTCCAGGTGAGGCTGGTAAACGAGATCGGGGGGTCGTAGCTCCCTTCCAGGAGAGGCTGGTAAACGAGTCGGGGGGTCGTAGCTCCCTTCCAGGAGAGGCTGGTAAACGAGCGCAGGTGGGTGCCTGCGTGCTGGTCAAGTCTGCGCCAGCACATATGTTGTAAGATGTTTCCTCTATAATAAAATATTGAAGGCTGAGCAACTGCAGCGGTGGTTTTCTCCCGACTTGGGTTTCCACCTAAAAATCCTGGTGTTCATGTGTGATGCTTTGTGTGATGGTTTATTCTGTTCTTACTGCACATGTTTTCTGTTTATAGAACATCTAATAAATGAATGAATTAGATCTCTGTGTATACGGGATTAAATGAAGGATATCAGGTGTGTGTCAGCTAGTTGGCTTCATAAAGTAGCGTATGGGTTTTAGAGCATGCGATGTAAATATTGATTCACCCCCCCCTCTCAGTATTTTTTCCCAACAAGCGAATCAAATAATTAAGCTAGAAGAACAACGAAAAAGATGGAAATAATTAAGCTAGAAGAAGAATGAGAAAAGGCCAAAATAACTCATGCTCATCATCAAGCATTAGTTAAAGCTTCTTTTGATTCAAACATGATATCCAGAAAGGAATTTCAGGTTGAAGATCTAGTTTTAGAATGGGACAAGGCTCATGAGGAAAAAGGGAAACATACAAAATTTCAACGAATGTGGCTGGGTCCTTTCCAAATCGCAGAGATCATAGGTCCATCTACTTTTATGCTACAAGATTTAACAGGAAAAAGGGAGTCTTTACCTGTTAATGGACAGATCCTCAAAAAATATTTTCCATAGGAGATCATTCTTCTATTTTGTATATTAGTTTTCTTTACTTTCATAATAAAACCAGTTGTTAATGGTTACATTTGGAATTCACGAAAAAGATACAAATTCTCTTTTAGATTTTGTTTTTTCACTTATATAAATAGAATTCTTCTAGAAAATTGATCATTATTATTCAAAGATACAGTTAAAAGCTTTAGGCCTAGAAATGATACTAGTTTCAATTTTTGTAAATTTTGATAAAAAACGACCTTTAGTGGGAAATTTTTTTATATCAGTTCAATGAAAGGTATCAATAACAAAACGAAGATTCTCTGTAGAAAATTTCTTTCAAAAAAACTCTACCATTGTCGTCCAGAGCTATCTTAAGGAAACAATGACTTCCTCCCCACCTAGGAAATTACAATGTTCAGGGAATAATCTAATGATACACTTTTAACTTAAAGAGTAAGAGGTCTCATCACGAGCCGACTTACCATGATCATAGATATTATAGCTTGCTGACTTTGTCAATACTACATACCACAACAGGGCAATGACTCAATATTTTTGCAATCAAAAGACAAGGGGTCTCATCACGAGCCAACTTGTTTAGCGAAGTTATAAATCAAGTGAATGGCACTGTCATAAATTGGCTACCAAAGCAAGACATTGTTCTTTAAGGATAAAAAAGAAAAAAATAGAAGCAATAAGTGTGAATATGGATTTTTCTTTGAAATTTGTATATTTCTCTAAGTGGGACACAGGATCATTGCTGGGTAATAGGTAACCTTGTCGAGGCTATAAACGCCTGCTGGTAGCAGTGGATCTACCTACGAGAAATGATCATATTTAAAAATTGGTTTATAGAGAAGCCTTTTGTTTTTATATTTATAAACCAAGTAATGACTGATGTAGATACAAGGACTAGCTTGAGGAAGTAAATAATCAAAGTTGAACATAGAAGAAATGAAATACCATTAATAGATAAAAGCATAATGTACTTTGTCTTTTTATAATAGAGTTTGATTTTCTTAAAGATTTTCTGTTTTGAAAAGTTTAGAAAATTCAAAATAAAAATAGAGATAACTGGTTCTTCCAAGTGAATCGCCAATTGTTGTGGCTAGCAACAACCCCCCTTTTTATTTAGTATTAGTGATAATACTAAATAAGTGGGGACCCTTAGTCAAAAAAATCCAAAAAATTAATTAGTGCTTGTTTTTCCTTTTTCAATAAAACTTACTTAGAAGAATGTTCCCTGAGAAATCCCAAAAACTTAAGAGATTTTGATAGCATAGAATAAAATCATCCTTGGAAGAATATCGCATCACAAAAGGGTAATGAATGCCTCTTTATAAGCAGAATTTTAGAAATTGCGAGATCTCAATGCGAAAACTACGCGCTAAAAGAACATTCATCGCATCGCAAAGTTTCAAATATCATATTTCATGTTGAAGAAACCTCAAAATACCGATCTACGATAACATATATCGCAAATCGCATTTCGCAGAAAATATATTAACGAATGTTTATCATATGATATGTCTTGCGATTTTGCGATATTGCAATATAGCGCTTTCACGATGTTACAATATTGCGCCATTGCAAATTAACGAGAATGCGATCTGCGATATTGTGAAGGATCTGCTATATTGTGATTTTACGACATTGCGAACCAAGTCATATATCGCATTATCACAGATCCTTAAGGCTCATTGTACGAAAAAGCTATCCATAAATCGAGACCCCATTATGCGCTTTAATGTTAAATTAATGAATTGATTGTCATTCATTAATGAAAAATGGTTTCATTCTGATTAAAGAATTATTTCACGTAAGATGGTATATTTCATATGTCTTCAGCATTTAAAACTTTCCTGTCACCTTTTCATATCATTACTCTCACTTAATTCGTAAACTGCAGGCACGAAGAACTGAGAACTATACAAAGCAGTATTCGGGGTATTATGGGAAAGAAAGACAAAGCTCTGAGTTCTGAAGTTAAAGAGATGGCGTCCTTGTACATAGACACTGCCTGCAATAAAGACGCTGGTATCACTACTTGGGATGGTATGCATAATCTGCTCGAGGAAGAAAACCCCAGAGTAATGGACGTTACGGCTACTGCAGGATCACTTGGGTCTTCTGAAGCATCTCTTACAGGGTTAGCTTGTTCATTTTTGCATCAGATAGCAGAAAGACCTAAAATTCTTCCATATACAGACATGGTGAAATGGGTGCTGGATAGCACTGATATTACAGATAGACAGTTCAAGACCCAGGGTCAAGAGCTCATTGGCTCGTTTACTCCAGATGATTTAAGGCTCATCTATCATTTGCCGGAGCCACAGGCAACTTACAACAAACAATTTATGGAGAAGTTTGCCAAGGAAAATGTAAACCTAGCAGAATGCACCAAGGAATGGTCTAGAAGAGACAAACCACTGAAGAAAGATAAACACGGTATGTACAGTACTGGTTCTCTCACTTCTCCGTATTGTTTTGCTACTGCTATGCTCTATAGGCTTTTTGGAAAGCCTGACATTAATAAGTTTTCGTCTGAATGGCTACCGTTATTGAATGCTGCTGTTAATGCTACCATTGTGTATTGGACTAAGATATTGTCTGATAACTTAGCCACGGATATTTCTAATTATCGGTCTAAACGGACTGTCCCTCAGAGGATTTATCCTCCTTTTTACCTATCTGCTTATGTAATGGATTAAATCTGTTATGTTTCTAAGTTTCCTTTAATGGTTTGGCAATGGACAATTAAAGATCCCCTACCCATTCATGTTTATCACAAAGAATTGTGGGATTCAAATTTCATTCCCCATTTTTACAAGATTTGCCATGGCATTATGTTGCCACTGTACAGAATGTTGTATAATAAGGATGCTCCAAGATTTTCTCCTGAAGCAGAAGTAGACATTATCCCTGTCGCAAGATGACTTGGAGAAGAATTGTTTACCTATGTTAGGGTTTTTGGAAGTTATGTTTCTCCTCATTTTTTACCTTTGTATGTTCCAGATAAACTCTTGGCCCAGGAAATTGCGTATCAAACCTGCGGAGAGGGAGGTTTGACCAAGGATTTAAAGGATAAAAACAAGGCCATCTGACCACAATTTCCTGTGGCCTGTGGAGCATTTTCATTATTTGATTTTGGTCATGCATTTAAAGAAGTAAACAATATTACATGTTTACAATTGTTCAAGTTTTCAAGAAGGCTATTCGACCCTTATGATGTTGTTAATAATTTCACCACTGTAGTCAAGGTAAGAATATTTTCTAGAGAAGAGGATCTTTTTGATGATATGTTCAAAGAAAAAAGCACATTTAAAGAGATTTTGCATTCAGCTCAAACATGTTTTTCTCCAGAAGAATTCCAAGAATTTAAAATGTACAGAGAAAGGAGATTGATCACTATTCCTTTGGATAATTTGCGCTTGGAACCCTTAAGGGAACCAACTCCTAGTGTCAGTCTAAGTGGAAGTTTAGCTATAGATAAATCTAAGTCAAATTGCAGAAAAGAAACCTCTGAACACTCTAAAAAGTCTGATAATGATGAGGATAAAAGTGAAGGGTCAGTAAAGGATACTGCCCAATCAAAAGAACTCTCTCAGTAACAAATTTCAACCACTCTACAGTTAAATCTTCCCCATCGCATTGTACAGCAACCATTAGCCAGAACTGAGTTAGACAAGGAATGGAAAAAATTTAATGAATTGATTAATATTGAAGGACAGAACATACAGACCCCTGTATAGACAAAAAAAGGTTTGGTCATAGGAATAAGTGGCAATGTCACGGAAACAGAACATATCCCCATTACTCCATCCTTTGAGCTTGTGCTCAAAATAGAGGAAATTCCTCCTCTAGATATATTCTATAATCCACAACATAAATCAGTAGTAAGAAAACAAATGAAGAAGAGGAAATTAGAAAGTGTAATCTCTCATGATGCAGAACAATTGGATGTTTTATGGCAAGATCCTACTACTAATCCAACTGAAAATCTTACTAAATTATCTCAGATTACAGGAACATATGCTTCTGCAGCCATCGACAAATCATCTGAGGTATGGCAATTATTAAATGAAAAAGAAGATCAAATAAAGGTTATGCAACAACAACTACAACAGGCCAATGCTAACAGTGAAGCACAATTACAACTTGAAAAATTACAGCAAGAGTTTCAACAAATGCAAGTTGGATATCAGAATAATTTGGCTGAAAAAGATAAACAAATACAGATTATGCAAGAGATTCACAAAGATGACCCCAAGCTTACAGAGTTTATCACAGAGTCTATTTCCTTGAATAATCAACTACTGCAGCAACAGGATATATTATGCCAAAAAATTTCACAGTGGAACTCTTTTTGTGAAGAAAGTGATAAAATCACTAATCATGTCATAGAATTACAACATGATTATGATTTAACTAATGAAAGAGTTCCTAACTATTTGGCTTGGCAAGAGACAGAGGAGGGAAAAAGAGCAGGAGCACCAATCATCAATGGCAATCATAAAGAAATGCTCTTCAATAATTGGGATGCACAGATCAAGAATGTAGATCAAGCAGCGGAAGAGGCAGCCACAGTAGCAAGCAAAATTATTGATTGTATAAATGAGAATTTGCGCAAGGCAAATTTAATTTCAGAAACTATTCCAGGATACCTACCACAAGCACAGCAACTACAAACAGAGTGGAAACAAAAAGCTGAAGAAAAGGCAGAATCGATAAAAGGATTAACAAAGTTAAATTGGGATTCTTACTGGACATGTCTGGTAAAACCACACAGCCAATGCATGGCTCTCAATTGTATCATTAATTCTGCCGAGAAGATAGCGCTAGCACTTGTTGATTATGTTTTCACAGGACAGTTAAAATCTGAAGTCGACCAGCCTACTCTCCTCAAATCAATGTTGAATGCTTGCAATTTCAAAGACCAGATTCACAAGTAGTTAGTTGATAGTTTTAATTTTAGATTTAGTATTAGTTTTGCTTTATTTTTTCTTAGAAAAATGACGGTCATTTAAACCGTATCCTACATTTTTGTAATAAGTTATTTTTAGATTTAGTTAGTAGTATTTAAACCCTTCTCATGCATTTAGAGAAGCATATATTAAATAAATTCTACAACCTAACCAAAACTTACTACAACAATTTGGAAAAATAGGTACAGCACAATAAGCTGTGAATATAATAAAGCAGGCAGTTTCATTCTCATGCACAAGATAGAATAACTGCTCAAATTGAAAATAAATTGAAACAACATATCAGGAAGTTTCAGTAAAAAAGTGTAATATAGTTTCTAGAAATCGATCAATAAGCTACATTAGATGTTAACAATCCTGATTTCCTGAAATGGATAACAACCCCCAAGGTACAGCTGCTCCGAGTTTCCAACCCATGGCTAGTAAATGGATGTCAAATACTAATAAGGTATTATTGAAGTATCTTCTACAATTTTATCAGAAAAACTTGACAAGCCTAAAACAGTAAGGATTTTTTAATTTTGCGCCGGGGAAGCTCAGAGCTGAAAGCCTCAAACACAAGTTCATGTTGATTAAGAAACCACGTTCTCATTGTGGCTAATGAGATCTGAACCGGCTTCTTATGGACAGTTTACATCACAGTTCATCGACTTTTCTACTCATGGCGATCCAGGTGACTTGGGGAGTAATCAACCTTGGAAACTCAAATTTCCTTCAAAAGGCATTCAATAATTACCTTTCAAATGACAAGAATGTTTATTACCTCTGCACATAAGTGACAGCGTGGGTTTCGGGAGCATAACCTTAAAATTGTAAAGGTGATATATAATTCTATTAATATAGCAAACAACGACATGCCCAGCAACCCCACTTTCGCATTGCCTGTTTGAGGCAAATTATTGAACCTTGTGTTTAGGGAACCACATTTAAGATGCAAACAACTACAACCATAATGTCAGATACACCAAGCCTCCAAAATTTCTGGAGCCATCTGACTGCCAATCACAATTACCACCATCTAAACCCTAGATCAATTCAACCTTATATTAAAATACATAAATAACTGCTAGTCAATTTGCAATTGCCAGCGTCTAAACCCTAGATCGATTCTGCTTTATATTAAAAATGCATACATAACCACTAAATCAATTGAATCTTGCGACAAATTTGGCTTCCTAAATATTAAAATGCAATGAGTTATGATGTTTCTCGTTTAAAAATCTTGAAATACATTTGAATTTGAAAGAAAAAAATCAAGCGCCGACTGAAAATGAACCACAGAGCAAAATAAAAGGATATCAAAATACGTAGGGGCCAGATTCAATTGACATTCTAGAAGGTTCGCTCTGGCCCTGCAATAATTTCTTAAACAACGATTTCGCCTGCTGTTTATAAAACTCCACATCTCTCTGCTCGCGCCTGTCACCTAATCCTTCTGCCAGAGGAAGCCTATCAGTGACGCGGGCTATCATTGTTAGCTTCACCATTATTCCCTACGAAATCATGAATTGAGCTCCGGCTTCATTCGGTGATTCGAATCCAAGACCACTCTAAATTTCAATATATTTGAATAGAAAAGCCTCTCGTGTTTTAGGATACTGAAATACGTAGGGGCCAGATTCAATTGACATTCTAGAAGGTTCTCTCTAGCCCTGCGATAATTTCTTGAACAACGATTTCGCCTGTTGTTTATAAAACTCCACATCTCTCTGCTCGCACCCGTCATCCAATCCTTCTGCCAAAGGAACCCCATCAATGACCTTGGCTATCATTGTCAGCTTCACCATTATTCCCTACAAAATCCTGAATTGAGCTCCAGCTTTGTTCTGTGATTCGAATCCAAGACCACTCTAGATTTCAATATATTTGAATAGAAAAGCCTCTCGTATTTTAGGTTCATCTAGATTCGGCACCTTGCCGATTATTTGCCATTAATACTTCAAAATATGTACAATGGTAAAATTAGACCACTTTAAGCCAAATTCAAGATTTTCTTTCCTAATTATCTAATTTTTTTAGCTTTTACACCTTCGGTGTAATTAATCACAGAGACAAGGGTGTTTCTCATAAATTATGCCATAGGGAGTTATTTGAATTATACAAGGATTTCCACTTGCTAGTTTCTATAGCCCTAGTTCTTACGCACTGTTCAGCAATGAACTTATTGGCCACAGAGGAAATCATTTTATAAAAGACAATACCATTAAGGGGATGAAATTATACTCCTTGCAATTATGAAACCAAACCAGATACTAAGAAATACACAGGAAATGAATGCAGAGATAAAGAAGTTTCTTCTTTAATATACTAAGAAATACACAGGAAATGAACTCATAGGTAAAGAAGTTGCTTCAAAAATATTAAATAGGTTGTTAATGCTCGAAACTTACAAAGATCAAGACCCTTCCTGCTATAGATGGAAGAAGAAATTACTGCACATGCAAAGAGAGACGAAATTGTCTCCATGTTGTTGGTTGATAGCTTTCCCTCGAGCCTGATAGAATAAGGGCCACAACAAAAGCCCTAATCACTGAGCCAACGGGAGATGAGCGGGATGTGTCTTGGGTGGGAGATGTGTTATTTTAACTCGAGGTCTAAAATTTAACCGAAAAATGAATATTTTATCCCTCTATTTTTCCAAACATTATTTTTAATATTATGCTCTCCAAATATCATTTTTAATATCATACCTATTTTTGTTTTGATGGATGATGAGTGCATTTCTTGATCCTTTGTAATGTTAACAATTGTTTAAAAGGAAGTTGTTAGGTCCCTATATGACTAGTATAGTCCCTTACTGTTGTTAGTGTAACCCCCTTATTGTTATTATTGTGCCCTTGTAACCCCCATTTTGTTATTATTGTGCCCTTAAATTATTATTGTTAGGTCAGCTAGGATTACATTGTGGCCCACTAGGATTACATTATGGCCCCATGGACTCCTATATATAGAAAGGAGGTTTTGTAAATTGTATCATCCAAGAATTGTTCATTCATGTAATGTATTGGAGGTTTCCCCCTCGAAGTGGCTTATTTCTAAGACGTGAATATCTCTTTTCTTCTCTTTTTGGAGCTGGTTACACAACATTTGGTATCAGAGCTTTGGGATTCTAGGGTTTCGCTGCTCCAAACAGGTCATCGTGGCATTTTCGCTATAACTTTTTTCCTACGAAGCTTCAGAAGCTGAAATTTTTAGGGTGCGAAGCTGAAATCTTGAGGAAGGTTGTCTAAAAATTTCAGATCTTGGTTCGCAATATTTGAGGAGATATCATCTGTGGAAGTTAGGTATTTTTTCAGGCTCATAAACCGGTCATCGTGGAATTTGCGCTATAAATGTTTTTTTACGAAGGTGCAGAGTCTGAAATTCATATGGTGCGAAGATGAAATCCTGAGGAAATTCGTCAAAAAATTTCAGAGCTTGGTTCGCAATATTTTTGGAGATATGATCTGTGGAAGGTAGTGCTTTTTCAGGCTCCTGAATTTCATCTCAAAGAGGTGATCGTGGGAAAAGATCAATAACTCTCTCTCTGGGCATCGGATTTGAGTGCTGTAAAAATTGGTCACAAGTACACTGACTTTAGTTTCTTGGCTCTCAATTTCAGAGACAAAGGACGAAACAGTGACATGTGGCAAGTTGTACAAGTTCGCTCTACTGAACCAGTCCAGAATTAGGTCATTGTGGGATATTGGACACAACTTTGTCTTGGAGAATCCAAATCAGGTTAGACCTATGGAATTTGAAAGATAATTTAGAGGGCTACGTTGATAAATAAATTAAAATATTGAAGTGCTTCAATCATAGAGATTATCCAATTTCAATATCGAGCTCCTCAAAAGCAAGAAAAAGGTGTGTATATTTTTCTTTCCAAATTGCATAAGTCTTCTTTGAAGAATCAATTTGAATTGATTCCAAGGGCATATTGTAGAATATATAGCAGTATTGGGTTCTAAAAGATGCCCCGTAAAAATAATTCAACACCCGTTAAGCCTTCAGAAGGCTCTACTATGACTCATGAGCAAGAGCAAGTGCAACAAATTTCACTCTCGCAAAGAGCAACAAAAAATGAAATGGAAGTTTTGAAGAAAGGCGTGGAAGTGAAGATGGAAAGTTTGAAGAAAGGCATGGAAGCTAAGATGGATGGCATGGAAGCTAAGATGGATAGCATGAAAGACAACATGGAAAACATGAAGAATGATCAAAAGCATACATTGAAGGCTTGATGACAAGCTTAAAACAAGAAATGATTCCTAATGGTGGAAATATAGTAGAAGAACCTCATGATGAGAAAAAAATAAATGTTAATCGTGATTTCATAAACTCTAATGTTGACGGGAAGAACCACCATATTCCAAAAATGGATATGAGGAAGTTTTATGGAAAGGATCCTGTAACATGGATACTACAGATGGAGCAATATTTTGATCTCCATAACGTGCAAAACACACAAAAGGTACGCATTGCAACTTTACATTTAGAACAAAATACATTCGTATGGTATCGATGGCTTTGTTCCCGTAAAAAAATTGTCACTTGGTCAATTTTTACGGAGGAAATGATAGCACATTATGAGGATACAAAGAGCAACACCTTCTTTACCCAATTGATAAATCTCAAACAAAAGGGTTTAGTGGGGCGGCACATTGAGGACTTCCAAAAATTGAATATAAGGGTAACTGATCTTACAGAGGAACACAGGATTGATCTCTTCCTAGGCACTTTAAAGGATAACATCCAACATGAAGTTCGCGTTTTGGAACCTGATTCATTGGAGAAGGCATTCAGGTTGGCAAGAAAAGTTGAATGTAAAATTATGGCGACAAGGAAGCCTACCACTCAATTCTATAAAGAAGGAAGTGTTGCTACGCCTAAATTTCCACAACCTACAAGGTTGACACCACAACAATTGGAAGAAAAAAGAGCAAAAGGGCTTTGCTACAGTTGTGATAGCAAATACACTAAAGGTCATAAGTGTCCTGAGAAGAAATTATTTTACATAGATTGTGAAGAGGAAGAAGAAAATGAACAAGAAGAGGATATACACCAGGAACCAACCCTAGAAGAGGAAGAAATGAATCCGACCATATCGTGTAATGCACTGGTAGGAATTACCACTCCTCAAACTCTCAATATAGAAGGACAAATCAAGAATAAAAAGGTAATAGTGTTGATTAATTCAGGTAGCACCCATAATTTTATTCATTGTAAGGTAGCCAAGGAATTAAATTGTTTCCTATACCCGGCACCAAAATGTCAAGTGATGGTTGCAAACAGAGGAACTATAAATTTCTCTAGAAAATGCCATAATATCAAGCTAAACATGGGGGAATATGTATTGACTAGTCCAGTGCTTTCCATTCCTATGGGAGGTGGTGTTGTTGTACTAGGAGTACAATGGTTACAATCTTTGGGGATGGTAGCTTTTAATTTTCAAGAACTTTTCTTGAAATTTTTTTTAGAAGGAAAGGAAGTCGAATTACGGGGTATTGAAGGGAAGCCAGGAAGGATAATAAGCTCTAATGTCATGACAAAGCTTCTAAAGAAAGAACAACGAGGCGTAATTGCACAATTATGCTCACTAGAAGTTCCGACATCAAAATCATCTATTTCTGCAGATCTCCAACAAGTCTTGGACAATCATTCCAAGGTGTTCGAAACTCCCAAAGGACTCCCACCTATTCGTGATCATGATCATGCTATTCATTTGATTCCAGGAATTGTTCCTCCAAACATCAGGCCTTATAGATATCCTTACTTCCAAAAGAGCGAAATTGAACGTATGATTGTAGAAATGTTAGAGGTGGGTATAGTTCAACCTAGTCAAAGTTCTTTCTCTTCTCCTGCAGTATTGGTACACAAGAAGGATGGATCATGGAAAATGTGTCTGGAATATAGGGAGCTCAATAAGCTCACCATTAAAGAAAAATTTCCCATTCCTGTGATTGATGAATTATTGGATGAATTACATGGAGCAATTTATTTTACCAAGTTGGATCTTCGTTCAGGATATCATCAAATTAGAATGAAGACTGAAGATATTCCGAAAACAAAATTTCGAACTCATGAGGGTCATTATGAATTTTTGGTCATGCCTTTTGACCTTACCAATGCACCTTCTACATTTCAAGGGTTGATGAATTCCATTTTCAAACCCTTCCTTAGAAAATTTGTGCTAGTATTTTTTGATGATATACTAATCTACAGCAGGTCTTGGAAGGATCATGTTGAACATGTTGACGGGGTGCTCAAACTATTGCAGGAGAAACAATTATATGCAAAAACATCCAAATGTTTCTTTGGAGTACAAGAGGTGGAATATCTGGGTCATATTGTATCTCACGAGGGTGTTAAAGTAGACCTAACAAAATTAAAGCCATTAAGGAATGGAAAGTCCCCACAACCATAAAGCAGTTGCGAGGATTTCTCGGGTTAATAGGGTATTATCGCAAGTTTGTTAAGAATTATGGGAGAATAGCAGCACCTCTAACAACATTATTGAAGAAAGATGCATTTTCATGGACTCCCGAAGCAACTAAGGCCTTTGAACGTCTTAAAGAGGCAATGTGCCTAGCACCGGTCTTAGCTACACCAGACTTCACAAAAACCTTTATTGTGGAATGTGATGCCTCAGGAAATGGAATTGGTGCAGTTTTAATGCGGGAAGGAAGACCCATTGCTTTTGAAAGTCGTCCAATCAAAGGAAAGTATTTACAGAAACCTATTTATGAGAAGGAAATGTTAGCAATACTGCATGCACTAAAGAAATAGAGAACTTACCTAATGGGAAGACACTTCAAGGTAAAAATTGATCATGATAGTCTTAAACACTTTTTGGAACAAAGACTATCTTCAGAAGAGCAGCAAAAATGGGTCACAAAGATGTTGGGTTATGACTTTGAAATAATCTACAAAAAAGGAAAGCTTAATGTTGTTGCGGATGCACTCTCAAGAAAGAATGAAGAGGTGGAAGCATTGCTTTGTGCCATTTCTATTATCCAACCAGATTGGATAACCGAAGCAAGAGATGAATGGAAGAAGGACAAAGATGTATGGACACTCATTCAAAAGTTGCGGCAAGATCCTAGTACATCTGATACATTTAGTTGGAAAAATGATTCCTTATGGTACAAAGATCGCTTATATCTTTGTAAGAATTCCCAACTAAAACAAAATATTCTTCCGGAATTGCACACTTCTCCTTTAGGAGGACACTCAGGATTTTTAAAAACTTACCACAGGGTGAAGAAAGAATTTTTTTGGGATGGCCTTAAATCTGATATTCAAAATTTTGTGGCGGAATGTTTGGTTTGCTAGAAGAATAAAGTGGAGACAATTAAGACCCCGGGACTTCTACAACCTTTATCCATTCCAAGTCAACGTTGGGAGGAGATTTCAATGGATTTTATCACAGGTTTACCTAAGTCCGAAGGAAGAGTGTCATCATGGTGGTAGTTGATAGACTTACCAAGTATGCACACTTTTGTGCATTATCTCATCCATTTAAAGCAAGTACAGTTGCTACTACATTTATGGACAGAATTCTAAAGCTACATGGAAGCCCAAGGGTTATTGTGAGCGACAGAGATCCCATTTTTACTGGAAATTTTTGGACGGAGTTATTTTCTTGTTTGGGTACTCAATTAGCTCATAGCGCATCTTATCATCCTCAATCTGATGGTCAAACTGAGATAGTAAATAAATGTTTGGAAGGATATCTTCGTTGTTTTGTATCTGATAAAAAAACACAATGGTTCAAGTGGTTACCTCTCGCTGAATGGTGGTATAACACTTCCTTCCATACTGCAGCAAAAATGACCCCATTTATGGCACTTTATGGATATGATCCACCATCCATCACATCATATTTAAGAGAAAATTCGAAGGTTCAAGCAGTGGAAGATCACATCGAGCATCAGCAAGAAGTTCTCCAACTCTTAAAGGATAACCTGAATTTGGCACAAAATCGAATGAAACAACAGGCAGATCAACATCGTAGCGAGAGAAGTTTTGTTGTAGGAGATTGGGTATTTTTACGGCTACAACCATACAAACAAATGTCCCTCAAGCAAGCAAAGAAGGATAATAAATTATCGCCAAAGTACTATGGTCCTTACAAGGTGTTGCAAAAGATTGGCACTATGGCATACAAATTGGAGCTTCCTGCTTCTTCGCGAGTACATCCAGTTTTCCATGTTTCATGCTTAAAGAAGGTTATAGGTGAAAATCTTCCAGTTCAAACAGTATTGCCAGAACTTGATGGGGAAGGGAAAATCATATTGGAACCTGGAGCAGTCATGGAAAAAAGAACTCGACAACTACGGAATCGATCAATTTCAGAGTATCTCATCAAGTGGAAGAACTTACCCACTGAAGATTCTACATGGGAGGATAAGAATTTTATACAGAAGCACCCAGAGCTACTCAAGCATTGAGGACAACACTTTTTTGAAGGAGAAGGGCATGTTAGGTCCCTATATTACTAGTATAGTCCCTTATTGTTGTTAGTGTAACCCCCTTATTGTTATTATTGTACCCTTGTAACCCCCATTTTTTTATTATTGTGCCCCTAAATTATTATTGTTAGGTCGGCTAGGATTACATTGTGGCCCACTAGGATTACATTATGGCCACATGGACTCCTATATATAGAAAGGAGGTTTTGTAAATTGTATCATCCTGAATTGTTCATTTATGTAATGTATTGGAGGTTGCCCCCTCGAAGTGGCTTATTTCTAAGGCATTGATATCTCTCTTCTTCTATTTTTGGAGCTAGTTACTCAACAAAAGTTTTAAAAATCAAATCAATTTCATTCTAATAAATTTATTTTAAAAACATTGATGATGAACTAGAGAAGGTGCCAGACACCAAAAAATTTGTGATTTATCTAGAAAGAGTTTCAAATTATTAATTAATTATTGAAATAAAATTGAGATAAAATAGTAAATTTAGGAGAGGTTTTATACCCATGTTTTTTTCTCTTGGTATTCCACCTTGCCAGCAAGGGAATTTAACTGATCATAGGTCCCAACCAGGACTTTGCTCTCATTTGGAATGGCTAATCCCATGGGTTTTAAAGTTGACCTTCAAGGAGTTAGAGGAATAATGAGTTAGTGGTTAAGGGTCGGATTAGGGGCTTAGGGGTTAGGGGAATAAGGGCTTAGGAGTTAGAGTTTTAGGGTTTAGGGTTAGGGGAATAATGAGTTATTGGTTAAGGGGTTAGGGATTGGAGGCTTAGGGGTTAAGGGGTTAGGGATTGGAGGCTTAGGGGTTAAGGGGTTAGGGATTGGGAGCTCATGGGTTAGGGGATTTATGTGCATTTAGGGGTTAAGGGAATAATGAATTAGTGGTTAAGGGATTAGGGATTCGAGTTGGGGGAATAATGAGTTAGTGTTTAAACGGTTAGGGGTTAGGGGATTTAAGCGCATTTAGGGGTTAGGGGAATAATGAGTTAGTGGTTAAGGGATTAGGGATTGGGGGCTTAGGGGTTAGGGAATTTAGGTGCAATTAGGGGTTAGGTGAATAATGATTTAGTGGTTAAGGGATTAGGGATTATGGGCTTAGGGGTTAGGGGATTTAGCAGTTAAGGATTTGAGGGGTTAGGGGTGAGGGGTTAATGGGTTATGGGTTAAGCATTAATGTTTTAGGTGTTTAGGGGTTAAGGGGTTAGGGGTTTAGGTGTTAATGTTTTAGGGGTTTAAGGGTACAAAAAAGATAATAATTATAGGGTACAAAAACACTATAAGGTTTATAGGTTGATTGATATTGACACTGATAGGGTAAGCTTCAATAGTGAAGTTGTTTTTGATGAGGAGGTTGGACCTTTCCAAACTTCTCCTAAGTTTTGACTTACTTAGAAGCTGGAAGGGATTGAGGATTCAGGTGTCAAGCTTCAGGTAGCACTTGAAGGGGGGTGGAAGATTTTGAGCATGATGAGTCTCCTAGACTAGTAATTTATGATCTAGATATAGGTGGTCTAGGTCATGGTGACAATACTGACTTCCGAACATTCTATAGAAGATCCACAGAGTTTGTAGAGCTTGTCAGGAAGGGAAGCTACAATGAATACCATTTTATGAAGGACAAGCTTGGAGAGCGTAGAGGGTCCTTCAGTTGGTACTTTCAAACATATGTGGACTAATGAACATGACATCAACCACTGGTGCTAGGTACTTCCTTCCGTTTGTTGATTATTTCAGTAGAAAAATGTGGGTATATTTTCTATAATTAAAATATGATGTGTTTAAGTAATTTCAAAAGTTCAAAGCATTAATAGAGAAACAGTGAGGTTGTCATATTGCCTCTCTTAGATATGATACTGATGGGTAATTCTACTTAAATGATTCCAATAAATTTTGTGCTAAACATGGGATCCAAAGACAATATACTACACCTTACACTCCACAACAAAATGTATTGGTTGAGAGTAAAAATTGTACTATCACAAAGATGGCTAGGTGTAAGTTGTAGAGGAAGTCTATTCCAAATAGGTTTTGAGCTGAGGCAATGTTCACAATAGTATACCTATTGAATAGATCTCCGACGATGGCGATGAAGTAGAAGGTCACAAAGAACCATGGTTTGGAAGAAATTCCTAGTAAGTCATCTTAGAGTTTTTGGTTCTATTGGCTACACTTGGATTCTAGCTAAGAATATAACCAAATTATATCCAAAGAACAAAGATAATGATTATAGGGTACAACAACACTATAAGGTTTATAGGTTGATTGATATTGACACTGATAGGGTAAGCTTAAATAGTGAAGTTGTTTTTGATGATGAGGTTGGACCTCTCCAAACTTCTCCTAAGCTTTGAATTACTTAGAAGTCGGAAGGGGTTGAGGATTCAGGTGTCAAGCTTCAGGTAGCTGCGCTTGAAAGGGGGTGGAAGCTTTTGAGCATGATGAGTCTCCTAGACTAGTAATTTATGATCTAGATATAGGTGGTCAAGGTCATGGTGACAATACTGACTTCCGAACATTTTGTAGAAGATCCACAAAGTTTGCAGAGCTTGTCAGGCAGGGAAGCTACATTGAATGCCATTTTATGAAGGACAAGCTTGGAGAGTGTAGAGGGTCCTTCAGTTGGTACTTTCAAACATATGTGGACCAATGAACATGACATCAACCATTGGTGCTAGGTACTTCCTTCCATTTGTTGATTATTTCAGTAGAAAAACGTGGGTATATTTTCTATAATTAAAATATGATGTGTTTAATGAATTTCAAAAGTTCAAAGCATTAATAGAGAAATAGTTAGGTTGTCATATTTCCTCTCTTAGATATGATACTGGTGGGGAATTCTACTTAAAATATTTCAATAATTTTTTTTCTAAACATGGGATCCAAAGAAAATATACTACACCTTACACTCCACAACAAAATGTATTGGTTGAGAGGCAAAACTTTACTATCACAAAGATGGCTAGGTTTAAGTTGCAGAGGAAGTTTATTACAAATAGGTTTTGAGCTGAGGCAATGTTCAAAATAGTATACCTATTGAATAGATCTCCCACGATGGCGATGAATTAGAAGGTCACAAAGAACCATGGTTTGGAAGAAATTCCAAGTAATTCATCTTAAATTTTTTGGTTCTATTGCCTACACTTGGATTCTACCTAAGAAGATAACCAAATTAGATCCAAAGAGCAAAGCTAATGATTATATGGTACAACAACAGTATAAGGTTTATAGGTTGATTGCTATTGACACTGATAGGGTAAGCTTCAATAGTGAAGTTGTTTTTGATGAGGAGGTTGGACCTTTCCAAACTTCTCCTAAGTTTTGAATTACTTAGAATCCAAGTGCCAATGTGTGTCAGGGAGTGTTATGCATGTTATGAAGTGGTAGGGCATGTCGAAAAGTGCTAAGTAGAGAGTTCCAATGCATGTTGAGGAGTGTTAAGGAGTAACAGTACAACACAAGGGAATACTAGGTAAAAATAAATGGAAGTGAATGAATGTGAGGGTATGTAGGGAGTGGAAATGAGTGATAGTTGTCATGCCAAGGAGGGAGTGAGAAGGTATTCTAAGCAATCACACACCTTATTGACCACTCAATTCTTACCATTCTCACACCATAACAAAAAACCATAAAAATTCCATTCTTAAAATCTATTGTGTATTTTCCTAATGTCATTCAAGTATAATCTCTCAATTACTTATGTCAGTAATGGTGAGATCATTCTTTTGTTCTCTTAAAGGAACTCTTTCTAGACATGCACCCCATCAAACATAAATCATCGAGTCAAAAAGAATGGAAATGAATGAATAAGAGGGTGTGTTGGAGATGTTAGCGAGTGTCAGTCGTGGCAAGGGGGGAGTGATAAGGCATACTAGGGAATGCTATGGCATTTCAAGAAGTGTCAAGGTGTGATAATATGTTCTAGATAGTGCCAAGGCATGTCAGGCATGCCAAGACATGCCATGTGTTAAGGAGGGAGTGTTAGCAAGTTCTAGGTGTGTTAAGGATGGAGTGACAAGGTATGTTAGGCAATTCCAAGGCATGATAGAGTGCTAGGAAAGCATGCCAAGTTGTGCCAAGTTCCAGGGTGTGCCAATATGTGCCAAGGAGTGTTAGGGAGTGCTACAAGGGTTTCAGCAGTTCCATGTGTGATAAGGAGGAGTGACAAGGCATGATTGGAAGTGATAAGGAATGATAGAGTGCTAGGGTGGGATGCAGCCAAGATGTGCCAACGAGTGCAAGGAATTGTTAACTAGGAGTGCCCGAGAAACACAAGGGAACACTATGTCAAAATGCATGGAAATGAACAAATAAGAGTTTGGGATTGGAAGTGTCAGTGAATTCCAAGTGTGCTAAGGAGGGATTGACAATGTATGCTAGGCAGTGTTAACGCATGCTAGAGATCAGGGCAACATGCCAAGATGTCCCAGGTGTTAGGGTGTACCACCACGTGCCAAGGAGTGTTAAGGAATTATATGGAAACATGAGGGATCACTTGGTAAAAATGTATGAAAATGAATGAATACGAGTTTGTGACTAAGATTTTCAATGAGCTCTAGGTGTGCTAAGGAGAGAGTGAAAAGGTATGCTAGGTAGTGCCAATGAATGCTAGAGTGCTAGGGTAGCATGCCAAGATGTGTTAGGTGTCAGGGTGTGCCAATGCATGCTAGGGAGTGTCAGGTAAACACAAGGAAGCACTAGATCAAAATGCATGGAAATGGACGAACAAGAGTGTGTGATATGGAGTGTCAATGAGTTCTAGGTGTTTGATATTCCTATCTTGAACCTATTAAGGTATGTGACATTCTTGTGAACCCTCACATGATGATCTTACTCTTTGGGGATGATCATGGCCTCGCTTTAGCAACGCTTACTCAGACCTCTAACTAGACCTACTTTAGGACTACATCTCTCCTAGCCTCCTCGATAAAATGAGCTCATTCTCACTTGATGTTCTTGCCTTCATACTAAGGCCTCCTTAAATAGCTTTTCCTAGCTAGGCCTCTTAAGAATGCTCTAGAACTTATGAATTTTATATACTTAGATCTTAGGAAATTTTATTTTTCTGTTTAATTTTCTTTTATATTTTAAACCTCATCTCGAGTCGAAAGCCCCTTCGCATGGGTTATTTTCACACAAAAAATTTTGTGGTCAAAATCACACAAACCCATCTCACTAGGATTTTGGAGTACCTCCCAAGCTACACAATTTAACAACATAATCTAGTTGTAGTAATCGTAACTTGGTCAAGCTCCTATAGTTAAGCGAGGACTTGGTCAGGTTACCAAGTTGAAAATTAAGGGCAGTTGTGAGGGCATGATAACTAGGAAGGGTTAGGGAATGCCAAGGAATGAAAAGGCGTGCTAACACATGCTGGACACTGTCAATGCATGTTGAGAAGTGTTAAGGAGTTTCTAGGTATCACAAGGGAGAACTAGGTCAAAATGCATGGAAATGAACAAACAAGAGTGTGTTCAAGGGAGTCTCAGTGAATTCAAGTGTGCCAAGGATGAAGTGTGTTAGAAAAAGTTCATAATAGGATTTGTAAGAGGCTAGCCTATGATTTTGATAAGGGGATCTATTAGACTCATGTATTTCACAGTATCACAAGGTGATTGATCACTGATGTGAAGTGCATGGATGCAATGGCACTTCATAACTAAATTCTATAGAATTTCAGGTCTGGGTGAACCAGTTGTCACTATGTTTTGTGTGTATGACAGGTCAATTAGGGACTGCGAGGTTTATAGCTTATTTCATGAATAAATAGGCCAGAAGACCTGGCAATAAGAAAAGGCTTTCCACCTCATTGTGCCACCATCATATTTAAATCTGATAGCCTACATTTCATTCGGACCCCCCTTTACCATCCTTACTTTATCCTTGCACGGGGGGTCCAGAACGAATGGTTTTCAAGAAAGGGACCCCCTTATGTGTCACTCTCTCATGAATTCGCACCCCCCACCTTATATTACCACTTACCACTTCATAATTTTATGAAATACCACTTTTCTCCTACAAAACCATTTTCCCCAAATGAAAAACCAATTTTTAGCCAGTTTTACCAATCCGTTTTTGAGGGAGATTTCAGGAAAATGGAAATGAATTTTGAAAAATCGAGAGAGGTTTTTATTCAGCACGGGCTGAAGAAAAAAACCCTCTCCCATATTTTTCACAGGTGTCTTCATTTGGGATAATCAAAAGCCATCTCTTAGCCCCATTTTTCGGATTTCCGTTTTTTTTTGTGTTGGTCATGATTTTGCGGCGACTGTTGTGGAGAGTTGGAGATGAATTTTGAAAATATGAGAGAGTTTTTTTGACCAGAACAGGGAAAATAATAATAAAATATCTCATATTTTTCATATTTTTCACCGTTGGGGACAAAAAAATGTTTGATTTGACCCATATTTTCAGCAATTTCGCCCATTTTTCACAGCATGACAAACATCCCAAGATTTTCAGGAATTTTTTTTTTTATGATGGTTCTTAGATGTGAACAAGGATAATATATTTATGCAATCGTTTTCCATAAAAATAATTCCAGACAGTATGACATTAGGACAAAAAAGCAATCTGTGCCGCACTGGAGTTAATGATCTAGCCAAGGCAGTGCAAGAAAGGATGGGCCAAACATCAATTTTATCTCACTTTGTCTTTTCGGAATTTTAAAAGCCCAATTTCGTTCACCTTATAATTCACGAAGGGTCATAAAAGTTAATACAACCAACGGTGGCTGACAAATTCACCTCATAATAGCCTTGCATGGCCAAACTTATCCATTTTCTACTTAAATTGTAATCAATGAAAGTTTTCCAGGGTAGATTAGGGCAAACCGACTTAGTTGTTAGTTAAATACCACTAGAATTCTCATTATAAAAGGTTGGATATTTTATCGCTTGTACTGTAAGAACTACTATTGAAGCACTTTAATTTTTGGAGCTTGACATCAATAATCAAAGACTGTTTATAGGATTCTTGAGTTGTGTCAAAGTGGTGATGTGTTTCATCTTTGTTTAAATGTCTCCATTGTTTTCTCTGTTGTGTATCTACTCATCTAATTGTAAATCAGAAATTTTAGATTAAGATTCACTATCAGAGCGCCTTAATTTTTTCTACATTTACAATCTGAATGTTTTCTGCTGAAGTTTGATTAAAGAATTCTTAATTACTCTTTAGTCACTACGGAACCTTACTATTTCTTTCACCTCAGAATTCATACAGCTCTTAAAATCCATTTAGCACAGTTAGCTTGCCCTGTGATTTGCTCTTGATTTTGTTGTGCGATTCCAGCCTTTGACTCCATCGCCCAATGGAATAGCTTCTACAGCCCTATATTTCCAACCACACAATCGATCAAACAAACAACCCCCATCACTCTAACTAGCCTAATATCAATACGTATAACCAACAAGTTAAATAAATTTAAATCATAAAATAGAGAGATCCCTCTCAGAGTCTAAGAAGGCTAGGTCCTGGATTCCAAAGCGGTTTGATGTTGTTCTTTATAGTTTATTTTTGCCAATATTCTAAATTATAGAGTGCAAACAGGCTCGACAAAGAAATTTTAAACAAAGGTATACTTTGTGTTGGGTACAACACTATTTTTCCTTTATCTATTATTTCTATATGACATGTGGCACACTTTGGCCGAATGCTCATGTTTTAAATTATTTTAGGCAACTCAATATTGTACATTGTTATGTATAAGTTTTGGGGAACTCAACTTGTGCTGACCTATATCTTGTGTGTCTTGTGTATCCTTTGGTTCTTGTAAACTCTCAGTTAATGCTCTACTATTTATATGAACTAGACATACATGTGAAATATTGCCTATGTAAGCTATGTTTCTTAGTTGTTTTATGGCCATGGCTAGATGTGATCCTTGTCTTGGTAAGTTCTTAAGTGGGAAAATTTCAGCTTGGACATGACTGGCCTAAGATGAGGTATAGGAATTTCTTAGGTGAACAAGGCACAATCTACTTATAGTAGGTGCAATTGATCAAGTTGTTACGGCTGAAGCATACCAATGTCACATGAACTAGAGTAGCTAAGGACTTGATTGGGTTCCCAAGTCATGAAAAAATGTAAGGATATTTGTGAGGGCATGAATGCCAAGGCATGTTAGGGATTTCTAACATGTGCCAGATAGTTCTAAGGAATGTAAAATATGCTAAGATGTGTCAAGTGCTAAGGCATGCCAATATCTGCAATGGTGTGACAATACATGCCAGGGACTATCAAGGAAACAAAAAGGAGAAACAAGTTAAAATACAAGGAAATTAACACATCATAGGGTTAATAAGTCATCAATTTACATTTTCCAAGAGGGGCATGCTATGCATACCAAAACTAGGTGGAAATGAGTGTTAAGTGCCAAGTGTTAGTGCATTCTAAGTGCCAAATCATCCTCTGTTAATTCTCTTCTACTTTCCAATAACTGATCTCAAATAAATTTAATATTAAACCATTCCAAAGCATATTGAGGCATCTTAATGAATGATATACATGATAATGATCATGGCCTCTTTAGGACTACATGTCTCTTCGCCCCCTTATCAAATGAGCTCCTTCTCACTTGATGTTATTTCCTTCATCCTAAGAACTCCTTAAATAGTTTTTCCTAGACCCCTTAGGAACCCTCTAGAACTTACGGGTTTTATCCACTTAGACCTTAGGAAATATTAATTTTCCTTTTTAATTTTCTTTTAGATTTTAAACCTCGTCTTGGGTCCAAAATCCCTTTGCTTTGCTTCTATTCCCACAAATCCTTTTGTGACCAAACTCACACAAAACCATCTCACTAGGCTTGTGGAGTACCTCCCAAGCTACACAATTCAACAATATAGTCTAGTTGTAGTAACTATAACTTGGTCAAGCTCTTGAATTCAAGCGAGGGCTTGGTTGGGTTCCCAAGTCGAAAATTAAGTAAGGGTAGTTGTGAGGGCATGATAGCTAGGGAGGGTCAGGGCATGCAAAGGAATGAAAAGGCATGCTAACACATGTCGAAAAATTTCAATGCATGTTGAACTAGAGTGTTAGGGAGTGTTGGGGCATATCAAGGGATAACTAGGTCAAAATGCATGGAAAGGAAAAAATAAGAGTGTGTGCAAGGGAGTGTTATCGAATTCAAATGTGCTAAGGAAAAAGTGTGTTAGGAGAAGTTTAGAATATGATCTAAAGGAGGCAAGCCTACGGTTGTTATAAGGGGATCGACATAGAAATTTTAGACAAAGGTTAATCACTTTGTGCTAGGCACAACATTGTTTTTCCTTTAGTTATTTTTTTTATATGAGATGTGGCACACTTTGGCTACATGCTCATGTTTTAAACTATTCTAGATAATTTCATATTGTACATTGTTATGTATAAGTTTTGGGGCACTCAGCTTGTGTCAGCTTATATCTTGTGTGCCTTGTGAATCTTGTGGTTCTTGCAAACTCTCAGTTAATGTTCTATTGTTTATATGAACTGAACATACATGTGAAACATTGTCTGTGTAATCTATATTGCTTAGTTGTTTTATGGCCATGTCTAGATTATGTGATCCTTGTCTTGGTAAATAGTTAAGTGGGACAAGTTGAGATTGGACATGAGTGGCATAAGATGAGTTATAGGCAGTTCTTAGGTGAACAAGGCATAATCTACTTGCAGTAGGTGCAATTGGTCAGGTTATTGGGCTTGAAGCAGGCCAATGTTTTCACATGAACTATAGTAGCCAAGGACTTGATTGGGTTCCCAAGTCGTGAAAAAATGTAAAGGCTAGCTGTGAGGACATGAGTGCCAAGGCATGTTACGGAATGCTAATATGTGCCAGATAGTGTGAAGGCATGTCAAACATGATAAGATGTGCCAAGTGATAAGGCATGCCAAGATGTGCAAGGGTGTGTCAATCCGTTTCAGGGATTGTCAAGGAAACAAAAGGGAGAAACAAGTTAAACTACAAGGAAATGAACACATAAGAGGGTTAATTAGTCATCAATTTACCTTTTCTAAGAGGGGTATGCTAGGCACACCAACATGACTAGGTGCCAATAGGTGCCAAGTGCAAAGTCTTAGTGCATTCTAAGTGCCAAGTCTTCCTTTGTTGCTTCTCATATACTTTCCAAAAATTGATCTAAAATAAATTTAATATTAAATCATGCCAAATCATACCAAGGCATCTCAACGTGTTCCATACATCCTAAGACTTTCAAATAACCAACATGTGCCAAGTGCTAATGTGTGTCTGGAACTATTATGCATGCTATGAAGTGGAATGGCATGTTGAAGACTGCTAAGGTGTGCTAGAGAGTGCTAATGCATGTTTAGGAGTGTTAAGGAATAATAGGACAAAACATTAAGGGAGCACTAGGTCAAAATTCATGGAAGTTAATGAATATGAGAAACGTGTGCCAGGGACTAGTGTTAATGAGTGCTAGCTGTCATGCCAAGGAGGGAGTGACAAGGTATGACAAGCATTGGTAAGGCATGCTAGGGAATATCAAGGCATGTAAATAAGTGCCAAAGTGTGCTAGGGAGTTCCAGGGTGTGCTAATTATATGTTCCAAATAGTTCCAAGATATTCCAATACATGCCAGGTGCTAAGGATGTGCAGGGTGCTAGGGTATGTCAATATGTGTCAAGAAGTGTCAAGGCAACAAAAGAAAGAACCAAGCCAAAATGTAAGGAAATGAACACATAAGAAGGTTAATAAGTTAGGACTTTATCTTTTCAAAAGGGGCACTCCAGTCACACTAATAATAGGTCCCAATACATGCCATGTGGCATTGTCTGCCAAGTGCTAATGTATGTCAATGCATTCAACCAGGTGTTCCAGGGCATGCTAGGGACTAAATGCATGCTAACACATGCTAGGATAATTCCATGTTGTGCTAGCGCATGCCACCATGTGCTTGGGAATCAGTTTCATGACAAGATGTTCTAGGTACAAAGATGTTCCAAGACATGTGAGGTGCTAAGAAATGTTAGTGTGTGACAAAGCATTAATTTAAGGTGCGCCCGAATTGTTGAGGAGTGTTAGGTATTTCTCATTAATAGAATTGTCAGAGATTGATTATGTATTAAATAATATATTTCCTATAAACACTAGTGGAACTTTATCTAAAGGGAATTTTATAGATAATAAACTTAATAGATATGTATCATGTGTTGACTCATAGGAAAACTCTATTCGACTAGTGATTACTTGAGGGAAATGATACACACTAATTACTTCTTAAAAAATTGAATGATTATAACCACTATGGCCTTCGAAATATCATAAAAAATACTCCACAATAAAGGCCTTAAATCGTTATCTTTTGAAAAAAAAATATATTAATAGGCATATAGCGTCATCAAAAACTCAATGGAATGATCAATGGTGACGAACATTTTTTGATCGTCACCAAAAGTAACAAAAAGAGCATTGGTGAGGGTCATTAAAATTTCATCACTAGAAGTGTCACCAAAGAGAGAATTAGTGATGGGCCTTTAACGACCCTCACCAAAAGTGTCATTGAAGACGGCTTTGGTGACGAACCTTAAAGGACCATCACTATATACACTTACAGTGATTTTTTGTTAAGGACCGTCACCATATGTGACATTGGTGATAGACCTTAAAGGTCCATCACAAGCATGACCCTCACCAATGTCCTTTTTTCTTGTAGTGAGAGAAGCAAGGTGACACTAGTTCCATCTTGCAAACTCCAGCCCAAGAAGATAGGAACTCTAAAATATTCAGAAAAGAAGGATCATACTCAACAAAGACTACGACTAAAAAAAAAATTAAATTGATGTACATGAAGAAGCCAAAATTAAATCCTATAAATGAAGAAGTGGAAACTATTGAAGTGATTGACACAAACACAGTGGTGAAAGACAATTCTCCTCCAGCAGTTTCTAAAGAAACACACCAACCTTAAACTTCTAATACTCAACTTATTCAAAAGCAAAATATTTTTGAAATATCTTCATCCAATAAGCTAGCAGAGAAATAACAGGACATCATGCATAAATACAAAGAAAAAAATATCAGAAATGAAGCCTTAAAAGGAGATACATATACTCAATACTAGAAACAGCCATCTAGTGACCAAAGTAGATTGCTTTCTGCATTTGACAACAAGAATAGGAAAATGAAGATGACCTTCCTGCAGCCCACAATCAAGCATCCCAGATCATTGGCATATTATAAAAAGACATCCTATGAAGTTCAAGAAAAAGATCTTCATCCTATAGATCAGATATAATTTCACAAACAAGCTGGTGAAATGTTATATTCTACCATGAAAAATAAAGCCATGAGTGTACAGAAGCTGCAAAATACTCTTGGGAACATCAGATATTAGCTCAAATTAGAAAAGGCATCTTCACAGACTAGGGATAACATAATCAAATCACTGTAAGATTTGGTTATTGAAGTATGATATGATCCAAACAATGTCAAAGTTATAGAAGAACAAATAAATAAAAAGAATGCAGGCATTGTTTCATTAAATAAGAAACTAAAACTACCTCCTAATAAACATCCAAAGGCAAAGGAAGTGTTAGAAAATGAAGGACAAAAAGATGAGATGATGAATATCATTCTTCATTTAATTGCTCAAATAAAAGAAATGGAAAATGAAATGGACAAGTTAGTGCAGGAGAAAAAGGCTAGATTAGAAAAATTCCTTGTCACTGTTATTCCTATAGTCACTACAGTTTTCCCTTCCACATTAGCATATTCATTGGCCCCTTCAGTTCTAATAGCTACAACACTTCATGTTACATCAGAAAAAACTTCAGCTACAGAATCATCTACAATAGCAGCACAACCCAGTGATGAGGCAAGTAAACTAGTAAAAGCAATGCAGGAAATGTCTATCCAGACTAATGAAATTAACATACTCAAAGAACAGTCGAAAAGTCTGAGTGATGAGAAAAAACTAGTTCAAGTAATGCACAACAATGAAGTACAGAAAACAAACAGGTTGACAAAGAAATAGAAGAAATTAGAGAAAGATTTAACACTGAAAGAACCAATGGCACAAGCTAAGCAGCAGCTATGGGCCAATTTCATTGAATCTGTCAATGATATTTGGCCATCCATTCAGGTTATCTATGAACAAAAAGTTTTAATCAAAGAAGCAGGTAAAGCCATCTGTTATCACACTCCAAATTTTCAAAATCTCATACTTGAAAATCAGTCATAATTCTCTTCCAAATTGGTTAGGTTGCAAGATATCATAAAATGATAAATTTTATGGTGTATTTAAGTTCTTAAAACTTTGGATAAGGTGTTAGAAATGATTCCAAGTCACATCGAAGGAGTGTGTTCTGAGTAGATACTTTGAAATGATCATAAGTCTGAAATCTGGCCATTTGTCATAAAATTGTCTGAGTCCACAGCAAATTCAGCACAAAATTAATGAATTCACTACGGAAACACCTAGTAGTTCCGTAGCGAAATTGACATTTTTCAAATGAAACGTGCTACGAAAAATCTTCCAGCCTTTAACGGTTTAAAGAGTAATGATGAATGGTTAGTGTTTGAGAATTTCAAGGACATGCTGCCAGACTAAAGCCATCATTTAAAAGTTATACACTTTCTCATATCAGTCATCATTTGTTTTATGTCTTCTCATTCCGCTTTTGAACAATTATCTCTCATCTCTTTGGCTTTGTTTTTCCGTGCTCATCATTTTCTACCAAAGAAGCTCTCTGTCAATAAGATCCCCAGTAGAAACCCTTGTTGTTATATCATTTTATTTCCATTTTAACTACTCTCTGTCATCAAGGGTATCCTCCCAAACAAGTGTTAAGTTATAAGGAAGGCCACCGCTACATAACACTGGAAATGGCTAAACAAAAGAAGGTTTATAAAGGAGGTTTGCCATTCAAATATGAACCTACAGCTTCAGATTTAGTCTTGGAGGATCAATATTTCACCAAGCTATTTACAAATGCAGGGTGCATTGAATTCTTTCAGAAATTTCAAGGGCATCATCAATAGGTATCACGAGACTTTGTGGCTAATTTCAGAGGTACATTTACAAAGGTAGGTTGTCTTCATATCCCAATTTCACCTGATAGTATCTCTAAAGCAACAGGGATCTCGAGAACTGGAGAGAAATGGTTTAAAGCTACCAAGTTTGATTTGAAAATTTGTGATAACTACTTAAATACTTTCCTTTCAATATCTTGAGGTATCATTACTTAGAATTCATGCTCTCATGCTCTCACTTCCTTTGAACATTAAGATATTGAGACTTTCCTGAATGTGTCACTCTTTCATTGAAGTATATAAAAGCCTCAGTTTTATAAGAAGAGCTATTTTGTTATCTTTATCCCTATCACTGACTCCATAGCCCAATGGTAGCTAGTCTCAATCTTTCAACCAAAAAGCCTACAAAATCATAAACCATAGATTTAGCCATCTATTTACATCTTTATTCAAAATCATTAACCCTTGAGAGAGCCCTCTCAGGCTGAGGAGGCTAAGCCTCAACTAAAATATTGGTTTGAAATAGTTACACTGAGGTAGTCTGATCAGCAGCCTATCAGGTCCTATTTTGGTGATAACATTTTGGTGCGTCTGTCGGGAGTCTGAAGATATACATCTCCCGAAAATTATGAAGCTGATCTCTTGAAGGTAGCAGGAGCTCAGAATCTGTTCAAGGCTACAAAACTACCTTGGCAACTCCACACATCAAATAATCAAATTGGAAGGTGACTCCATTGCTAGAAGATCAGTTGCTAAACTAAGTTTCAAGATGAGTTCCATTGCAAGAAAAAATGCCAGGTATGCTCCTATGAATTGGTCTCATATCCCTGGTTTTCCAAATCTTATGCCAAAGGTTGATTGGTTAGATGATCTTCCAATATTCCAAAGATGCAAAGAAATACAATGTTGCTCTTCATTTGGTTAGGTTTCATCTGCATGTACATATTCTTAAGGTTCAGATCCCTGAAGACTGTCTTATGAAGATGTTCATGACCACTCTAGAAGGAAAAGCATGGTCTTGGTATAAATATTTAGCAAATGGTTCATTATATTCTCTTGCTAATTTTCATGATGAATTATATGAGATGTATAAAGAGTGTCATCCCTCCTTATTGCTGTTCAAAGATTGTTGTAAACATTCTGTGAGTTTTATTCAGTATTTGGAGGATTCTTATGATGATGATGAATTTGTGGATGAAGAAATTTTTGAGGCTCTTCATAAAAATGCATTTCAACACCTAGAAGAAAATATAACATCCCATAGAATGCATCATGGAAATTAGCAAGAGTATACTTATGAAAACCATGTTACATCCTCCAAGATTGATGTAAAGATGCAGCAAACTTGTCAGTCTTCGGATCATAATGAATATGAAAATCATTGCAAATACCAAGAAAAAATACTGGAAGATAGTTTTTATAACCCTCAGGCAGAGAAAAAGGTTGATTTTTTATGTAATTCCTTGTAGCAGCCTACTTCAAAGAATGATCATAATAGTGAGGAAAATTACATTGTCTGTGGGAATCATTCAGAAAGGAAGTTGGATAACTTATCAAATAAATTTTGTGTGGCTAAAAATCAATTGTTAGAAGTTACAGGATGTTATGAAGATCATCAAGTTGATCATGTACTCTGGGATCCTATAGCTAAATACATGGAAGAGTTTTACTCTCCAATGTTTCAGTTTTATTTTTACTATGAAGATCAGTTACAATTTCAGTGGCAGTGGTCATCACAATATCATAGTTGCTTTGAAGTCCAATACAGTCAAAAAACTCAAATATCATATAAAACAGATAATTGGCTACATTGGAAATTTCACATTGATTGAGCTGAAAGAAGTTTGCAGTTGATAGGGTAGGTAGGTAAGAATATGCAAATAAGCTCAAGGTTGAATGAGCATTTTTAGTAGGTACAGTTTGAAGTAGATTGGGCAGAATTTCAGAGTTTTTATTTTAAAGGAATGGATTGCAGCACTGGAGCTACTAGTTCTTAGTATACCACACGGGGCATACTATCCCTAATGGAGCCATTGTTATCACACTCCAAATTTTCAAAATCTCATACTTGAAAATCAGCCATAATTCTCTTTCAAATTGGTTAGGTTGCAAGATATCATAAAATGATAAATTTTATGGTGTATTTAAGTTTTTAAAACTTTGGATAAGGTGTTAGAAATGATTCTAAGTCACATCAAAGGAGTGTGTTCTGAGTAGATACTTTGAAATGATCATAAGTCCGAAATCTGGCCATTTGTCAGAAAATTGTCTGAATCCGCAGCAAATACAACACAAAATTAACGAATTCGCTACGGAAACACCTAGTAGTTCCGTAGCGAAACTGAAATTTGTCAAATGAAACGTGCTACGAAAACTCTTCCAGCCTTTAATGGTTTAAAGAGTAATGATGAATGGTTAGTGTTTGAGAATTTCAAGGACCTGCTGCCAGACTAAGGCCATCATTTAAAAGTTATACACTTTCTCATATCAGTCATCATTTGTTTTATGTCTCCTCAGTCTGCTTTTGAAAGCTTATCTCTCATCTCTTTTGCTTTGTTTTTCCGTGCTCATCATTTGCTACCAAAGCAGCTCTCTGTCAATAAGCTCCCCAGTAGAAACCCTTGCTATTATATCATTTTCTTTCCATTTTAACTACTCTCTGTCATCAAGGGTATCCTCCCAAACAGGTGTTAAGTTATAAGGAAGGCCACCGTTGCATAACACAGGAAATGGCTACACCAAAGAAGGTTTATAAAGGAGGTTTTCCATTCAGATATGAACCTATAGCTCCGGATTTAGTCTTGGAGGATCAATATTTCACCGAGTTATTTACAAAGGCAGGGTGCATTGAATTCTTTCAGAAATTGCAAGGGCATCATCAATAGGTATCATGAGACTTCGTGGCTGATTTCAGAGGTACATTTACAAAGGTAGGTTGTCTTCATATCCCAATTTCACCTGATAGTATCTCTAAAGCAACAGGGATCCCGAGAACTGGAGAGGAATGGTTTAAAGCTACCAAGTTTGATTTGAAAATTTGTGATGACTACTTAAAACCGGAGCATGCAAGGATTAAAATGACTGAAGGAATTCCTAGAACCTGTCTTAAAGATGAATTTTCCAAGTTGTTGAAAGTCATACAAAAATATTTTACATGTGAAGGTCGTTTTCATACAATTTATATGTATCATTTCAAATTATTGCTTCACTTCACAAGGAAGAAGTTGATAGATATTCCATTCTATCTCTTTAGAAGTCTCAGGAAAATGGCAGACAAGGTGCAAGGAAAACCTTAAAGAAATGAAACTTCCATTTTTCACCATGGGTTGATGAAATTGCTACTTCTGGAGGAGTTAAATAAACTAAACAGAGATTGGGCATTGTTCCTGTTTATGAATGGATATGAGCTAGATGTCTTATCTCCAAGAAAAGCCTCCAAGATTAAAACTTCTTCTTCCAAGTAAGAAATGGATGTCAATGCTACTGAATAATTAGATGAAAATCAGCATGAAGGTTTAAACGTTACAGATAAAGACTTGGTAGAGAAAACTGATTTAGTCCAAGATACATCATCACCTCCAGCAACTAGAACTAGAAAGAAAACAAACAAACATGTGACAGACAGCAAGATCAAATCTGAAGCCAAGAGATCTAAAGGAAATAATGAAGAAGATGTTAAAGGTAAAGGCAGACTTGAAGAAATTCTACAGGCTATAGATATTGCAGAAACTCCTGTGGTGAAAGCAGCTAAAGTTAAAACATCTAAAGCCAAACGTAAGGGACTCATAGTCAAAAAATTAGAATTCTCTTCAGAAGATTTAGCCTTTCTTTTCAAACCTTGAAAACCTCTCACTAGGTCACAAATATCAGAAACTATTACTATTGGTGATAGTAAACAGAAGGAAGATAAAGGAAACGGAGAAATGGCACAAGAAGTTATTGTCATATCACCAAATGAGACAGTGTAATGTTCCAAATCTGGAACTCAGCAATGAATAAGTTGTATAAAGGTAATGTTATGATGAATAGGCTTAAAATATATATAATAAACATATATACATCATTTTTAGCTACAGCATCAACTTGTACTTCATTTCATGATCCGGAAAGTGGGTAAAACGGGTATTTTATGCCCTAAAAAGGTTTCTTTCATAAATGAGCGTGAAAATAAGTAGGGGAAATGGTTGGATATGATATATTAGGTCATGAGGGACCTACGATCCTAATTTCAGCTCAAAATAATGCTTCTAGATATGTTAAACAACTCCTCCTTTCTCGACTAGGCTAGAAAACCTTGATTTCCCATGACTTTGCTCAACATAAATTTTTGAATAATGTGAAAGCGTAATTTTCATAGGGGGTTCTGAAAAAAATGATAAGAGAAGACTGATATGCAACTTATAATGATCAAAAAATAGATAAATTGAGGTTTATACTCTTATTCAGCAAAAACAAGACACCCAGCAAAGGTTTCCAGCAATATACATGAATAACAAGCAGCACTGAAAAAAATAATGCAGTTACTGCATTTCTGTATTATACATGGATGAATATTACATTATATAACTGAAAAATATATAAATATTTCCAAAGGCCTCTTATTAGCACTCCCGGATGGAAATACGCACCTCCTCCTCAAAGACTAGCATAAAATCAAAGGGTGCAACCCTGTTGCTGTTGCCCCTGCATAAAAGACATAGTTTTCTGAAGGATACTGTGCTGTGGCTGAGTCTGGATGAATGGCCCCAAGAAAAATACTAAAATTAAGCTCAAATCACTCCCCTTTGATCCATTAATCAAGCTGCTCTAAAGAGAGGATGGAATTCCCGCACAAGAATTCCTTGCACTAAGCAGTGCAGCAACTTCGGCTAAACAACTGAAGCATGAAATTGGTATCAAGACCAAAATAGCTGAATACATGAATGAATTCCCTTTGATTTATGCCTTCCTTTTATCTTTGGTGAGCCTCCTCACCCCGGACCCCACACAATGTTGAGGTGACTTCTTCATGAAGCTTCATCTTTCAAAACTATGCTGCCCTAGCTTGCTTCCCTCCTCTTGTGGTTGCGCTATTGACTTGGTCAACTAATCCACCTCCAATTCCTCTTTCACACTAGGGATCTTCAATCTAGTTTACATATGTGTGTCTTAGGCTGATCCTTGTTCACATTGAACTGGTTTACTTAGGTGATCTCTTCCTCCTCAAGAATGCATGTTGACTTAGTCAAACTTAACTATGTCCTCATCTATTTTGCCCCTGTTCACACTTGTAAGTGTAAATTTCAGCTCCTGAAGTGATCCCATTCCTTATTAAGGTGGAAATTATTCATATTCTATTTTTCATGGGCTCCCTTACCCATTTATTCCTCTCCTAGGTGAAAGTAGCAAAATCTAATGTTCCAATTTGCTTGTTGCAAAATTGGGAACATTACAGTCCTCCCCTCCCAAATGTTGCTTGTCCTCAAGCAACTACAAGGATAGGAATGAAGAGAATCCTCTCATCCCATGTAGCACCCTTATAATATGAAGTCTCCCAAGGATCAAAGTGCTGCATCATCAATATATCTCCAAGTTTCTCCTCCCAAGTGTGTAAGCTATTTAAATAGTTGACATTTGTGATAGTGAAACATCTATGGAAGCAAAAATGGGATGTTTGAAGGTCATATTGGATCATGAGGGCTGATATAAATTGGGATTCATCATCCCCTTTTGTGTTTCTCCCTCCCCAAGCTATCAACCAAACACAATGAGTCACCCTCCAGTATGGCAACTCATAAAGGATCTCTCCCACCTTGAGCTCCTGCAAAGAAGGTGGGTTGCATAGCTGATTGTGTGGAGTTAAAATGTGCATCTCTTTTTGCTTCTCTCTACACTTATGATATATATGGGGCTGCTGCTGATATATGGATGAGATATAATGGTCTTCAAGAAATACCCAAGCCACCCCATCAAATCCAACACCCATGAGGTGTCCCCTCAAAAAACTCAAACCTCCCAAATGAGTCCTCTCACTTGAAGGCAAGATGTAAAGCATGGAAATCAAGGTCTGCCCCTTGTTCTGTCTAAAATATGCAGCTTGTATAATGTGAAGAATCATCTTTTCATTGGGCCTCTCCACCTCTTGTGCCACTCCTCCAATGGTGCTTCCTACAATCAATGTTTTAGCAGCATAGTATGGAAGCATAAACATATGAAAACAAGGAGGTATTACATAGTCCCAATCATGGAACCAATGCAGGGCATCCTTTGCATGCCTCAATACATAGTGTAACAAGTGTGGTTTCAGCCACTTGTTTTCTGCCACATCCATTTTACAAAAGGGAATCATGAAAGCATAATTTGGTGCCAATGATGCACACCGAAAACCATGTGGCATTCCCCCACAATCCACAAATAGAATGGCCATCATAAACGATGCAAGTGGCCTCAAGTACATAAAAATACAATATGAAAGAAGGAAAGACCCTCCTTCATATGATATGCTACTCATATAGATAAGGAAGTGTAAAATACAAAACAAAATTTTACCTCCTCCATCATGTACTTCGGTCATTGAGTTGAAATGGCTCAAGTGCAAATTCTCCCTTGCTGCAGGTGAGTAGGGAAGTGGTTGTGCCGACCTTTTCTTCATCTTCTGGACTATGCATCTCTCCATATGCTGATATACATTCAATTTAATTCCCTCCCAAGTGAACTCCTCCCTTGAGGGATGGTATGCATAAAAATGCATGGAAGGAAAGTCCACAAATGCTGCATGTAGATCTTTCCCCTTGTGCTTATGAACCCAAGCCAAGAAGGTCAAAAAATAGTAAGGGATACTCTCATCCATTACTTTCTCATACCCATCTTCTACATGCTCCCATGGTGCATTACTTGTGAAGTGGTCTTGGGAACACTTCAGCAAGTAATCCAAGCTCCTAAGTGACAGCGCTGCTACCTTTGGAGTAGGGATATTGTCATCTCAAAGCTCAATTATTTGGCATAGATTGTGTCAAAGACTCTTCCCAAAATGTTGCTGTACATGTAGAGATCCTCCCAAGATGGAGGGGCTGCTCTTTGCACTATGCTAGTGCCATCCCTTACTCTTGCAACATCATGCCAAGTGTGACAGCAAATCTTCCCTTGCTCTCTCCCAATCCTCCAAAGCAACAAATGACTTTGCTGCCTCACCATACCTCCATCATACAACCTATGTGGTGAAAACATAATGATCTCATCACCATGATGCATCCACACTCCTTGCTGCCCCATGATGAAAGTATCTTTCCAATCTTCCTTCCTCTCCTCACCCCATGGAAAAGGACATGTCATAGGTTTACCAAACTCTTTCAAGAGTAGCCAATGCAAATGTGCCTCTTGCTGCCCAGTGTAATAGACTTGCGAGAGGCTTACCAACCTCTTGCCTCCCATCCACATCGACTCAACTCCATGTGGATGCCTCCTAGCTTTCTCCATATTGGCATTCCTCCAATGAGGTCTACCATCCTCCCATATCAGAGTTTTCTCCTTGCATTTCATAAGAGGTTGAAATGCAACTCCTTGGAGATCTCCAAGAAAAGATCTCTCACTAATGATCATATTGAGTCCATAGGGACCCAAAGAAGTTGAAGGCAAATTCCTCTTGCTACTACCTCTTGACAGTGTTGTAACCCTCCTCCAAGGTGTTTTGGCTATCTCATGTGTCAATCCCCAGATGAACATGTGGTTCTGCATAAATTTGTTTGGAGCAAATTTCACTCCATCCTCCAATAATTCACACTCCAACCTCAAGGGTTGTGTAACTTATCAGTGATACATGAGGTTGAGGGTTCAAATATCCCTTCAATCCTCCAAGCTTGCACAACGCAGTGCAATCCTACTACTCTATCTCAGCAACAATGTTTGATCATGGGCCATATGAAAACATATTTCCACATCTTTCAGAAATATTTTTTGCAATTAGTAAAAGTGGAAATCTTCCCATACCTTGGTGATATGTGGGAACCTCTTGTAGATCTGCAAAGGCTACTCCTTCTAATGTAATGGTTGCCCCAACTGCTGATGTAGAAAGCTGCTCTTCCAAGGCTGTGACAACGCTGGTACTTGTCCCTTCCCATGGTGGTGTAGACCCTCTCTCCTCTGATCTCTCTTCATCAAAAGTTCTGATCAGCTCTTGAGTGAACTTAGAAAAGGACGTCACTCTTGTAGGGCTTAAGTGATTGCACCACCAAGTATTGGCTTCACCCTCCAAGTGCAGCGTTGCAATTTCTGCTGCCTCCCTCTCTTCCACTGGATGAAGTAGGAAGAATGCCTCAAGCCTTCTTGCCCAAGCTCTTGTTGTAGTTTACCCATCAAATTTAGACAATAGGAATCTATTGCCCTTGATTTCTACTTTGCTGCAAGATCTTCTTTCTTCTCTCAGTTGAACAAACTAAGGAAAATATAGGGTCTCTTTGGAAGCCCTAGGTTGGCTCTTGTATTCTGCCAAATACCCACTCAATATTTCATTCTCTAAGTGGTATCCTTACTCTTCACTTCCTCTATGAGAATATGAAGTGCATGCACCTTCTTCTGCTTCTTGAAACCTTCTAGAGGTCTCACTGCAAATCTTTCCTCCTTGAAACCCTCTTGGAGTTTCAATGCATTTCTCTTATTATTTATTCTTATATATGAAAATTGATGAGAGTAAGCTCATCCTCTCCATCATTTTTTTCTCCTCTTCTTCTTATTTTCTGATTGGATCTGAAATCCACATGCTAAGCCAAGATGGCAGCTCTGATACCACTGTAATGTTCCAAATCTGGAACTCAGCAATGAATAAGCTGTATAACGGTCATGTTATGATTAATAGGCTTAAAATATATATAAGAAACACATAGACATCATTTTTAGCTACAGCAGCAACTTGTACTTCGTTTCATGATCCGGAAAGTGGGTAAAAAGGGTATTTTATGCCCTAAAAAGGTTGTTTTCATAAATGAGCGTGAAAATAAGCAGGGAAAATGTCTGGATTTGATAGCTTAGGTCATGAGGGACCTACGCTCCAAATTTCAGCTCAAACTAATGCTTCTAGCTATGTTAAACAACTCCTCCTTTCCCGACTAGGCTAAAAAACCTTGATTTCCCATGACTTTGCTCAACAGAAATTTATGAATACTGTGAGAGCGTAATTTTCATGGGGTTTTCTGCATAAAATGATAAGAGAATACTGATATTCAACTTATATTTATCAAACAATAAAGAAATTTAGGTTTATACTCTTATACAGCAAAAACAAGACACCCGGCAAAGGTTTCTGGCAATATACATGAATAACAAACAACACTGCAGAAAATAATGTAGTTACTACATTTTTGTATTATACATGGCTGAATATTACATTAGATAACTGAAAAATACATAAATATGGACAAATGCCTCTTATTAGCACTCCCGGAGGGAAATAAGCACCTCGTCCTCAAAGTCTAACATAAAATCAAAGGGTGCAACCCTGCTGCTGCTGCCCCTGCATAAAAGATGCAATTTTCTGAAGGATACTGTGTTGTGGCTGAGTATGGATGAATGGCCTCAAGCCAGATACTGAAATGAAGCTCAAATCACTCCCCTTTGATCCCTTAAGCAAGCTGATCTAAAGAGATGATGGAATTCCTGCACAGGAATTCCTTGCACTAAGCGGTGCAGCAACTCCGGCTAAACAGCTGAAGCATGCAATTGGTCTCAAGACCAAAATAGCTAAATACATGAATGAATTCCCTTTGATGCTATGCCTTCCTTTTATCTTTGGTGAGCCTCCTCACCCCGAACCCCACACAATGTTGAGGTGACTTCTTCATGAAGCTTCCTCTTTCAAAACTGCGTTGCCCTAGCTTGCTTCCCTCCTCTTGTGGCTGCACTGTTGACTTGGTCAACTAATCCACCTCCAATGCCTCTTTCACACTAGAGATCTTCAATCTAGTTTACATATGTGTGTCTTAGGCTGATCCTTGTTTACATTGAACTGATTTACTTAGGTGATCTCTTCCTCCTCAAGAATGCATGTTGACTTAATCAAACTTGACTATGTCCTAATCTATTTTGCCCCTGTTCACACTTGTAAGTGTAAATTTCAGCTCCTGAAGTGATCCCCTTCCTCATTAAGGTGAAAATTATTCATATTCTATTGTTCATGGGCTCCCTTACCCATTTATTCCTCTCCTAGGTGAAAGTAGCAAAATCTAATGTTCCAATTTGTTTGTTGCAAAATTGGGAACATTACAGAGAGAGGTTATCAAGGATAAGAAGATAGATAAATCTAAAAGAAAGTTTCAAAGGAAACTTGAGACAGATTCTTCTAAAAGACAGAGCAAAGACAAAGAAGAAACAGTCAAACAGAGAAAAGGAAAAGACAAGGTCATAGAGAAAACTGAAAAGGAGATTTTGGAAGAACAATTGAAAGTTGTTAAGGATGAATTGTCTGAGACAAAGAAAGAGCTAGAAGGATATAAGAAAGATAGAGAGATGATAGATGAGGTGGAGAAGAAAGTAAATGAACAAGTTACTCATTTTTAAACTTCCATTGCAAAAGCCAAAAATCTATTGAAGCGAACACAACCTTTACGCATCATAGTATCACATACAAGAAAGAGGAACTTATTTTTACAAGCAAAGAGGAGAAACCTTCAAAGACAAGTGAAATATTTGAAAGAAGAGATGGAGTTGATGAAAATAGAATCAAAGAAAGGAGACTTGGAAAGAGAAATCATGAGCAAAGATATCTGAAATTGTTGATAGATAAGGAGGTAAAAATTAGATCATAATATTTTTCTTTTATATTATTAATAAACTACATGCAGGCATGTTCATATAATTTTCTGAAGCTCAGATCTAAGTTTTTTCAAATCTCCAAAATATTAGGTAATTCTGTAGCAAGTGTCAGGATTGAAGCCCAATTTTTGCTGCGGAATTTCTAAAGGTTTCTTTTTGGTTTTGAGAGACCTAAACTAATGGAAATGAAAAGTTTTGAAGGTTATATCTAGTTTTTTTTTATCATTAAATATCCTCTAATGGTAAAGAGCAGCAGAATAGTACCACATATCATCCTTTTATGTGCGCTACTAAAACAAGCTAATTTCGTAGCTCAAAACAAATTTTTTGGACAACAAATTGAATTTTCATGATAAATGATGGAAATGGGGAGGAAGGTTAAGCATGTTTAAAGCTGTCCATCATCAGGGTGTTAAAGAAGTATCAGGGTGACAAAGAGTACCATATTTTCCAAGTGGAGACTTTAGTTAAAGGAAGAGTTTGAAGACACTAGTCATACATGTGCTAGGTCATCAAACTAACTTTTCCTAAATAATGGGAAAAGTTACTTCACGAATGCAGTCATGGTATTAATATTTTGTTAATGGTCAGCATGATAAAAATATTAGATTCATTTCAAGGAAGATTTGGATTAATTTTGTTGAATGTAATAATTAGGATTTTAAGTCCTAGTAGGACTCTTACTCTTATTTCGAAAAGGTGTCAATCCTAGTCTCTAGAATCTAGTTTATGGTTAGATTTAAGTGTCAATTGAAATTTAAATAGTCTATCCACTTGGCAGACTTGTTGTAAAGGCTAGGTTCCTATAAATAGTGTAAACTTTGATATATTAAGGGTTGGAAAATGTTTTCAAAATAGTGTATGTTGTAAATGCTTTGGATGCACTGATATATACAGAAGCAATTTAACTTTTCTAAGGTTGAGATTCTTAGTGTACTTCAATGATCTTTATCTTCTATCATATGTTTTACCTCCATAGTTTTAATGCTTATTACTCAAAATTCATGGGAACATGCGCTAACTTCCTTTAAGTGTTAAATTATGGTGAATTGAGTTCTTAGGTCCTATCTGTGGATGGTTTCTTTCAATGTTTAATACTTATTACTCAAAATTCATGGTCATTCATGCGCTGACTTCCTTAAAGTGTTAAGCTTTGATAAATCTCTATTAAATACTTTCCTTTCAATATCTTGAGGTATCATTACTCAGAATTCATGCACTCATGCTTTGACTTCCTTTGAACCTTAAGATATTGAGACTTTCCTGAATGTGTCACTCTTTCATTGAAGTATATACAAGCCTCAGTTTTATAATAAGAGCTATTTTGTTATCTTTATCCCTGTCACTAACTCCATAGCCCAATGGTAGCCAGTCTCCATCTTTCAACCAACAAACCTACAAAATCATAAACCATAGAGTTAGCCATCTATTTACATATTTATTCAAAATCATTAACCCTTGAGAGAGCCCTCTCAGGCTAAGTAGGCTAAGCCTCATCTAAAATATTGGTTTGAAATAGTTACACTGAGGTAGTCTGATCAGCAGCCTATCAGGTCCTATTTTGGTGATAACACCATCCAAAAAATTAAAGAATAACTTGGTAAGAAGCCAGAAGAGGCTAATGAAATCATTAAGTTTCTTAATTCCAAAAATAAGCAGGAATTAGAAGAAATTGGAATTAGTGACAGGACAGATACAATAATTGAAGTCAGGAAAGTGATTTAAAAGATAAACTTAATGATACAGCTAGAAGAAAATTTTCAAAACATGGAGCTTGGCATAACTAGATTCATGATGAAGTTTGATATTCTGAGACAAAAAGGCTTGCCAAATCCTCTGGTTATTAATGATAGATTTGTGAAGCATGAGGATTATGATAAAAAAATCAGAGAAGTAGCTAAGGAACAAGAAAATAATTCATCCATGCAGGGAATTCCAACAGGGAAAGTACTTTACAAGAGTTTTGAGAACCTTTTTTACCTACAGCATGAGGTAAAGCATTTATTTATCAACAAGCCTACATTTTCAAAGTATACAAAGGCTGACAAGAAATTTAGAAGGATGGTAAAAATCAAGTTACCAGAAGCAGAAACTTGGGAGAAATTGACTGATTTAATATGAAGGTAAAATAGATAAAACAGAGCAGTAATAGTTTGCAGTGAAAACAGAAAAGTGAAAGAGTATTAGAGTTAAAGTGTATCAGGTGAACGTCAAAGTTAAAGTCAAAACAGAAAATTACAAAGCAGAGTTAATGACTGCCAACGTAAAGGACACTCAACTGCCTAACAAACATCCAACGTTGAGCAAACAACTAGAGGAAAATCAGCAAAAGATCAAAGATAGCAAAACATCAAATTCAATAAAAGCAGGGAAAACTTGCATTAGTTAGATAGTTGTCTCTATCTTCTTGCATGAAGATATTTATTTTTCCTTGAATAATTCCTAAGTTTTTTTTAGGATATTTTGTAAGATTTTTTGTATAAATACTTCACATTTTGAATTATTGAGTGTGGATTGTGGATTGCTAAACACTTCTATAGATGTACTAATCTGAACCAGACGATTCTTTGTACCATTTTCAAGTTAGCAGACTGGATTGAGAAATAAAGAGATTATATTACAGGATTCATGTGTTGGGCCACTTCAGTGAAGTATTCTCAATTGTTCTTTGATTTTATCTGAAGTTTTGACATACTTGCATGTTTTCTAAATCTAAATGTATAACAGGAATATTATTTCAGAATATGTTTAAAAACACTCTGCCTTGAACTGTTATGTCATTTTCATGTTTTCTACTGATATCCAGATTAGGGAATTCTTAATTGCTCACTAGTTTCGATTGACTTCTGTCATTTTCCTCATTATCTAGATCTAAGAACCCTTAATTTCTCTCTCATCCCGATTGAAACCATTTTCATCATCAGCCTAAGGATATGGAGTAACTCAATTATCTTTCCCTATGAACACTTCCCTTTAGAACCTTGATTCTGATTTGACTGCTTGATACATTGAATCCATTTTCCCAATGAAAGCAAACCTACGTCTATCCATCTGAAGTAGTGATTCCACCACCAAACCAAATCCAAAATCAAAATCCCAAGTAATCTTACATAAATAGCCTAAAATCAACTAAAATCATATAGAGAGAGCCCTCTCTGAGCATTAGGAAGGCTAGATCCTAAGGCTTAAAAGTAGGTCTGTGGTTACCTCTAATATTCTTTAAACCAAAATATAAACAACCCTTGAGAATTATTGGAGTGATAACACTACCAAAGGAAACTGAGAAGAGAGAGTTTGAACTAAAGGAGGAAGAATCAGACTCTATAGCAGAACAAGATTCAGAAGAGGAAGAGCCACAAACTCCAATTGTGAGAAGATCAGTTCGAGAAAGAAGGCAACCAGAAAGGTATATTCCATATTCTTTATATTCAACTTTTTCTTTATCTATCACTGATGATGATCCCAGAACTGTCAGGGAGATAGTGGATTTAGAGGATGGAAGACTATGAAAGGAGACCATGGTTGATGAAATGACATCCTTGCTAAAAAATGAGGCATGGGATCTGGTGGAGTTTGTTGAATTTTGAAACAAGAAACATTGAAAATGGAAACCAGAAATGGAATCCATAAAATGGCACCTAGAAATGACACCATATGAGGCTTCTGATTTAATTTCCCTTAATTAAATTGGAAGAAAAATTGTAATTTCATCTCATGACAACTTGTATTAGTTAACTGAGTCGGGAAGAATTAGTTAGCTTAGGATATTCGAGTTACAGGTCAAAAAGGAGGCATGTAGAGGACTTTCCACGATTTTAGGGGTCTAGTTACAATTATTTGTGAGTTTAAATCAGTTAACTCAATTAATTGAGTTAAAACCAATTTAACTAGTTCTAACTAAGAGATCAGCTAGTGAGAGGTCAAGTGAATTAAATCTGAGTTAACTAATAATTCACTATAAATATTTTTTGTATGTCAGTTCTAAGGAAGGCCCAATTGAGACAGAGGTTAAAGGGAAGAGATATATCAGTTGTACTATTATAAAATTGTACAGGTCATGCATGAGGTCATCGGGAAGGCCTTGAAGGATTGCACAATAATTAATTGGTATTTTCCTAATTAATAGGGGCTCAATTAGCCCAAGAATGTGTAAGTAAGGCATGCCAAGAAGAGGCAATTAAAAGGTTAAATACTGGACTGATTTTTCTTATATTTTAAGCCAGATCCAAGCTAGATGAGAGTGAGACAGTCAACATAGTACATAGGTTTCTCAAGAAGATAAGAGCACTGTATTGTTTCATGATCTTAATCATATGCAATATATAGATATAAGTGTTTTGAGCAGTTTCTTTCCCCATATACATCTTGTGTTTTGTGATTGCTTTTCTCTTTCTCTTACTTATGTGATTATGCAATCATGTTTTGTTTCCACAAATTGTAGAAGGATTCAGTATTTTTTTTAGTACATTACAAGATCAGATTGGATCTTGTTGTTATATTTTCTACATGGTATTAGCGCACCAAAAATCCCAATAGAAGAGAATAATAGATTTTTTTTTAACATGTTCAAATTTGCAGATTTATTCTTTAGGACCTAGTAACAGATCAAGATGTCTTTCAATCGCTTGAGACACGAATATGATCTTGAGGTAAATTAGAATTACATAGCATGGATTGACAAGATGGAGGAAATGCTTGAGGACAACGGACTGAAGGAATTCATAGTCAGTGATATTCCCTAGCCCACAACAACACATGCTTAACTTCTTGATGCAAGGAAGAAGAAGGTAGTAAAGGCGAGAAGGATCTTGTTAGAAGGAGTTCGAGATCATATTGTCTCAAGTCTCCATAGGAAGGGATAGATGCAGATTAAACAACAACTCAAAGTTTCCAATAGATAGAGCACTAGCTAGCAGAAGTCAGAGACTCTTATGACAGATGCATCATATTGATTAAGTTTTTTTGGAGGCCATTCAGTTTCATGAGTTGCACGAGCAAACAACACTAGAGAAGTGTTGCATGCAGAACATTCCAAAGGTACCAGATTGAGATAGATGTAATTCCTTTCTTGTTGAGAGGGAGTGTTGAAATTTGCAACAAGAAACATTGAAAATGGAAACCAGAAATGGAATCCAGAAAATGGCACCCATAAATGGTACCATATGAGGCTTTTGATTCAATGTTCCCTTAATTAAATTGGAAGAAAAAATTTAATTTCATCTCATGACAACTTGTATTAGTTAACTGAGTCAGGAACACTTAGTTAGCTTAGGAAATTCTAGTTAGAGGTCAAAGAGGAGGCATGTAGAGGAATTTCCATGATTTATGGGATCCAGTTATAGTTATTTGTGAGTTTTAATTAGTTAACTCAATTAATTGAATTAAAATTAGTTTAACTAGCTCTAACTAAAAGCTGAGCTAGTGAGAGGTCAAGTGAATTAAATTTTATTTAATTCACAATGAATGATTAATCAATTAAATGATCATTCACTATTAATAGTTGTTTCATGTTAGTTCTAAGGAAGGCCCAGTTGAGACAAAGGTTAAAGGAAAGAGATCTATTAGTTCTACTATTAGAAAATTATATAGGTCATGCATGAGATCATCAGGAAGGCCTTGAAGGATTTCACAATCATTATTTTGTATTTTCCTAATTAACAGGGGTTCAATTATCCCAAGAATGCATAAGGAAGGTAGGCAAAGTAGAGGCAAGCAAAAGGTTAAATATTGGAGCGATTTTTCTTAGATTGTAAACCAGATCCGAGCTAAATCAGAGTGAGACAGTCAGCAGAGTGCAGAGGTTTTCTGAGGAAGAGAAAGAGAATTACATTGTTTCATGATCTTGACCATATGATATACAGATATAGATGGGTTCTGAGCAGTTTCTTTCCCCAGATACATCTTGTGTTATGTGACTGATTGTCTCTTTATCTTACTTGTTATGTGATTGTGCGACCGTGTTTTGTTTCCACAAATTGTAGAAGGATTCAATATTTTGTTTTAATACATTACAAGATTATATTGAATCTCTTTGTTAGATTTTTTACAGAGTTTTCGGCTGGAAGGAAACCCATTGGAATCAAATGGGTGTTTAAGAAGAAGATGAATGCATAAGGCTAGGTGGATAAATACAAAGATCAGTTGGTAGAAAAAGGTTATTCCTAGGTGTCAGTAATTGATTTTGGTGATATTGTTTCTCCTGTTTCCAAGATAACTTCTATTATATTACTTTTATTTGTTGTTGCTGCATTTGATTTTGAGGTAGAACAGATGGATGTGATGACAACATTTCTTCACGGGGATTTGGAAGAGGAGATCTACATGAATCAACCTGAAGGCTTCGTGGTGAAGGGTAAGAAAGAACTATTATGTAGGTTAAAAAATATTTGTATGGGTTAAAACAATCACCAAGGATGTGGTATCAGAAATTTGATACATATATACTGGGACTTGGCTTCACCAGAAGCAAAGAGAATCACTGCATGTATTTTAAATTAATTGGTCACTACGTTATTTATTTGGTCTTGTATGTGGATGATATGTTGCTGGTTGGAAATGATGAATAAATTATCGAGGATTTGAAGACCCAATTGTTCTCCAAATATGACATGAAGGATATTGGTGTTGCAAACTATATTTTGGGCATGGAAATTAAAAGGGATTGGGAAAAGAGGAATCTGTGGTTAAATCAGAGGAAGTATGTCAAGACAATATTACAGAGGTTCAATATGCATGATAGGAAATCAATGAAGGTTCCTATTCTTGTAAGTGTAAATTTATCTGTTGAACAATGTCTCAAGACATAAGAAGATGACGATATGTCACGTGTTCCATATCCAAGTGCAATGGGTATCCTGATGTATGCAATGGTCTGTACTAGACTAGAAATTGCACATGCAGTGGGAGTATTGAGCAGGTTTATGTCAAAACCAGGGAAGGAGCACTGGGAAACAATGAAGCAGATTTTCAGGTATTTTCGTGGCACTAGTGATTATGGTTTGTGCTACCAGGGAAGACCAGGATTGGACAGGGTTTTGGATATCTGTGGCTTTGTTAATGCAGACTGGGGTGGAGATCTAGATCAAAGAAGATCTACAAGTGGGTACGTGTATAGACTATTTTGAGTCTGTGTAGTCAGTTGGATGATTAAAATAAAATTTGTAGTGGCTCTTTCAACCACAGAGGCAGATTACATGGCAACCACTCATGCAATCAAGGAATCAGTTTGGTTGCAGAGATTGTGTTCAAGTATGGGCTTGGTGTAGTGAGCTATAAGGATAGGCTGTGATAGCCAAATTGAAATTTTATTGGCTAAGAACCCTACTTATCATTCAAAGAAAAAGCACATTGATGTTCAGTATCACTTTTTGAGAGATATGGTTGAGGAAAAAAAGGTGTTGCTTCTAAAGGTGGACACTTTGAAGAATGTTGCAGATACATTGATGAGGTCGGTGAGCACTGAGAAGTTCTCTTTGTGTAGAGAAACAATGGGCATTGCAGGGCTAGACCAATGACTAAGCTCTCCTTTGCCCCCCTGTCGAAAGAAAACAAAAAGTGGTAGAATTTTGGGTGTGTGTTATATTCTTTCCTATGGTTTTTTGCATGGGTTTGCACATGCTTTTGGGCATGATGTTTTTCTACCTATGGTATTTTTTCGATCTGGTTAAGGGAACTACGGTTATGTTCTAATCCAGGGTTAATGTATTGGGGTTTATAAATGCTCCAGAATGTATATATATGTTTTGTAACATTGGAAAGATATATAATAAAAAATCAAGCTAGTATTCTAGGTTTTTGGATCCAGGGGAAAATCTGTATGTATATATGTTTTATGTTTTATGCTCTCACTATTGTTTTATTTTCTATTTTAAGATTTTATTTGTAGATAATTTATGTGCAGGGTTAAAACCTACATTCTCTGCACCACTCACTGCTTCCCTTCCTTCTCTATACTCCCAACAATCCAAATCCCCACTACTATGCCTCCTCCAATTCTGTGCAACAAAATTTTTTGGAGGTATTCAGTCAACAACAGGCTCCAATGTAGGGATTTTTGGTACACTAGAACTACATAAATACCTGGTTCCACTTCATAGTAGGACATTCACACTACTCATCACACTCCTCCTTTATGTTGACACACATGTCTCTTCCATCTTGGAAATATTTGCAACATTTTACCCTTGACATTTCTTAGGAGACCTTTTCTCTCTTTATAGAGCTTTTTCTTGCACAATATCGACTAAATATTCCAGGGAAAGCCTCTTGCTTGGAAAATTTCTTGATTTTCACTCCAAAAAATCAGCTTCCCAACAGTCCCAACTTTCATTCTTCATTCCTTATTGCATCCATTGTCCCTTCCCTAAATTAGTTCATCATTTGGTTAGCCCCTTGTCTCTTTACATCATGCAAAATTTTACTCACTCATTTCTATAGTTTCCAATAGTGTCACACCCTTGTCATAGAGAAACATCGTGATCCACATGGGTAATGACTTTAGATATCAACCACATGGTCCCTAGAAAGATTCTCTTTTAATTTCACTATAGGATTGAGTATCTTCCACGGTGATTTCAACAATGTATCCTCCTAGAAAATTGTCCAACTAGAAAGCAAAAACCTTAGATACCTTGTTCTTCATAATATTTACCCTCCTCATGAGATCTAGCATCCACAAAAGTGGATTTGGCATATTTCAACTTCCTTGTTGGTTTTCCTATCTTTGCGACCCCTCCCACAAAATAATGAGAAACTCAACGAAATTTTCTTCATAACAATAAGTATAAAGATACCTTTGCAACTACTTCTCTCAACTAATGTGTTGATTCTTTGATTTCTCTACTCCAAATTCATATTGTTTTTTTCTTAACCATTGGTTTATCTCTTATAACTTCGAACATAACCATTTTTTCGTGTGAGCAAGGGTGACCTATTGTTCAGGATTTGGCGAGAAAAAACTCCTCAGACACCAGCATATTCAACTTGAGCAAGTGACGTCTCACCTGAGGCATCATGATGGGATTGCAAGAACCTTTGAAGTTTTTGCAAAAATATGGGGGACATAGATGATCCGACTTAGACATATTCTTCCTGTTAGTCATCAGTATTTTTCATTTTTTGGTGATGACTAAATCCATAGCTGAGTTTTCTAAAAGCTGATCTCCATATGTCAATTTGTCTTCCAGAAAACCCTCATAAAACTTTTTTTTCGCCCTCCTACTTTTCAGCCTGCCCATGTCAAGGTGAAACCTCATTATCACTATCCTATCTAGCTTTAGCCCTACTGGTCTGCCCATCAGCTCTAAAAGGACAATCCAAGTCTGTTTCAAAAGCCTCCCCTAAGTTAGGAAGTGGCACTTTAAGGCATTTTACCCTTTGCAACCATCAAAAGGCCAAAAAAACCTCCATCTGCTACAGACCAGTCACAACAGACCTCCCACTCTGCAAATGAAATTGATCACAGCCCTAAGTCGCGCCACTTACACACCCCTAAGTCTCAGCAATGCATAGACCACAATCTCAAGCTGATTTTAGGTGTTTTACAGTGTTTTATGGATTTTACAAAGACAGGAAACATGTCATCATCTCAGGAGAAAATTCTTAAATCCACATTTAGAAGAACAGTTGCTTCTCAATGTAAACATGAGCCTAAGATACATCTGCAGGGTAAGGACTTACTCATCAAAATCTTACAGCTTCATTCAGCCTGATAGCACAGTAAAAGAAAGACAACACTGTCAAACAGACCTGTAATTTGTCATGGCCAAGAACCTCCTTCATCTATAAGAAGAGGGTTAAGGCACCTCCTTCATCCACAAGTAGAGGGCGATGGCCAATGTTGACTTGAAGAAATTACAAAATTGACTGTAAGCACAGGTTTGTTTTTTACTAGATAGTGAAATAGTGACTCAAGTTTTCTGAAGGAAAATGATGATCAAAACAGGGCTAAGATCTGAGATGTGCAAAACAAAAGAAAGCAGAGTATTTGGTCTTATGCCCTAAGAAAGAAGATAAATTGAAATTTCCAGCATCATCATCATGGCGCAACAAAAAGACTCAACTGATCAAAGCTATCATGACAAAATATCTCTGCAGGGGTGTTTATATGGATGGCTCAAATAAATGTTGAGCAAGAAGATATTTCAGCAAAAGGGACCTCTGTGTACTCTCATATTTCTGTTGAATTGTGGAATACAGTCCATGGTTTCTAGATAAACATAGAGAAAGAGCAGTCAAGTAGTACACATCCCCAGACATGAGACATCTTGATATCATTCAAAGCACCAGTGTAAGTCTAGTTGTTGCAAGCTACACACCACCACAAAGACAAATGTAGCCTTCAGATGCAGCAGGTTTGGTGATTTCAGAGCTCCATTAGAAGAAAATGGCTAATAAGAGCCTTGGTGTTTATGAGTAACTCTAGCTGCTTTTTACACCTCATATGTTTGTCTCCTCAACACAAGGATATTAAAAGGTTATGATCTGAGTTTTGAAACCTTGGAAAAGCATGTAAAGATAATCAGATATGTCACAAATGAAAGTAACTCCAATCATAGACAGTTTTGGGAAGCTTGAAACAAATGCAGGTCTTCATTATTCAAGGGACAGAGATATCCTAGTAATATGTTCTAAGCAGAGACAGTGTATTGGAAAAAGCGCCTTTCTTAATCAATAGAAGATTGGCAAAGTCTGAATAAATGCAGAAATGTTTGACACCTACAGTTAGGGAAAAGAGTTGATGAAGCAATTGGATACAGAAGTTTGTCAAACCAAGTTTAAAAAGTAAAGGGTCCTACAATTAGGTTTACAAATTCATCAAGTACAAGAGTACTTTGGCTTATTTCTTCAGGTTCTGGAAGTCATCAAAGGTAGAATCCACATGCCACTGCTGCAAAAGGAGACATTTCTTCAAGTGAGAAACAGTCAAAGTTTCAAAAGACATATTTCTCCAAAAAAGGTTATGTCATTTCGAGAAGGGAAAATAGGCTTAGAAAGAGGTGATCATCGCCTTTGGGTTTTTTTTTAAACAAAGAAATTTAGTTTCATTTGCAAAAATTAAGGTTTCAAATATGGATTTAAAAAAAAAAACAAACGATTTTCAAAACTTTTGAAAAGAACCCTCTCAAAATCAAATATCAAAAGGACCGTTAGTTTTTCTCTACTTTAAAACAAAGGTCAAAGCCGTTGTCATTCCATTTTGAAATCCCTCAAGCCCGAGCAAAGCCCCTTCGCTGCCCTCAACATCAAACAAAGAAGTCTTGGAGCGATTTCAAGAATTTTTTGACAAGTGGAGCTGTGCGGTGCGCCTGGAAAAGCGCGCGGCGCGCTCAGAAGAAAATTTGCACAGGCGGATAACTATCGCGCGGCGCGCCTGTACACTCGGGTCCTGTCGGCCCGACAGGTGACCCGAAAACCTATTTGTGCGTGGTGCCCTTCCTTCTAAACGCGTCGCGTGTAGTTGTGGCCTCCAACACGCCTCCAAATCACATGAAATGCTACTCCAGCTCTCCAATAAAACCTGCAACCATTTGTAAAGGTATTCTATGTGCCTTCTTTTTTTCCCTTTGCAAAACTGTTGAGTAGGGTGAAAGAGATAAAATCTCGATGTGAACCTCAGTTCTGAGTTGTTGAAAGATAGAGATGTTTCTGTTTAAAAAACGAGGTTTGCAGTGATCATTTTTGCCCGAAGTAAAACATCAAAGAGTATTCAATTTGCATTGATATAAAAACTATTGTGGCGACCCTCGAACTATGTTGAAAGAAGAAGCACAGGGTTCGGAAAGATGAAACTATGGGTCTGTGCTCAAACAGAATTGGTCATTACATGATGTTTTCACCTTTTTCAAAAGTTCCCTCTGTGTTAACAAGGCAAGAAACAAGGTTTTGATGGTCCATTCCATAGAGCATTGTCAGTGAGTGAAAACTACCTTTGCAGTCTACAAGTGTGTGTGGCAAAACTATTATAAGGGACAGTAGGGTTTAATGAGGGCGGTGTTCTGTTTAAAAAGGAGTTTTTTTGCTACTTGACTGACTACAAAACCTGTGTTGACACATCAAACACCACAAGTTTTATCACCCTGCCCTATGAACAGTAAACTTTGGACTATGTATACATTTTGAGTGACTGTGTTTGTGGCGATAAATTTATTGGTCAAAAAAGCATATCAGAAGGGATCAGTGTCTTGATTAAAGAAAAGTCTTGATTGATTGAACTGCTGCAGATTTTTAAAACTCTCACCAAACATTGTAAACCCTGTCACCACATCTATAAACACAGTAACCTTTGACTGTGTGGATGCCTGTTTTGACTGTCTATTTTCATATTACTGAATACACTGGTGAAGTGGCCCACAAAGGAAAAACAATGTCCTGAAGCTCAGAAGTTTGTGTTCTTACCTTTGTCTAGGATACAAGGTTATACTGTATCCTCATAGCATCTAAAATCAGGGTTCTCTTACCACCAACACAGGAAAGTGCCTTCACTATGTTTTCTTTGACTTGACTGTGTATGTCATTATGAGTATTTGTTGATTAATATACAAAGGCAAGAAAGGGTTTTGTTTTGAAGGGACAGGGTCTTATATCAAAAGAGGGCATTTCACACTATCCTCAAAACCATTGCTGCATTATCAAACAGTGAAGTGACAGGAGGCTGAAACAGAGTTTGGTTTAAAGAAGGCATTTCAAAAGCCTTATAGTAAATTGGTTCTTCAATAGCATATTTAGCCCAAAATGCCGCCCAGGCAAGACAGCATAAGTGGTTTACATAAAATATATGAGCCAATCTCTACAGAAGAAGTCAATGCACATCCATCCATCCTCTTCAATTTTCATGAGGTAGGTTGTTTAGATTTCTGCTAGAAGGTACAGGAGGTCAAAAGTTTCTCGCCCTTGACACACCTATGTGCCTTGAGGTTCCAAAGCAAACATTTCTAGGTAGCAGACCTTGATTTCAAGTTTTCCCCGAGGTCAGTGTCTAAAGCCACCAAAATTCCATATCATGGCGATAAATGGTTCAAGCAGACCCATCTAGACTTGGATGACTACAAGCCTTTCATCAAGCCCGAGCACAAAGATACATGCACTGCTATTTTTCCTTTCTCTTATCTTCTCGCCAGCTATGCTCCTCTAATGAAGGTCATAATGAAGTATTTTACTTGTGAAGGGAGATTTACTCGAGTTTATGCCTATCATGTCCGACTATTGATGCATTTCACTAGAACTAGGCAGCTCAATCTCCCTTACTTTTTATGCAAAATCATTGAGAAGATGGCATCCTTAGTCCAGAAGAAGACTCCATCTCTGCAAATAGCTTCCCTTTTCCATCATTCTCTGATCAAAATTATCATTCTACATCAGTTGGAGAAGAAATGGGTTTCTTGGGATGTTTTTATCAGTCACCCGGATTTCTCCACTGTTCCTCCTGTCCATATATCTCCCACCCAGTCTATTCATTGCCCTATACCTTTGTCCAGCAGACCCAGTCATGACAGCATGAAGAAGAAGGACATGAACAGGTAGAAAAGGAAGAGGATAAACAGGAAGAAACTAATGAAGGCCAGCAGCATGATTTTGATGGTCAGGGGCAGCCGTTTGAACAGCAAGAAGAAAGGGATGAAGAGCAGCAAACGGAAGATGAAGAACAACAGCAGGATAGTGGTGAAGGTCAGTAGCAGGAGCAAGAAGAAAAGAGTGCTGAACAGCAACATCTTAGTGTAAATGAACATCAGGGACAAGAGGAAGAGCGACAGCTTGATATTGAAGGTCATGAACAGCAGTTTGGGCAGAAACTTGAGCAGCATCTTGAGCCACAAAATGCACAAGAAATCCAAGCACAACAGCCTCAAGGAGAGCAGCAGTTTCAAGATGACAAAGGCAAAAAAATTGTGCCTCCTTCCCCTAAAAAGACAAAGCCCAGCACAGCAAGAAAGAAAGGGCCTAAGGCTGCCACTCCAAAAGTGACAAGAGTTGTCCCTAGCAAAAGAAAATCGCCCAAGAGACCTCTCACTAGTATGCCAAGAAGGAAGAGTGCAAGATTGGCTTTCAAAGGGAAAGGCAAGATTGGAGAAAGTCAAGAACATGGAGGTGCATTGGCTATCATCCCAATCAAAAGTGATGACAGCGATAATGAAGCCTGCATTCTTGAAAACCTTCTAATCCATCGAGAGGGTCAAATTGAAGCATTGGAGAATGACCTTCATCGGGCAAAGAACTTCAGTCATTTCTTGGAGATCCAAAATAAAAAAATGAGTGTCCATATGGCTGTCCATGAGGCACGAGAAATCAAATACAAGAAAGAGGCTGTTAAAGCACAAGTAAGGATAGAGGAGCTCATCGGTGAGTTTGATGAAGATGAAGAAGAAGACCAGCCTAGGCAGAAGAGGCCTAGAACCATAGGGCTTAAAAGAGCCCTGGATAAGCAAAAGGAAGAAGAACAGGCCCATCTTCAATCCTTTCCCCTCACTGCACTACTTGAGCAAGAAATTGAAGAAAATAAGGAGGCATGGCTGGAAAGATCCAATAAACACTTGCAAATGAAGCTTGAAAAGGAAAACAGAGACCTGGAGCTACAAAGGAAGATGACACAGCACTATCAAAAGTTGAATCAGTTTGCCCGGCGCAAGCTAAAGGCCACTCAAGAGAAACTGAAGGAAGAAAGGGGGAAGCGCCTGGCACGGAAAGAGAAGAAAGGCATATCAGCGCTTGACATTTTGGCTTCAGCTTCGGAACATGTTGCCAAGGACCCTTGAGGGTCATGCACACCAATTTGGGCCCATTTTGACAACTTTTGGTTTTTTGGCATTTTTGAGTTTTTGATCAAAAAATCATAAATTCGCCATTTCATTTTGAGGATTCATCAAGGGAGGAGAGTGGTATCATCGGATGCCATAATTTCATGAGCATGTCCTCAGCGATTTTCAGATCATTTGGAGATCATATTCCCCCTCAAAACAGTGAAAAAGGCTCGCATTTTGCACACTCTGCCCGGTCTATCAGCAGACTGTAATTTTCTGGCTTTTTGCACACAGGTGCAGATTTGGAGGACTTATGGGCATCGGATTGGAGAAATTTTAGTTGCACCGGAAATTAGACACTCAGATATTTCCAACGAGCTATCATGAGCCTCATTTCGACATCAGGAAGGCTGCCAAATGTTTCCGGCAAGTCAGGGGACCTTTTTTTGATATAAATTTGAAGTATTTTTGTAATTTTTGAACCTCTAAAAACTGCTTTTTCCAAATGTGCGTTTAGCTATTTTTACACATGAAAAATGATGTAAAGTCAATATAATTTCCATTTTTAGCATTTTCTTAGATATTTTATGAGATATTTTGTGCCTTGGGCTTTGCAAAGCCTCAAGGACAAGTTTAGATATTTTGATTAGGCCAATGGGATAGCTAGTTGAACCATGAGGTTTTCCTCACTTGAGCCTATTTATTCCATAAGCTCTCATTGTAAACAAGGCTGAACTTGAGAAGAGAAGCAATATATTGGTCATATGAGCTTTGAAGGAAATACTTGTGTTATGTTTATGGATTGACTCTTGGATGTTCTTGGATGAATGAAGAAGGATTGTTGATGGATTCCATGACTTGGTAGAATGGTATAGTGTCTCTTGCTTTGTTGTTGTCTTCTAGTTTTCATTCTTGATACATGTTTCTTGCTTGCTATAGATCAGTAGAGAATAAATTTGAGATATGCCCATGGAGGCACCTCAAATTTCTTGAATCTTCATAGCTTTTATGTTTTCTTCCTCCTTAGTTATACTAAATAATTCTTAACTGCTCTTTAGTAACTTAAGGATATTGTTGCTAGTTTCATTCATAGTTCTATGCATGTTGAGTAGGATGTATGGTGTACCCTGCTTACCTATGACTGTCCATAGTCCCATCCATGAAACTATCTCTTTGACTGATTAGATTATTATTTTGTTTGAACCAAGGAGGCCTAGTCCCGATCTAGCCCTTTGCCTAAAACTATGCGAATCTGGTTGTTCAAAGTGCCCAATAACTTGAAGTGATGTGTTTAGGAATTCTGGCATAGTGTTTTAAAGTTTTTAGTCCGTCTTATGTGTTTTCCCCACATTTTGATAGCCATTTCCCAAAGTTAGAGGGTCTTGTACTTCTATGCATGGCTTGAATGTGTGTTTCTATGTATTGATTAGCTTATAGTTACATTTTTCATGATTAAAGGTTTGCCTTACCATGTTTATGTTGTCTATCAAACTAGTTATGCTTGAGACTCTTTGTTGTTCACCAACTTGATGTCCATTTACTCCATTTTTCCTAAAGATCCTTTCTACCTTGAATCAAATCGGCCCTACGGCAGCCTTGTATCATCATCTGATAGCTTCCTTGACCTTTTTGACCCCATAGCCCAGTTGATCTGACATTTTTTTACCTATCTTACATTTTTGATCAGTTTCATCCCTCGCAACCTAAAAAACCAAAAAAAACCAAAACTTACTTTATAACTAGCCTAATATCAGAACACCATAAGCGAACACACCGATATCTTTTACATATAATAGAGAGAGCCCTCTCTGAGTCCAGGAAGGCTAGGTCCTTGGGCTCCAAAGCTTGGTTTGATGTTACACTGACATTTGGCTTGCCAATCAGCCAAATCACGGGACCCTAACAGAATGGCGATCACGGTGGGAATTTGAGTTAGTGACAATCTAAGGACACCTTAGAACTCTATAAGTCCCTTATTTTCAAGAATACTTACCAATGAGCCACCTCATCGCCACCTAACATAATGGCAATCACGGTGGGACCCTGAGTGATAAACAACTTAGTTTCCCTAAAAAATTTCAGCAACCTTAAGAATAATATCTGATTGACTTATCCCACTGCTCACTAACATAGTGACACTCACAGTAGGACCTTCCGAGTTAGTGACAATCTAAGTACACCTTAGTAACTCCTGAAGTCTCAATCAAGCTTAGTAAACTTAGGTATTGTCTGAAGAGTAGAAAATAGCTCCTTCACCATCTTAGCAAAATGTTGATTCAGTTATAGGAAACTCTTCCAAACCTTATGATTACATAAAAACTCATAAAAAACCACAAAAAAACTCCTTTAGATTGGTTTTTGTAAGTATTGGTGGTGGACCATACACACATATTTCAAAACAACCAAGTTCCACCTGGCGACTCCACTAGCCTCTAGTAGGCCTTACTATTTTACCGCACTCTAGGTTATTATCCGATCAACCTATCCCATCGCTCACTAACATAGCGGGAGATGGTGGGACATTGAGTACATGACAGTCTAGCAAACTCTTATAGACTCTTTAGTCCTTTAGATACTTAAACAAGCAAGCAGCCCATAGACACATTTAGAGTAAACTCTTTTTGTTCTCATCACCCTAGCTAAGTGTTGAAACAAGTCTAGAATACTTTAGCAAACCATAGGCTGCACATAAAACTCAGAAAATCCAAAAATTTCTAGATTAGTTACCGGTGGTGGACCATAGCTATCTTCACAAAAACAACCCAGTTCCACCTGGCGACTCCACTAGTCCATCCCTTTTATTTTGACCATCCTTCACCTTAGTAGAAATTTAGAGAGACCACAACATTCGTCAATACCATCCTCTCTAAACTCTAAATCCAAAATCTGGCTTCACGAAGAATCAACACCAGATCCCATCCAGACCCAAATCCCCCTATCATAGTAGATGACCCAGAGAAGATTCTGTGGCAAGCTTCTGAAACTGACCATCTAGCTATTGGTAGATCCATCCGTAAAACAAGATCAGTACCTAAACATCTCATTATCCTACCAGATTCACCTTTTGAATTAGAGTCATCAAAAACTCTTCTTAGAAGCAAATCATATAGTAAGATAAACTTTGACGATCTTGAACCCCTAGACCCTACAGTCCTGATATCGGCTACATTACCCCGATTTTCAGCTTCTCCATCACTTTGGCTCCTACCATCCCATATCTGCTCAAAACCAGATCACTAGTCCAAGTTCATCTACCACACCTGTCCAAACCACCACTGTTCAAACCACCTCACCTCATCCCACTAGTCCTCATCTTGTACATCATCCATTAGCTCCCGTCATGGCAGCCTGGTACGCACCTTTGGTGTTGCCACTACCTTTGGCTCCTCTCCCAAATAAATATCAATAAAAAATCCCACACTTTACCGGAGAAGACACCACCACACCTCAACAGCATATAAGTAGGATTAGTGATGCTTATGAATACCTGGAGGTACAAGACGAGACCGTCTGAATGAGGATATTCGCCCAAAGCCTGGGTGGTGAACCCAAAACATGGTTCAAAAGCTTGACTCCAAACAGCATCCACAACATCCCAAAACTACATCAAGCCTTCAGAAATAGGTGGGAAATCCGAAAGAACCCTATTCAAATCCTGTCAGAATATAACAACCTAAAACGGGTAAATGGGGAAAGTGTCCAGGCTTACTGCACTAGGTTCAACAGTGTGTATAACTCCCTCCCACCTCATTTCAAACCCCCACTTGGTTTAGCCTTGGCAAAATTCCCCGAGGGTTTCGATCCTGATATGACATATCATCTGAGAGACAAATATCCCCCTACCTTAGAGGAAATGCAACAAATAGCCATAAAAGCAGATGCCAACTTAGCAGAAAAAAGGGCTAGGACTAGATCAGAAAGAAAGGTCACATATAAAGACGAGGTCTCCACTTCACCGCCTTCCCTAGATCCTAGAATAGATGACTTAGTCAAAACCATGGCCAAAATGTGGGAAAGGATAAATGAAAAGGCCCCTGTTAGGGACAACCAGCCAAACCCTCCAAACAGAAACCGAAACCAAAATTTTAGGAGGGAGCCACCTCAAAACAGACCAAGGGAGAATGACCAACAAATTAGGCCACCATTTAATGAAAATTATGTGGAAGAAGAAGAACAGGCCATCTTCAATCCTTTCCCCTCACTGCACTACTTGAGCAAGAAATTGAAGAGAATAAGGAGGCATGGCTAGAAAGATCCAAAAAACACTTGGAGATGAAGCTTGAAAAGGAAAACAGAGACCTGGAGCTGCAAAGGAAGATGACACATCACTATCAAAATTTGAATCAGTTTGCCCGGCGCAAGCTAAAGGCCACCCAAGAGAAACTGAAGGAAGAAAAGGGGAAACGCCCGGCATGGAAAGAGAAGAAAGGCACATCAGCACTCGAAATTTTGGCTTAAGCTTCGGAACATGTTGCTAAGGACCTTTGAGGGTCATGCACACCAATTTTGGGCCCATTTTGACAACTTTTGGTTTTTTGGCATTTTTGAGTTTTTGATCAAAAACTCATAAATTCGCCATTTCATTTTGAGGATTCATCAAGGGAGGAGAATGGTATCATTGGATGCCATAATTTCATGAGCATGTCCTCAGCGATTTTTAGATCATTTTAAGATCATCTTCCCCCTCAAAATAGCGAAAAAGGCTCGCATTTTGCACACTCTGCCCGGTCTATCAGCAGACTGTAATTTTCTGGCTTTTTACACACAGGTGCAGATTTAGAGGACTTCTGGGCATTGGATTGGAGAAATTTCAGTTGCGCCAGAAAGTAGACACTCAGAGCTTTCCAACAAGCTATCATGAGCCTCGTTTCGACATCAGGAAGGCTGCCAAATGTTTCCGGAAAGTTAGGGGACCTTTTTCTGATATAAATTTGAAGTATTTTTGTAATTAGTGAACCTCTAAAATCTGCTTTTTCCAAATGTGCGTTTAGCTATTTTTACACATGAAAAATGATGTAAAGTCAATATAATTTCCATTTTTAGCATTTTCTTAGATATTTTATGAGATATTTTGTGCTTTGGGCTTTGCAAAGCCTCAAGGACAAGTTTAGATATTTTGATTAGGCCAATGAGGATGCAAGTTGAACCATGAGGTTTTCCTCACTTGAGCCTATTTATTCCACAAGCTCTCATTGTAAACAAGGCTGAATTTGAGAAGAGAAGCAATATATTGGTCATATGAGCTTTGAAGGAAATACTTGTGTTATGCTTATGGATTGACTCTTGGATGTTCTTGGATGAATGAAGAAGGATTGTTGATGGATTCCATGACTTGGTAGAATGGTATAGTGTCTCTTGCTTTGTTGTTGTCTTCTAGTTTTCATTCACGATACATGTTTCTTACTTGCTATAGATCAGTAGAGAATAAATTTGAGATATGCCCATGGAGGCACCTCAAATTTCCCGAATCTTCATAGCTTTTATGTTTTCTTCTTCCTTAGTTGCATTAAAGAATTCTTAACTGCTCTTTAACAACTTGAGGATATTGTTGCTAGTTTCATTCATAGTTCTATGCATGTTGAGTAGCATGTATGGTGTGCCCTGCTTACCTATGACTGTCCATAGTCCCATCCATGAAACTATCTCTTTGATTGATTAGATTATCATTTTGTTTGAACCAAGGAGGCCTAGTCCCGATCTAGCCCTTTGCCTAAAACTATGAAAGCTTGTTTATCAAAGTGCCCAATAACTTAAAGACTGTGTTTAGGCATTCTGGCATAGTATTTTGAGTTGTTAGTCCGTCTTATGTGTTTTTCCCCAAATTCTGATAGCCATTTCCCAAAGTTAGAGGGTCTTATACTTCTATGTATGGCTTGAATGTTTATTTCTATGTATTATTTAGCTTGTAGTTACATTTTGCATGATTAATGGCTTGCCATACCATGTTTATGTCTGCTATCAAACTAGTTATGCTTGAAATCCTTCGTCTTTCACAAACTTAATGTCCATTTACTCCATTTTGCCCAAAAATCCTTTCTACCTTGAATCAAATCAGCCCTACTGCAGCCTTGTATCATCATCTGATAGCTTCCTTGACCTTTTTGACCCCATAGCCCAGTTGATCTGACATATTTTATCTATTTTATATATTTGATCAGTTTCATCCCTCACAACTTAAAAAAAACCAAAAAAACTTACTTCATAACTAGCCTAAAATCAGAACACAATAAGCAAACAAACAGATATCCCTTACACATATAGAGAGAGCCCTCTCTGAGTCCAGGAAGGCTAGGTCTTTGGGCTCCAAAGCTTGGTTTGATGTTACACTGTCATTTGGCTTGCCAATCAGCCAAATCACGGGACCCTAACACTTCCGACCACAAATATTCAAAATACAACATAGGTATAACCAATTACATAATAAAAATACCCATATTCATTTCAATGAAGATATAATATTTTAAAGAAATTTAGAGGCATGCACCTCACACACTAAAGCATAGTGATACATTTCAACATTATTCATTAGCGTTCCATTACACAAACATAGATTCACATAGAAATATTTCAGAGAAACCATCCAATTTAGATTTTATTCATCATAACAATATCTTCATTACACAATAACATGTAAATCCTTCATCTTCAACTCTATTTCAATATATTCTTTCTCATACATGCATCCTCTCCTTCTCACAAATCTCATGTCCTCTATTACAATTACGATTACAAATTATCCATTCTATCATAAGAATAACAATATTCGTTCTCAACAGTCATAACAACCCCTACAACCTAAGAATAACAAAATAACTACTCCTCTATTAAAACTTACTGATTTAACCTCCTAAAAAAATTCTACAAACAACATGGATTTGCATGTAACAAAGATCAACAACTAATTTTGTGAGGTGGGTCTAACAATAGTTCGAGGAGTTGTAACTAATTACTTGGTAGCTACTTTTTATGTTTCGGTCGCATCACTTCCTATTCTCAATCCTTCCTATCTCCATCACACATCTTGGTGGGATCTATGCTTACCACTTCACTATACATGGGTCTTCCCATACTTAGCCAAAATTCGGTCGCATTACTTCCTATTCTCAATCCTTCCTATCTCCATCACACATCTTGGTGGGATCTATGCTTACCACTTCACTATGCATGGGTCTTCCCATACTTAGCCAAAATTCAAAAACTATGCAAAAATTTTCATTTGGTTACCCTCTACTCCAACAAGTATCCCATGGTTTGCGGGAGTTGATACTAGGCTATTTGCAAAGTTGGATTCAATTATGAAATGAAAATAATTAAATAGTATGAAACAAATGAAGAGTCACATGAAGAAAATATTTCAAACATCCATGAATCCATGAGGGAAACAAACTAGTATATTCATTCACATTTTTAATTTCATTTATAATTTGGAAAATCACATGTCTCAATGCTTCACTTAACCTTGTCCTTCTCAACATAATTCATAGCCTTGCAACATCACACTTCTCTTGTTTCTTCATAAAAGTATTATTTATTCATCTTTCTTCTATTGGTCCTCTTTGAGCCTACTTTGGCAGTTTTTAATCACCAACCTAGTATCCTTCTTAGCTTTCCTACTTATAACTGTAACTATAACCAAGTTACCATTACTTTATACAACTTCCAAATGTAATAACTTATTTTCTCTCAGTTCATCTTCTTTGTGCCTCACTTTAACCCACACGTGTGTCACTTTCCCTATGTCATTTTTATGGCATTATTTCACACCCATATTTGTCTATCATATTGTGCTTCCTTCATCTCTTTGATGAAAATTCCTACACTTCCATTTATGATACAATGACAAACTACACTCACAAACCTTTTGAGTGTGAATAAAAGAATACCCTACTCATTAATATTGTTTGTGAAATGGTTTTCTTCGTCGTTGACATACTTATCTAATGATAATCTGTGTTTTTCTTTACCATTTTCATCCTTCACATAGATATGTTCATTCAACTACTTATCTTCAAGTTTGCACTATTCAAAGTTCTTTATTTTTTGTGCAACTTTTTTTTAGGGTGTACATGACTCTACAACAAAGCTTCTACAAGTACTTCTTGTGCTTGGTCTATTATAGACCTTTATGTTTCCTTTGCAAATTTTATGATACTCATCTTCATAAAATCAAGTGTTTTCTTCAAGAGTGCTATTGTTACATATTACTAATTAATGCCCATATGTTCCATGACACTTCTCCAAATATTTCTAATCCAACACTTACTCAATCTATTTAGTTGCACCGGTGAAGCCTTGGCACTTGTATCTCCTACATCTTCTTAATTTATTCTTTTAGAGCCATATAATTTTAACACATTGAATATTGGTGAAATATTCAACTTCTAAAACAGCGTCACTTAGTGTGTAATCTCACACAGGTGAAGCCTTGGCACTTGTATCTCCTACATCTTCTTAATTTAGTCTTTTAGAGCCATATAATTTTAACACATTGAATATTGGTGAAATATTCAACTTCTAAAACAACTTCACTTAGTGTGTAATCTCATTTATTTTTTTCTTTATTCTTCATGGAAAATTCTTATTCATCTTCATATATATATATATTAGTCTTTCTCAAATGTAGCATTCACTTCATCTCCAATTTCAAAAGAAATAAATATTTGTGTATATACTCAGATTCCTTACATTCATTATTCTTAACCTTGGGTGTTTTGTACTTGCACATGCATTTCATTTGTTCTAAAAAGGCTTCAATGTATGCACTAGAAATGTATGTAATTCAATAAATCCTCTTGGGTTATGTTTAGATACAACTTGAAATAATGATGTCCAAATAAACTTGTTCATTATATTTTTGTGTACAAACTCTATCTACATCAAAATAAACTTCATGAATTCATATTCCCTCTAACTAAATACCTAAACAAATGCACCAAATTTTATACAATTTTAAATTAACCCTTTTATATAAATATTTTACTAAATTATATTATAATTTCATATATATATAGCAATATTACTATTATTTTATGAGTAATTTTTTCTCATTTCTAACCACCTAAAATTTTAATGATGAAAAATTATTTTAAAGTTTAAAAACCATGGCCAATCTCATTTAGTACCTAATATGCAATTTGCAAAACTGGAGAAAGACCAATTTCATGGTATTCTCGAGTGAAGATTGAAATGACATCGCAATTAGCATGACCACAACTATCAATTGTACTAGAGAGTTGTAGATACACGCGGAATTGGAACATAATACATTGACAAAGAACACTAAATAAATTGACAAAGTAACGTTAAACTTGTTCTAGAATCATATTTGTCCACGCGTTTGAATCCTAGTGGCACACCATGATCCCACGTAGGGAACATATATAGCCTCACATTGTTTTCCATCAATTTGTTGCAGTTTACCAATTAAATCATGCAAAGGGTGATAGATATTGTACCCGTCGGTCATCTACTCTACCAACTCCGAGGTCAATCAAATCGGCGGAACTAAGCGTACGGATCAGCAGAATTATTCACATTCAATCTAAACCCTAAACCCTAATTACAAATGTTACCAATAATTTCTTTTCAACCCATGAACGGTCGTCCCGGGACTCGGGAGTAATTAGTGAGTTGTGGATGCAAACCGTGCAATTAATATATTTCACCGAACAATTAACCCTAAGTACATTAAATACTATGGGTAGCAATTATCAGTACGATCTTAGCTATTAGCATGATGGGACATTAAGAACGGGCAGTAACTAATATGATTTCACAGTTTGCACGGGCACATACAATGACCTGACCATATACAATGACCTACCTATACGTTTCCATTTAAATGTTAAATTTATAAAGTGATTGATTTTTTAAAATGAGAGATGGATTTTTTATAATATTTTATTATTTCATTCATGCTAGTTAAATTCCAATTTTGATATTTGATATTTGGTATTTATCTTAACTAGTGATTTAGCAAATATTAATTTTTTCAATATGTAATTTTTTTAAGTAAATTAAATGAATTTATTCTAATTATTAATAATATTATTTACTTTATTAAAAATTATCCAAAAAATTATATAAAATTGAGAAGTCTAAGTGTTTTGAGTGTAGTTCATTATTAGGAGAATAATAATTATATTGATCAAAATCATGAATATATGCAGAGATAAGAAACTATGATAAAAATTAATAAATTTTAATAAAATATTAAGAAAATATTAAAAAATATATTTCTTACCTTTTCCTTTTTCCTTTTTTATTTGATGAGATTTTTCCTTGGTTTTTATATACTTTGTTTATTATTTTGTAGGTGGCTGGTCTTTAGTTTTGGTTTGATAATTTTAATTTTACTTTCTCCTATTAAATTATCAATGTTTGCTTGTGTTGCTCCTCATTTTAATTATAATTTATTTTGGTTGTTTTTTGTTAACTCTTTTGCTGTTCTAATTTATGAAAGACATTTTTTCTTTTTATCATTCAAATATTTTTATATAATATTATATAATTTTTAACTATATTTATGGTGTTAGATCTAAGACTTTTGTGATCCATAATATAGATAAAAGAACTTTGAAATTAATCACTTAAATCTTTTTAACTATATTTTGGTTAGATGTTTTTCTATTTTTAATTAATTTTGGATTTTTATTTATTAAATCATTGTTTTTGTTTGTATTAGTTTGTAGTAAAAAATTATAGTTAGAATTATTTACATTTAAAAAAAATATTATTTATTATTATTATTTTGCTAATTAAAATATTAGTTCTATTTTGTTGTTAGTTATATTATTTATTAGATATACTTATTAATATTTTATTATTATCTTATTAAAATTTATAACATTTTATACATTAATTTCTTTGATTTTCTATTTTTTTTATGATAATGATGATGATGGTTAACGTCCACTCAGACCAATCTTTGGTCTATCAGACCTAAAGAAAAGAGTTATTTAGTTTGCTTTAAGATTGTATTCCTATGCTCAAAAAGCTTGGAGAGAAGCCTCCCGAGCTCACTATAATTTTGACATCTTAAAAGGCTAGGAAGGTCAGTATTGTAACAAAGATTATGAAATTGAGCTCTAATGTGGTTGTACTCGGGGCACTCTAAGAGGAAGTGATTTTCATCCTCGATGTTCATATTCTCATAGAGATAGCAGATCCTTTCCATCCATGGTGTTTTAGGAACTGTCCAACGACCTGTTTCACTATGGAGTTCATGAGTGTTCGTTCTAATCTTGGCTATATTAATTTTATTATGCATTATTTATTAATTTTATTATTAAAATATTGTTTCTAATTTAATTGGTTAGAAAACTTAAAAATTTGAATCATCAATAAATTTATCATTTATTATTTATTTATTTATTAAAATATTGTTTAGTTAGTTATATTAGGTAAGAAATAGATTTCTTACTAATTTATTACCTTTTATCTCATTATTCTCATGATGATGAACTGCACTCAAAAAGCACTTGTCAATTGATTATATGATTTTAAAAAAAAAATCTAATTAACTTAGATATAAATCACAAAAGTTTACAGTCTCAAATATTATTTATGATTTTATATATATATAACCAATTTACATTCATCTTAAATCATATCCTTTTTTTTTTCAGAAGAAAAAAACTCTCGTTTATATTATGTACCAGATCATTTTGATAACTTTGTGAATCTTACATGTCATCCCATATTAACGTCCACCCTTAGTTCATTACAACATCTTCAAAACGACAAAAGTAGATAGAAAAGAAAGAAACATACTGAACCATATTCGACTTCTCACCCAAACAGTAACAAATCCGTTTCTTTTACATATTCCTGAAGGTGAGTAATGTCTGCGATATTCCAGCTTTCCAAAAGATCCCCCAACGGGATTTTTTCTATTTCAAAATCCAAAATCTAAACCCCCTCCATCAGCTGGATGATAATGATTTTGTATTGAGGCATAACAAGTAACCCAAAACATAGACACAAAAAAAGATGTTACCATTATACCCTGCTCATGAGAATTTTACCATACCTTTTGCTCCTTCTCCAGCCGTGTCTGTCAGTTCGTAATGCATTTCTCCGAATACTCCATTTAACCCTTTTTTTGATAACCTATCCGCCTGGGAATTATTTTCTCTATAGATGTGCTTAAAATGGATAGAAGTGAGAGAAGTCCTTAAAACTTTTATGCGCTCCAGCAATGCAGTCAAATATCCGGGGAAAAGCATGGTTTCCTTATTAAGATGATCGAGGAGAACATTCGATTCTCCAAAAACCCATAAATTTTCAATACATAGTTGTGAAGCGAACCATAATAATCCCCACAATGCCAGAACTTCCGCTCTCATATTAGTCCCAGAGCCACCATAGCAATATATCTTGTAATGACAGTTCGGCGAAATCATTAACCAGGCCCTGCACCCGCATCTAGAACATTGTGATGCTCCATCGAAGAAACCCATCGAGTAATGTATTTCAACATGTCTCATGCGCTTGGAAAGGTCCATCGGGGGCCTTTGCATAGTTTTCAGCCTTTCCCATTTTTGAATAATATGAGTAGCAGCCCTCTCAGGGCTACTACACACCTCCTCGAAGATCCATTTATTCCGGCAGCACCAGATGAACCAGTGGAATAATGTCGGGATTTTTCTAAGTGTAAGATTTCTCTTATGCCACCATTGAATAAAGACAGTAGTATTTTCTAGAGTGGGTTCCTTCAGTTTAAAAAACTCACATAGCAATTTTTGTACTTTCCTGGCAAAGATACAAGTGTAAAAGAGATGAGAATTATTCTCGTCCTCCATCATACATAGCCTACAGTAGCCCAGTTCTATCTTCCCTTTCCTCTGTAGATTTACCCAGGTGAGATTTTTGTCCATCAAGACCAACCACAGAAATATAAGTTCATCTTTAACTGTGCTTTATTATTCCATATCTTCTTAAAGACTCTGTATTCGACAGGCTGGGTAATTTGCATGGACAATTTGTTATAAGTATCGCCCACAAGCAGCATGTCATCCTTAGTCGAGCCACCCCAGATCACCTGGTCACCCTTGGTGACTTTTAGTAGGCCCTCACTTCTTAAGTCCTCAGTGCAATCTAGCCACTCGTCCTTCACATGGACCAACAGGTTCAATATATCCGACGTCATCCAGCATGGTATACCATTGATCTCCTCCTTAAGGATTTGGTGCAGATAGAAATAACCTCTTCCATTGAGGTGGATTATAAGCTGGTTGCTGATAGGGAAGGGAGCTGATAATCCATGCAAACCAGGGTGACCGATTAGGATTTTGGCCCCATCGCCAAACTTCCACCACAAGTTTGATGAAAACCACGACCAACATTGTTTGAAACCATTCCAGATTGTCGATCCCCCTTTAATGTTCCGCCATGCCAACATGAATAGGGCCTCCACGCCCACATCATCCAAATACTTGTACTTAATAATCTCACTCCAGATCCCGTTCGACATGAGACCCCGCCACAAGGATTTCATGATAAGAGCCTGCCCAAAAGTGTGCAAATATTTTAAACCCCACCCTCCACATTCCTTGGGTTTCATGATCAGGTCCCATCGCACCAAATGGTACTTTCCCTTCTCTTTTCCCCCATTCCAAAGAAAGTGAATCATAATACTTCTTATGAAATTTAATATATTTTTTGGAATGACATAGATGTGTGCCCAATACACCATAAATTTCTGTAATACCACCCGGAACAGTATGAATCTACCTCCTTTTGACAACCATTTAATAGACCATCCTCGGATTCTCTTTTCAACTTTATCGATCATCCATCTCCAGTCCTTAATACCATAATTGTTTGGCTTCATTTGGAAACCGAGATATTTGAATCCCAGTCCCAAGGGAGCTATTTTGATATTGAACATGGTTCCAATAGAAGCAGCCATTTCCATCCCATATTCCTCATGGAAAATACATGATTTACCTATATTTTCCATCATGTCCGTAGCCAAATAGAATTTAGAAAAAATTTCATGAAATACCTGCCAAACACTCCTGATAACCATGCCAAACAACAAAACGTCATCTACAAATAAGTTGTGGCTAATCTCCCGGCTCTGAGAAATCCTGATACCCTTTATGCTACCTGTTCTCACTGCCCGACTAATTTTGGTGCTAAATGTGTCCATAACTAGAATGAAGAGAAGTGGTGAGAGTGCACAACCTTGCCTCAGCCCCCATCCAGGCATAAAAAATCTTGTAGCCACTACATTTATAATAGCCGCCATGGATGTTTTACAAACACACCCCATAATCCAATTGATAGAAGCCATGTCAAGACCAAACTTGTATGAGATCATTCTCAATAGCCCCCAATCAACCCTATCATATGCTTTTTTGAGGTCAATCTTCATGACCATAGCCTTCAGATTCTTAGAGTGAATTGAATGAATAATTTCCTGAGTGGAGGCTACCGCGTCATGTATACTCCTGTTCTTTAAAAAACTTGATTTGTATGGGGAAATGTATCTAGATAACACTTTCTTTAACCTTTCAGCAATAGTCTTAGAGACAATTTTATACAAGGTATTGCACAACAAAATTGGTCAAAAATCATCAAAAGTGTTTGCACCTTTCTCTTTATGGATCACGACTAAGAACGTTGAATTTAAAGCCCCATTAATCTTCCCAGTTCTTTTGGCATCTTCAACCATCTCAGTACTGAGATCAACAAAGAGATCAACAAAATGAATGAAGAAGTCCGGGGTCCATCCATCAAACTCTTATCCACCGCAAAAGATTTTAAGACTGAAAGGATCTCCTCTTTGCATATCAGCTTTTTGAATTCCATAATCTCCCCTTCATCAAACATGGTTGGAATATGCTTCATTGCCCACAATTGTTCATCGTGAACCATCATCTCCCGAGCTTTGAAAAGGCTTTGAAAATTTTTAACGGCCTCTTCCTAAATTTCCTTCGAGGATAAATAAGAAGAGTCATTTGTGTTAATTTGCCATATTGAATTGTTGTTTTTTCTGCCAGTCATATAAGAATGAAAAAACTTTGTATTCTTATCTCCTTCACTTAGCCAAATCACCCTGCTTTTGAGCCTCCATCATTGTTCCTCAATAAGAATTATATTTCTTTTTTCCATTTCTGCCTCCTTAAGTCTATCTTAGGTGCCGGCTTTAGGATTGTCAACTTCCATCTCCTTCAACGGATGAGAAGTCTCCTATTCATAGTATTTTAGTCTATCCTTAAGTAGTTTCTTCTTTTCACGTTCCCAACTTTTAACCTTTCTCTTAAGACCCCTAAGAGTGCTAGCCAGCTAATCCATCGCTGAAATTCCCACCCCCCTTGGGTTTGAATTCATGAACTTTTCCACCAGTAAAATGAACGAAGGGTCCTGAAGCCACACTCGGTTGAACTTGAATGATAACCACTAGAAACCATTTCGAAACACCATTCCAGTGATCGGTCGATGATCTGAAATAATGACATCACCAATAGTAGCCAACCAATCACCCATTCGGGCCAAAAAATTAGACTTAACCAAGAATCGGTCAATCCACTTGCAGATAGAATCCCTGCCCTGTCTGTCATTATACCAGGATGGCCCATGAACCTTCATTTGTAAATCGCAAAGATGGTGAGTTTTAAAAGTATTCAAAAGAGAACCAGCCAATGAGTCACTTCTTCAATTAATCTCCCCTATCTCTCCATCATGCAGAGAGGAATTGAAATCCCCCACAATAATCAGATTATCCAGTAGGAGGATGCCACTGCTCGCCATCCTTCTCCAGAAAGAAGCCCTGTCCTGATATGGTGCATAAATATTTATGAGATGTATCCTTTGCTTGAAACCTCGAATGTGACCAGAGAGAATTATCACTCCAAAGAGACCAAAGGCATTAAAAGAAGCATAACAGGGATCCCACATCACAATCTCCCCGCCATAACGACCCACTGCATCCCTCGCAGCCAGATGTCGAGCTTGGAACATGGTGCGAAAACAGTTTGCATAGACTCTTGTACAAAAATGATGGATGGATTATTCTTCATGAAAAACTCACCCATAGAAATAAATTTAGCCCTACCCCCAACCCCCTAATGTTCAATGAGACCAATAGGATCATGGCACATCCATAAAAAGGGTCAGAGCTCTAAGTACCCTATCCAAAAATGAATTATAATGACCTAAACTGGCACTCATGCACCCTTTTTTTTAGTGCCCTCCTCACACGGGCAACCTTCCTCGACAACCTTGAATTTCTCTATCATCTTAGTTGTGAATAGTGTCATGTCCATCATGGCCTTCTCTCAGTGACCGTCTTCCTCATTTTCAAACCTCCATTTTCTCACTCCCATCTACAATATGTCATCCATGTAGATACATGGATCCATCAAATTCTATTTCAAATCTACATGCATCCTTCGAATTCAATTTCAAATTTGAAATAGTGGCGGGCTATTATCAGAATTTGAATTTGAATCTAGACATTGTTTACCCCATTCAAGAGCTAATAGTAACAGTAACAGTGGTTTAGTGGAGTTCATGAATAATGGTAACAAATCGAGTTAGTTTTGTTGTAAGTGCAGAGAGAAAGAGATCATGTGGGTTATGGGTTTCATCTATTGAGTAGCTTCCAAGATTGGCAAGATCGGAAAAACTGTGAATTGATATCCAAGCCAGGCTTAAGCAGTACATGCCAGATCCAAAGAAACTAAGACATACCTTGTGGTTTTGTATAGGTGATTTATAAAAAGAAATTGTTGTGAAAACAATGTTTTAATTAATCATTTGTCAAATTAATTTCTTCCTGATTTTCATTTCCATTTCAATACTTTTAGTTATAATGTGTGATAATGTATGTATTATGTATATCAAGTAGCTGGGTGCAGATATCTTTGAAGGGATCTGTGCACAAGATCCAAAGTATTGGCTTCTCCTCGGTCAAACTCAAAGAAACAAGGGCCTGAACGCTAAAATTTGAGTTTGAGGAAGCAGAAAACTGTTGGAATATCTGAATATTCCGGACACACAAGGAGAGTAAAAATTCTCCTCCTTTAACACAGAGAAATGCAAAAATTCTAGCTTACTGGACAGAGATGACACAAACTTTTCTATTTCATTAACAAAACAAATAACTATTACAAAATGGATATTCTGTCTTCAGAACGATGTTCTGGTTTTACAATGGATTAGCTGCTACAAACGTAGCGTTACAATTTTGTCTCTCTGTCTCTCTTTCTGCCTTCGGGCATTACACACAAGAAACAATACACAGTCTTCTCTCTTACAATAAGCCTATGGGATTTTTCTTTTTATATGGCGCGATAACAAACAAAAAACATAAAATAAAACTATATTGGCGACACCCCTCTGTGGGTCCCTGCAGAGGCACTCCTCTGCGGGTACAACAAAACTATGTTGTGCTACCGCAGTGAACGATAGTCGTTGATCTCTGGTCAACGCGCGATGGCGGGGCCAACTGCGGGGGCACCCCCTCCAGTCAAACTCCACGACACTTGTGCTCCCACAAACTGTTGATCTCAGATCGACGTTTGTCGCGTTGCCAAAATGCGCGATCATTAACAAAAAACAATATAACGTAAAACTCATAACAAAACATAAAACTTTGGTATGGTGGACCCGTCAGACTTCAAACAAATAAAACCGCATTGCAATTGAAAATCCGCGTTACAAAACACTGTGATGTCACCAGACTCAAAGTCCGCGCGATAGCCCTCCCATTGGATGATGCTGGGGCCCGTGGAACTCAAACCAAAATATGAACCATATTTAATAAAATCTTTGCGTAACACTTTGGCTTCATGACGTCATGGCCATTTGTTATGCGAAAACTTTAGACTGCAATTGATAAAAAGTTTTCGGGTCCGAATTTGGGTCTTGTTGACTCGACTCCATTTTTGCGCGATAAAGTGCGATTGGTCCACGTCGTTGGTGTGCTGGCAGTGGGGTCCACTTCCAATGTGGCCCTATTTAAACTTTAAAAAACTTTTCCGCGTACAAAAAAAAAATTGTTTCCAAAAAGGTTGTAAGGGATTTAAAGCCCAAATGAACCATTCATCAAAATGGAAAGTGGTTGTTGTTAGAAGTCATGAAAAAACAAAATTAGAAAGCGGCTGCTGCATAGCAGTAAATCACTCCTGCACAGCCTCTGCTCTAGGTGTACCTGTCTGCAGTTGAAATTAACATTTCAACACTCCCCCTTAAGTTCAACTGCTGGGTTATCTATCATATCCATGCATTTCCTCAAATATTCAAAACTTTTCTGCCCCAATGGCTTTGTCAGTATATCTGCAAATTGCTCCTGAGTTCTGCAATGTTTTAAAATAATTTCTCCATTGTTCACTAGCTCCCTGATGTAGTGAAACTTAGCATCTATGTGCTTTGTTCTTTTGTGAAACACAGAATTCTTTGACAATGCCATGGCTGAGCTATTTTCACAATAAATCACTGTGCCTTTTACCTGTTCTTGACATAAACTCTTTAACATTCTTCTCATCCACATTGCTTGACATGCTACTGTTGTAGCTGCCACATACTCTGCCTCTGCTGTAGACAAGGCTACAATAGGCTGTTTTTTAGAAGCCCATGAAATAGCTCCTGAACCCATATGAAAAACATAACCAGATGTATTTTTCCTGTCATTTACACTTTCAGCCCAATCACTGTTAGTGTATCCAATCAACTCAGAATTTTCTGAAGTAGTACACAAAATACCATACCTCCTTGTTCCTTTCACATACCTCAGAATTCTTTTTGTTGCTTGCCAATGTGCTTCTTTTTGCCTCTCCATAAATCTAGAAATCAAACTAACAACATGCATAATATCAGGCCTAGTTGCAGTCAAATACATGAGGCTGCCAACTATGCTCTTGTACAAACTAGGATCAAAATCCTTGATGTTGTCCTCTTTGCTGAGTTTCAATCCCATTACTATAGGTGTAATTGCTGCCTTGCAATCCTGCATGTTAAATCTCTCCAAAACTTCATTTACATATTTAGCTTGAGAAATAAAATCTTATTTTCATTTTGCTCTACTTCTATTCCTAAGAAGTATTTTAGCAAACCCATATCAGTGATTTCAAATTCATCCTTCATGACCTTTTTAAAATTTTCAATGAGGTAATCATCATTACCTGTGAATATCACATCATCAACATATAAAACAAAAATCAACATCTTACCATATTTCTCTTTGATGTATAATGTGGGTTCTCCTTCACATTTTTCAAACCCATTTTCCAGTAGATAGGAATCTATCCTACTGTACCATGCTCATGGTGCTTGTTTCAGCCCATAAAGAGCTTTCTTTAATCTGTAAACTTTGTGCTCTTGGCCCTTTTTCTCACAGCCTAGAGGTTTTTCAACATAAACCTCTTCCATCAATACTCCATTTAGGAATGCTGATTTTACATCCATTTGGTAAACTTTCCATTTGTTTTGTGCTGCTATGGATAGCACTGCTCTCACTGTTTCCATTCTTGTAACTGGTGCAAAATTTTCTTCATAATCTCTTCCATGTTGTTGCTTGTATCCTTTGACAACAATTCTGGCCTTGTGCCTTTCAATCTTACCTTCAGCATTGCTTTTGGTTTTATAAACCCATTTAATTCCAATGATTTCTTTACCTTTTGGGAGTTCAACTAGTTCCCCTGTATTATTTCTCTCTACGGCATTAATTTCTTCATCCATAGCATCTATCCATTTTTTATCCTTTATACCTTCCTCAAAATGAATAGGATCATAAACATGACAATATAAAGCAAATAAAGAGTTCATACCTTCATTTGTTGCCTCTTGCTCATAAAAATCATTAAAATTTCTTAATCTTGTTCCTCTTTCATTTGATGTACATGTGCTTGAAGAAGCACTCAAATCTGCTCCTTGTGGTGTGCTTAGAGAAGCACTCTCATTTCTTCTCAAGGGTGGTCTAACTCGAGCTTGTGGTGTTCCTTGCTGTCCTTGTGTTGGTGGAGGTAGTGGTGCTAATGATGGATGTATTTCAGCCATATCATCCTCATTTTCATTATGAGACAAACAACTCTTTACATTGACTATTTTCTCAATGCTTCCATCCCAAGCTTTTTCTTCAATAAACTGAACATCTATGCTCACAATAAATTTCTTGGTGGATGGGTTATACAACCTATAAGCTTTGGATTCCTCACTATATCCAATAAAAATACACTTCTCCCCCTTGGTGTCCAACTTCTTCCTTAGCTGATCTGGAAAGTGTGCATAAGCCACACAACCAAAAAAATTCATGTGGGTGACACCTTGTTTTATCCCACTCCATGCTTCTTCTGGAACTCTATTCATTACTGCTTTGGTTGGGCATCTATCCAAGATGTATGCTGCATAATGTACAGCTTCAGCCCAATAATAATTTGGCAAATGTTTTGCCTTCAGCATACTTCTTATCATGTCCATGATGGTCCTATTTTTCCTTTCAGCAACTCCATTTTGCTGCGGTGTGTACCTTGCTGTAAATTGCTTGTGTATGCCATTTTATCTGAAAAAATGCAGAAATTCTTTAGAGATATACTCATCTCCTCTATCAGTCCTTAAGACCTTGATATGCTGCCCATTTTGGTTTTCAACAAGTGCCTTAAAGTGGCATAATTTTTCAAACACTTCACTTTTATATTTCAAGAAATCAACCCAAGTTTTCCTTGTGAAATCATTAATAAAAGTCAGCATATAGTGGCTGCTTGCAAGTGATGGTGTTTGCATTGGTCCACACAAATCTGAATGAACAATTTCTAAGGGTGCCTTTGCCCTTATGCTTTTTCCTAATGGAAAACTTTCTCTGTGTTGTTTACCCAAGATGCAGCCTTCACATAGGCTGTCCGGTTTTTCAATCAATGGTAATCCCCTTACCATTCCTTTTCTGTGCAACAAGTTCAGACCTCCAAAGTTGAGATGTCCAAATCTCAAGTGCCAGAACCAGTTTTCCTCTTTTTATTCTCTTTGGAAAGTCTCTTGTGTCAGTGCTGCCATTTCTTCTCCTTTCTTCAAATCTTCCCTCATCTTGAGAGGGAACATTCTATTCCTTGTCATCTTCACTTCAGCAATACATTGTTTGCTTGGTGGTTTATCCATGATGGTGCATACATCATCTTCAAAGAAAACATTGTAGCCCTTTTGGATGCGCTGTCCAATGTTTAACAAATTACATTTCATACCTGGTACATAATATACATCAGATATGCTCTTCTTTTCTCCTTTCTTTGTCAAGACATTTACTATGTATTTTCCTGTGACAGAAACCTTACTGTCTGTCCCCAATGTGACTTGAGACTTCACAATTTCATCTAACATAGAAAACATAGCAATGTTCCCTGTCATATGGTTGCTACATCCTGAATCTAGAAACCATAAACCTTCACTCTTTTCCTCAGCCATATTACATGCTAAAAACAATTTATCTTAGCTGATATTTTCTCTAGTAAAATTGGCACTGGGTCTATTAGCCATGTCATTCTGCTTCTTCCTACATTCATTGGCATAATGGCCATATTTCTTACAATAATGACACTAGACATTGGATTTGTCATACCTTTGTCCATGAGCATGTTGTTGTCCACCTTGCTGACTGCTGCTTTGGCCTTGGTTCTAATTTTGATTGTTGCCCCTTCCTTGAGTATTTGCAGGGCTGTTTCTTCCTCCTCTATTTTGGCTTCTGCCTCTACCTTTTCCTCTGTTGTTTTCTTTGCCTTGACCTCTTCCTCTTCCAAAGGACATTTGGGTCTTGAAGGCATGCTCGAAAGATGAGTTTTCATTTCTACCCAATCTTTGTTCATGTGTCATCAGTGATGCATGAAGCTCATCAACTGAAAAATTTGAGAGATCCTTTGTCTCTTCTATGGTTGTGACTATAAAATCAAACCTTGAGGGTAAGCTCCTCAAGACTTTCTCCACTATCCTTCTTTCTTCAAGTGTTTCTCCATGAGATCTTATCTATGTGACCATCCCAATCACATGTGTGAAGAATGAGTCTATGTTATCAGACTCTTTCATGCAGAGAGTTTCAAAATCTCTTCTCAGCGATTGTAGCTTTGTTGTCTTCACCTTCTCCATACCTTGATAGGCTGTTTGGAGGGTATACCATGCATCTTTGGATTTCTTAGCTGCTGCTATCCTTGGAAACACACTCTCATGTACTGCTTGATAGAGATAGAAGAGGGCTTTTGAGTCCTTCCTCCTATTGCTCTTCAACAAATCCTTCTCTACCTGTGTCAAGGCATTAAACTCTTGTTCATCTACTGGTTCTTCAAAACCATCTTCAACAAGCTCCCATAAGTCTTGAGAGGCAAACAGGGCTCTCATGGTGATTGCCCAATAATCATAGTTCTTCCCATTGAACTATGGGAGCTGAGCATTTCCAATACTCATGCTTGTGCTGGCTCCTGCCATGACTGGCACTCTGAACTATGCTTTAAATCTTGACTGTGATTTTTAAATAAACTGACTATTTTCAAATAGTAACACAAACTCTGTTTTGAGAAATACCTTAAATTTTCGTTGAGCCTTCACAATGCTGGAGAAAGTGCTGCAACAAAAAATCCTTCCTTCAGCTTCTTTGACACCTTCAAAGAGCCTGGACTAGCTCCGATACCATGTTGGAATTTCTGAATATTCCAAACACAGGGAAAATAAAAATTCTCCTCCTTTAACACAGAGAAATGCAAAAATTATTGCTTACTGGACAGAGATGACACAAACTTTTCTATTTAATTAACAAAACAAAAAACTAATACAAAATAGAGATTCTGTCTTCAGAACGATGTTCTGGTTTTACAATGGATTAGCTGCTACAGACGCAGCGTTACAATTTTGTCTCTCTGTCTCTCTTTCTGCCTTTGGGCATTACACATAAGAAACAATACATAGTCTTCTCTCTTACAATAAGCCTATGGGCTTTTTATTTTTATATGGTGTGATAACAAACAAAAAAAATAAAATAAAACTATATTGGCGACAACCCTTTGTGGGTCCCTGCGGAGGCACTCCTTTGCGGGTACAACAAAACTATGTTGTGCTACTGCAGTGAACGATAGTCGTTGATCTCCGGTCAACGCGCGATGTCGGGGTCAACTGCGGGGGCACTCCCTCCAGTTAAAATCCACGCTACTTGTGCTCCCGCAAATCGTTGATCTCAGATCGATGTTTGTCGCGCTGCCAACATGCGCGATCATTAACAAAAAACAATATAACGTAAAACTTATAACAAAACATAAAATTTTGGTATGGTGGACCTGTCGGACTTCAAACAAATAAAACCGAATTGCAATTGAAAATTCGCGTTACAAAACGCTGTGACGTCACCAAACTCAAAATCCGTGCAATAGCCCTCCCATTGGCTGGTGCTAGGGCCCGCGGAACTCAAACCAAAATATGAACCATATTTAATAAAATCTTCGCGTAACACTTTGGCTCCGTGACGTCATTGCCATTTGTTACGCAAAAACTTTAGACTGCAATTGATAAAAAGTTGTCGGGTCTGGATTTGGGTCTTGGTGACTCGACTCCATTTCTGCGCAATTGGTCCACGTCGTTGGTGCGCTGGCAGTGGGGTCCACTTCCAACGTGGCCCTATTCAAACTTTAAAAAACTTTGGCGCGTACAAAAAAAACTGTTTCCAAAAACTTTGTAAGGGCTTTAAAGCTCGAATGAACCATTCATCAAAATGGAAAGCGGCTGTTGTTAGAAGTCATGAAAAAACAAAATTAGAAAGCGGCTGCAGCATAGCAGTAAATCACTCCTGCACAGCCTCTGCCGCAGGTGTACCTGTCTGCAGTTGAAATTAACATTTCAACAAAAATGAACTGGAAACATAGTTGCATAATCTTAATGGTCACAATGTTCACATCAGGTGAAGTCATGGAAAACCAGAGCCAGAAAGAGTTTTTTGAGTGCAAATATAACTCATGACGTGAAGTCATGGAAAACCAGAGCCAGAAAGAGTTTTTTGAGTGCAAATATAACTCATGACCAACTGCTTATGCACGTCGTACATATCAAATTTAGAGTTGATGCATCGATAAAACATGGTTTATTTTGTGTGGTTGCAGACTACAAAGTTGTTCTGGTTATCAACCCGGAAGCAAAATCTGTGAGCTATAACGTATCTTCTAAGCTAGAGTTATAGTCATCAATCCCCATGGGTCAAAATTTCTCAAATCTCTATGTATTTAATTCTCTTTGTATACATCTCCTTGGCTCAATTTGCATAACTGCCCTCTAAAAGCCTGCATACCTTCTCTGTACAAGGATTTCTATTCCCATTGCTGCAACTTCTTGTTATTACACTTGACAAGGCCCAGGATATAGAAAAAGGATACTGTACAAATGCCGCCAAATAATTATCTTCATACATATAAGGCACTAAGACTACCCGGCAATATGATTTTCAATATCAATGATGGCTAATGCATTAGCCTTCAACAAATACTAAGAAGTCATAATATCGAGAAAACCGAGAAACCAGAAACTTGAAATGTGAATATAATATGAAATATTTTGAAATTGGATACATGAAACTTCAAGCTTAAATGGGCACAAGAGACCAACCGAATTGTATTGCGCGTATCAAACCCAGACCTAAATATGAATGTAGTTTTACAGTATTGCAAAGAAACCATAATATGCATGTAGTACAGTGATCTAAATATGCATGTAGTACTTAGCGGGAATGTGAGAATTATTGTGATTTATTTAAATATTTTGTAATTTCATCAATTTGTTTTGCCGGTCTAAAACTGGTTTTGTGGTTACCTTTGCAGTCCATTTTCTCAGCCCAAAGGGATTTACTAAATGGTAATATTGGGTGATTTTTAGTAATTTGAATGGATTAAAAAATAAAAGCTAGATTATTAATAGTGTTCCTATTAACTTTTAAAATACCCAAATGCACCCCAAAAAAGGATATTGCAGTATGGTAGTTGGGGCAACTCCATGTTACTCTATGTTGCAGCAACACAACACCCAACACCATTGATGAAAGTGGTGTGTAGTTTATTGCTATGGTAATTCACAAGAATAAATTCAATGAATTACAAGATAGTCACTCCAATTAGGTAAATCACTATTCAAGATAATCAAAAATCAAATTATGGTTATTTCATTTTAAATTTCACAACTATGTTTAAATGGTTGAAATTATAATTTCATTGCGTATAGTTTCACGATAACTTCTTGTAATTCTAGTCTCTAGGTAATATTATTGTAATTTTAGGTTAAATATCATCGTTCAATGCTCAGATAAGCCATTACACATTAAATTTCTGGTAATTAGATTTAATAGCATAAATTATAAATTGAATTTTCCCAATTCTTGCATTTAGAGGTTATATTTTATAGTTAGGAGAATTTAGGGTGAACTGTATAGTTGGGGTTAAATAGCTTAAATTCTAGATATTTGTTAATTAATGAGATATAGATTTTAAGGGTAAATTGTTATATAGTAATCTTAAATCAAGGATTCTATTGTGGTTTTTAATGGAAAAATAGATGGTTTGCCTTTTTATTAATTGGCTACTTACATTGAACAACCTTTAACTTAAGATTAATTGTATAATTAAAATTAAATAACATAAATCTTTGATATTTGTAAATTTATAAAATATTTAGGTAAATAATTATATATTAAATTGAAATTTTGATTGTAGTTGGATTTAATGATTTAAAATTTTTATAATCAATATACATGCACTATAGCATTAAATAATTATGTTGTATTTTAGTACAAGTTCTACTTCTTGAAAATGTAATATGTTGTGAGAAGTGTAAAGGATGACTGAGAATAATCACAATCTGTGTTACATGAAAATTTAAAAAATTGGCTATGCTTTTCAAAGAATTCAGAGATGTGGGGTTCCATTGCCTCTTCTTTATATATTTAATTTTTTTTTACTATGTAAATGTGTAAATAATGATTTTATGTGAATCATATATTTAATTTTCTATTTATTTAACTTAATGTGAACAACTGCATCAATATTGCATTTTCATCTTAAACTATATGTTTTAATGAGGTTGGAGAAGGTAAGGACATGAACCTATGATATAATTCTACAAGGCTTGTGTACGTTAATATTTAATCATTTGTATTTATGTGTTATTTGTTTAGAATTTTTAATATAATATAGAATGTTTTCAGTAAGATGATTATTAAACAAAATTAATAAAAAATTGTTGAATTGTTTTTTAAAATGGTAAAATTTATCACAATGTAATAATTAATTAATAAGGAGGTTTTATTGGTTATTATGAGGAGAGGTGCATTGTACAGTTCAATATGAGAGAAATGTGTAATGCTCAATCTTGAGTTGGCATGTGTCTCTTTTAAAATAAAAGTAAAATATTGTATAAATAAAATATTAAAAATATTATGAAACATCAATAATATCATTTTCATTGTGCTAACTCTCTCACTTTGTTGTTGATATTCCAACTAATATGATAGAAATGTGGTAAAAATATTTCAATGTTGTTCTTAAATAAAATATTTTGATATCTTTGTGATGTAACATAATTTTATATAACTTTTAGCTTTTGAATGTGAAAAAAATATCTTATACTCTTTAAAAATATTTAATACAATACTTGAATAAACTATTTGAATATCCATATTAAGTAATTTATTTGAATATGAAATTCATATATATTTGTATATAGAAAAAAGTTGAAAGAAAATCCTCTAGGTCAATTTTATTTCAAATCCAATGAGAATTTGTTGGAATTGGAAGTTTAAGATGTGCAAGATGTGCACTCTTTACAACCCAAGAGCCAAAAGGGATTTTTAAGGTGTTGAACCAGTTATCCACTCAAAAATGTAATTTAAATAATGAAAAAATAATTAATATACTCATCTTAAACTTGAATCTATTAAGAACAAAAAATGATCAAATAATATTTCATGTGCAAATATTAATTTTAATTTTTGCACTCCTTAAATACTTGCTAAATTTGTACTTAAAATGGATATAAGTTGGTTATTTATGAATGTGTATTTACTTATAAATAAAACACCCCTTCAAATTATCTATAGATTGTGTTTAAGAAAATAGAATTTTAATTGTCAAATAAATGTGGATCAATGAACATATTTTCTTCATTTTAAAAAAATAAACTCTTATAATTAAAAAAATCTCAAATCTTTCTCAAGATCCATATTTACTAGAAATTATAAAATCATCTTATTTCATTATTGTTTTTACCACAATAATCCTAGTAGATAAATAAAATCTCTACCTCCTTGGATATGAGACAAGATGAATATCCTATTTACTTCAATAATATAAAAAAATTGTTTTCCAAGACACTTTGCTTAAATTATTTGTAATTGTAACCAACATTATATACAACATCTATGATTTAATTTAAACGTGTCTCAAATGAAGTCATTTATGAGCAAGTCATTACAAGCGAAAATGCATTATGATAATCTATTTTGGAAGTGCAAATGCATTATGATAATCTATTTGGGAGGAAAGTGCAATAGATGTGAATACTCTTTTGTTGAGGGAATCACCAATCTTAATTCTTTTTTTAGCAACATAATTATGGGGCTTCATGGTGCATCATTGTTACCAATAATGCTTTAAAATAGAGCTTTCAAATACACATAAAGGTTTGCAATAGTGCAAAACGAGGGTAGAAGAGGCCTACTTTAAGGTCATAGATTTAAATGGCTTTAGGAACCTTTGCCACATGATCACCTTGGTGTTCATTGACCAACACACATCAACATAATGGAATGTTGATGGATATAAGAGTCATATTTGGGCACCCTTGCACTATCACAAGAAGTATCATGGATGTGTTGGTTGCCCTTAATCAATTGGGCACATAAAAAACCTTTGTACCTTCTATTGAGTGGGACACACCAAGATAAGCTCAAAAGGAAACTTGGCATGAGGGAAACCAAAGTGGGGGTTATGGGAGATGACCCCATCTGATATGAAAGTATGATGCATGATGGACTAAATTGGGATAGAAAGATTGACTGGCTTGGTTGATTGGGCTACATGAGAATTAAGGATTTGGGTGGTCTACACTTGTGGATTGTGATGTATGGAAATGATGCCTTTGGGCACAAGCATTCGTGGAGCAAAAATGTGGGATGCATTTACTAAGTGCACATCTATTGGATAAAACCTAGACACACTTGTGGTTAGTTGGGAGAACTTGTTCATAGTTGGATAAACTTGGGTGTAGTTAAAGACACTTAAGTGCACTTGGATGCACTCAAGTGCATTTGGACAAATTTGGGTGCATTGTCATGTGCACTTGTTGGATATGGATGATCAATGAACAAGGAACTAAAGGAACCAAGTTCATAGATGACAGAAGAAAGTTGATGCATGGAATTTGGGTCCACCTTAGAGTGAATGGGATTGCAAGTGTAAGGTAAGATTATAAGGAATATGCCTCAAAAGTGCTAAGTCATAAATTATTCAGCATTCACCATGAGTGTACAAGGAGTTATTTAATTATTATAGGTTAGGTGTTAGGCACAATAGGTCAATTTGCATTGGTTGCATTAGAAGAAGAATAATATTGTTAGAAAATTATATATTATAGAGCAATGGAACACATAAAAATATGTGAAAATAAAAACACATAAAACATATAAAAAAAGAGAGACACAGATATATGTGGTTCATCCAACTTGGGCTATGTCCACGAAGAAACAACCAATCCTTCCTTTATATTACCCAGCAAAATGAAGAGACACAACCTACAACAAATCCACTGTAATATCCTCTACTCTCTCACATAGTCCCCCTTTCTCATTGTTAATTTTGGGAAACTAGGTCCAAACTCCATGTTGCATTGCTCATATGATGATGATGATATTTTTTTGGATTCCTCTTTCAGAGAGGTGCATGATTGATCGAAATATCATCTTGTTTGGATGATCATAACTTATATTTTCCACACATGTGCAAATTGTCAAGGTCGGCCTGAATTGTAATGTAGGCTCACAAGCCCAACAGATGTGTCACACACCCTCATTAATGGATATAATTTGGAGAGAATTGATGCTCATTTTCTCATCATCTCATCACACACATTCCGCATGATTTGATTGGTTCGTACAACCTAGAAGAGGCTTCTCTCACTCACACATGTGAATCTGGATGCTAGAAATATGGATGATGCCGGAAATGGATGCCAGAAATAGATGTCAGAAATATGGATGCTAGAAATCTAGATGCCGGAAATATGGATGATTCTGGAAATGGATGCCAGAAATCTGGAAGCCGAAAATGGATGCTGGAAATCCTTTTGTTGACTTGCGTTGACTATTTTGGGATCTGTCTCATGAGGTATGTGTGTTAGACTGAAGGAAGGTTGATCTTGTATGTGTTTGACTGAACCTCCAGGAGGTTGGAAGAGTTGGTTTGACCAGCCAAAGCCTTTTCTAGCGAGTGCATCCTGTTGACTGTTGTAACAAACATTTCTCTCTATATTTGTTGGACAAGAAGAATTGTAGATTCTGATTTAATATATTGTCTTGTCTTCTGTCGATCCATTCTTATGTTCTATCAACATTTAATTTCAATGATTATGTGATTTCTTATCTGAATTGGGCCTATAAGAAATATTGAAGTAAATTTATTTAAGCATATAAAATGCCATGATTATCTAAATTTAACATGGTATCAGAGCTAAGGTGAAGACAAAGCCCAAGCTAGCGTGAAAATAAATCACCGAAGAAGTTTTCATATTAAGGACCAATGGCCTCCACATACAAGGGTTTCAAAAGTGATGATAAGCTGACTGATAAGTCTGATTATCATGCCTAGAAGATATCTTTGGATTTGGTATTCGAAGGTCAAAAAGTCATGGAATATGTGTAGGGAAGATAAATGAGCCTCCATCAAATGCACCGGCTGCCACAAAGACAAAGTATAGAAAAGGGGAAGTCAAGGCGAAGATGATCATCAGGAATTCTATTAATAAGAACTTGGTTTCTTATATCTCTGAGCTGGGTACATCTAAAGAGATGTACAATAATTTGGTTAGCTTGTTCAGGGCTAGCAATGTTAATCAAGTTATTTTATTTAAGAACATGTTGTAGAATATCAAGAAGGGAAAAGAAGAATCCATTCAATCCTATTTTATGAGGCTCACAGAAATCAGGAATGATCTCTTATCTATTGGAGAAGAAGTAGATAATCGAGAGCTCATTCTCATTTCTCTTGGAGGACTCCCCTATGATTGGTATGTATTCAATAATACTATTCTTAATAATAATGTGATTCTTGATTGTGATGAATTTTTGACGATATGCAATCAAGAGGAGACAAGAATGATGGAGAGAGACCAGCCCTCAAATGGGAATGGAGGTGAGCCTACTGCCTTTACCATTCATGCAAAGAAGAGGAAGACTCCCTCTGATTGAAGTGGAAATGGTCAATCTTTCAAGAGGTCAAGGAATTCCAATGGTGCTTCAAGGCACCTCACTGGATATAAAGAAGCCCTTTCTGATTTGATTGAGAAGGATACCATTTTGGAGATTATCCTTGGAGACAATTCCACCTATCGCGTGAAAGGGATAGGGATTGTGACCCTTCATCTAGCTCAAGGTCAAGTCCTTTGCTTGCAAGATGTGTTGTACGTACCTTATTTGAAGAAGAATCTAGTTTCCATTTCAACAATAGACGACAAAGAATTCAAGGTGGAATTCATCGATGGAAAGGTACACATTTGCAAGAAGAACTTCAATAAAGATATTACTATTTGTTTTAGAGTTGATATGCTCTATCAGGTTGGTGGAAGTCTATTAGGGGCCATGACATATGACACAACTCTTGAAACTAAGCTATGGTACCAGAGGTTTGCACACCTTCATTGCAAAACCCTTCCAGAAGCATTGGAAGGTGGTGACAGGGATTCCCGAGTTCAAAGGTGATCATGAAGGTGCTTATTAGGGTTGTGTCGAAGGAAATCATACAATGGGACCATTCCCCTCAAGTGTCATGAGGACATCTGATATTTTTCAATTGGTACATTCTGATCTATTTGGTATGATGCCTGTAACATCCTTGGGAGGATGCTTGTATTATATCACTTTTATAGATGACTTCTCCCACAAGACTTGGATATAATTATTGAAAAATAAGGATGAATCATTCAATTGGTTTTGTACCTTCAAGGCCTTGGTGGAAAATCAAATAGGGAAGAAGATTAAGATTTTGAGGACCAATAATGGCACAAAGTATGACTCGAATGAATTTTGCAGGGAAAATGGCATTAAGAGGGAGAGAAATATTGTTTATACTCTCGAGAAAAATGGTGTTGCTGAAAGAAATAATAGACCCATTGTGGAAGCTACCCGTGCCATGCTTTATGACCAAGGTCTTTCAAAGTTTCTATGGGGAGAAGCTGCCAACATTACTGTGTACGTTCAAAATAGATGCCCACATTCTGTATTGGACTCCAAAACTCCCGAATAATTATTCTCTGTTAAGAAGCTTGATGTATTCCATTTTAGAGTTTTTGGAAGTCCCTTTTATTTTCATGTGTCAAAGGAAAAGAGAAGCAAGTTGGATGCTTCTGGGAATAAGGGAATGTTTGTGGGCTATAGTGAAACTTCGAAGGCATATAGAATCTATGTGCCTGGTCAAAGAGAAGTGGGATATGCCATGATGTGACCTTTGATGAAGATGTCTCCCTCAAGAAAGTCAGGGATCTTCCTAGCTCAAAGGAAGACAAAGAAGAAGAAGAAGACGCAAGGAAGCTGGAAGAACCAACTGATGAACCGATGCCTTATGTTGAAGATTCGATGTATCCTATTGATCCACTTCCTTCAAATAAAAGGATATCTTCATGGCTTAGAGACACTCTCCAAGATGTCGAGATACATATTTCATAGAAATGAACATTCCGTGAAAGCAAGAAGCTGAATAGGTACTAAGGGTACCTAGCATCCATGAGCACTATTGTATAATCTGAGCTTGGAACATTTGAAGAAGTCATAAAGCATCAAGTTTGGAAGGATGCTATGAATGAAGAATATGAGTCTATTATGAGGAATGATGTCGTGGATGTGGTCCCAAGAGAAAAGAACAAATCTGTTGTGACCTCGAAATGGCTCTACAAGATCAAGCATGGAGCCAATGGAAGTGTTGAAAAGTACAAGGCAAGATTTTTTTCTCGAGGCTTCTCTCAAAAGGAAGGTACATATTATGACGATATATTTGCACCTATTTCCCACTACACCACCATCTAATCGATCATTTCCGTTGCTACAATGTGAGGATGGACTCTCCATCAGATGGATGTGAAGATTGCTTTATTACATGGTTCAATCAAGGAAGAGGTTTATGTGGAGCAACTTTTTGGGTTCAAAGTCCAAGATAGAGACACATATGTATGCAGGTCGAAGAAAGCCCTCTATGGGTTGAAGCAAGCCCCCAAGGCTTGGTATTTGAGGATTGATAGCTACTTGATGAAGTTGGGCTTCACTCGAAGTGATGCTGATCGAAACCTTTATTTTAAGGTTGATAAAGATAGGCCTCTCATTTTGGTTATCTATGTGGAAAATGTTGAGATTTTGTGTATTTGGGGTAGCATCAGTTGTGCTCTAGCTCCCAAATTTTGAGGAGGGACTAGAGTACACTTGATCTACAAGACCCAGAAATTGATTTGGGAAATTTCATCTAGTTTGGGAGATATTAAATTAATTAATTATTTTATTATATTTCCAAAGTTAAAACTTAGGGAACTTAAATAATTAAAGTGAATTTAATTAAACATGTGATGAAATTTTCTTAAGTCACACGAATCAAGCTTTCTTTAAATATTAGCCATTGATTCAAGATCTGATCATGGCTGTTGGTTTCCCAACGAGAAAAGTATAAAGGAAAGGCGTGGGGCATTTGTAAAGAGACATAGAGGCAGAGCACTGAAGCTAAGCTGAGATTCTAGGGCGGTTTTGCTCAGAATTCTCAGAAGTGTTTCAGCTATAGAGAGGGAAATTTAGGCCAAGGGAATGATCTAATCCTAGGGTCTAGAATTAGCAAGAGGCAAAGATCAGTTCCGAGAGGCAGCACATAAAAGCAGGAGAGCAACAATAGGAAGGGAAGCAAATGTGCTACACAGGTGCTACGTAGTTCCTCAAGGACAACGTGATTTTCTGTTGGAAGCCCTCAGAGGTTACGCAGAGACCCTAAGGAGTAGCGTAAGGACTGCGTCACCGAGTCTGAGGTAATGCAACCTTTTCCAGAGCAAAAATGAGGGTTAGAGGGGCTTCAGAGGTTGACGTAGAGGCTTCAGGGGCAATGCCGGGGTTTCTAGGCCCTAGTTTTGGCTGAGTTTTGTAAATCCCTTTTGAGGGTGTGGATCGGTCATTATTTTGGCCCTAGATCCACTAGTGAGGTGTAGATATATTATTTCTCTATGGGGTTTTCCAGATCTGGAACCCAGGTTTGTTATATTCAGAAAATTCTTAATAATAAAACCCTCTAGCAGCCAGAAGATAGGTTTTCCCACATTGGGTTTTTTCGGGGACTATTTGTCTAGAAAATATCTGTGTTACTTTGTCTGTGTTTGCATGAACTTGTTCTAGATCTGAATTGGTGAAGATATGTTATGTGTTTTGCTTCGATTTTAACTTGAATTTATTCAGTTAATAACTTATATAAGTAGGAGGAGCATAACCAAATTAACAGTAAAGATTTATGCATAAAGAGTAAAGATTTAGAAATTTTCACATGGTATCATAGTAATTGCAGATCTAGGAGGGTCACCGGCAAGAGACTAAAAGTTCTAGTTGCACAAAGCACCTGGAAAAGCGGTAGAAACACATATTTGAAGGGACAACGCATTTTTTAGAGGCATATTCATGCAGAGGGAAGGGTGATGCAGTCTAACGCTATCTGCTAGCAAGCCCACACAATTACTGCATAGAGACAGCTTAGAAAAAATGTTGGATTAGTCTGAAGCCTGCTAATGTGATGCAGATCTAAATCTGTAAAATCCAGAAAAGACTGAAGATTAACTGTAGAAATTGAGAAGGTGCTCGTGGGGATAAATTTATGAAGTTTTAATATTTTTATCCTAAGCATAAGTGACAAAGAGCAGGAGGAGATAAGCTTCTTGGAGAGTTTCTAGACAAAGAAACTTGCAGTTTTATCAGAGGATCTTAGAGTGCTAAATCATTATTGATTTTGCATATTTCCAAGGAGGGAAATAAGTTGTCAGAGGGAGCAAAAGGTGCATGTTTCGCCAAGGGCCTTAGATCCAGTTATCTAGCAAAGCGAAAGGGAAGTTCCGACACATTTTTGAGCAGATGGCTCCTCATGGAATGCATGATCAGGATAGACTGGATGGCCTCTCAGATTTTTTAGTTTGGAAGGAAAGGATATTGATAGTCCTTGAGGCATACAATCTTAGAGATCATGCAGAGAAAACTCTGGCCACACCGACCGATATGGATCTCCTTCGGAAGCATAAGGAAGCTGGTAGGCATGGCAAGCGACTAATTATGGATGGAATTAAGGACCATATTGTATGACACTTAGCTGAGAAGAAGACAACTAATGAGATGTGGAAGGCATTAATCTCCGTATATGAGGGAAAATCTGTCTAAAGGAAGATGTTATTGGAGACACAAATGAGGTCATTCATGATGACCAAGGGAGAAGACATGGATCATTTCCTCTTCAGATTGTAGTCGATCAGAGATCAGTTGAATGCAACGGGTGCTAAGGTGGAAGAAGATGTGATAGTCAGGACTACCCTCAATGCAGTCACAGATGAGTGGGAAATCTTTGTCCAAAGTATCTTGGGTAGAGCAGACCTCCCATATTGGGACAACTTGTGGTCAATTTTGTGTCAAGAAGAACTCCTCAGATTCACCAAGAAGCAGTACAACTCGAGATCAAGCAAAGTGAAGAAGGAAGATGAAGAAGATGTAGCCTTAGCATCAAAGAGGTAGCAGGAAAAGAATAAGAAGGATATGTCAAAGATCAAGTGCTTATAGTGTGGTGAAATGGGAAATTTTTCCAGCAATTGTCCTCAAAAGAAAAAGGACATGGAAGGTTCTTCTTCCAAGGCTGTTGTGGCAGATGATGGATCAAAAGATGATTTAGCCATTATTGCTCATGAACCACGAAAGTGGAGCGATATGGATATGTAGAGGAGCTACATCGTCTGAGGTGGGATCCTTGAGCAGCTCATCTCTTGGATCACATGTGAGCTATGGCAACCTTAAGACAGTAGCGGGACAAGTGGAGCAGTGGGTGCATAGATCACAGATGAAGAAGAAGCAGATCTGAAGACTGGGAGGAGCAATGTAGAGTAGAGCAGTAGCAACATAAGAGCAGCAGCAGCACAGATGCTGATGTGACTTCAACAGTGCAGAGCAGAGCTACTTACATAGTGTAGAGCAGTAGCAATGCAAAAGGCTTTAGAGGGATAGCACGGTGCAACAACAACGTAAGATATGTCAGCACAAGGGGATGATGTGACTTCAGTAGTGTAGAGGGATTCTGCTTACATAGTGTAGAGATATAGATATGCATCATCGTTCATATGTCAACATAGATCTATAGCCTATGGAGCTTTAGTGATGAGGATGCATCCCATCTGACTTGTCTGTCAAATATTGGGTAGGAGATTCAATTGTTTCTCTCAACAATTGAAGTTACAGTGCAGCAGATCAACAATGGCAATACTATGAGCAGCACAAATGCAACATATTGAGAGGGAGCTGGAGTTCAGAGGTTGCAGTGGCAGTGGCAAAGTCATGGGAAAAATTATAGAATGGTAGCAACAGTGCAAAGTTGAGTGACAGTAGGCCAAGCATCAACAGCACAGAACCAGTACCCAAAGTCTTGTAATGCATAGTGTGATGTATTGCTAGAGCACACCCTTGATGCTAAGAGGGAGTGTTGAGTACACTTGATATACAAAACCAAGAATTTGATTTGGGAAACTTAATTTGGTTTAGGAGATATTAAATTAGTTAATTTTTTTAATGTATTTCCTAAGTTAAAACTTAGGGAACTTAAATAATTAAAGTGAATTTAATTAAACATGTGATGAAATTGTCTTAAGTCACACGGATCAAGTTTTCTTTTAATACTAGCCATTGATTCAAGATCTAATTATGGCCGTTGGTTTCCCAATGAGAAAATTATAAAGGGAAGGCCCGAGGTCATTTGTAAAGACACACAGAGGCAGAGAATTGAAGCTAAGTTGATATTATAGGGCGGGTTTGCTAAGAATTCTCATAAGTGGTTCAGCTGCAGAGAGGGGAATTTAGGCCAAGGGGATGATCTGATCCCAAGGTCTAGAATCAGCAAGAGGCAGAGATCAACTTAGAGAGGAAACGCAGAGAAGGAGAGTAGTAACAGGAAGGGCAGCCGATGTGCTATGCAGGTGTTGCACAGTCCCTCAAGGACAGTGTGATTTTCTATAGGAAGCCCTAAGGGGTTACGCAGAGACCCTGAGGGGTAGCATAAGGACTGCGTCACCCAGTCTAGGGTAACACAGCCTTTTTTGGAGCAGTGCTGAGGGTTAGAGGGGCTTCAGAGGCTGACACATATGCTTTAAGGGCAGCGTTGGGGTTTCTAGGCTCTAATTTTGGCTGAGTTCTGTACATCCTGTTTGAGGATGTGGATAAGTCATTATTTTGGCCCTAGATCAGCCAGTGAGTTGTAGATCTATTATTTCTCTATCGAGTTTTCCATATATGGAACCCAAGCTTGTTGTATTAAGAAAATTCTTAATAATAAAACCCTCAAGCAGCCAGAAAACTAGTTTTCCCACATTGGGTTTTTCTGGGGATTGTTTGTCCAAAAAATATCCGTGTCACGTTGTCTATGTGTGCATGAACTTATTCTAGATCTGAATTGGTGAAGATATGCTATGTGTTTTTCTTCTATTTTAACTTGATTTTTTTCAGTTAATAACTTATCTAAGTAGGAGGAGCATAACCAGATTAACAGTAAATATTTCTACATAAAGAGTAAAGATTCAGAAATTTTCACATGCTATCAGAGCAATTGCAGATCTAGGAGGGTCACCAACAAGAGACTGAAAGTTCTAGTAGCAGAAATTAGTTGGAAAAGCAGTAGAAACACAGATCTAAAGGTAAAACACAGTTTTCAGAGGTAGATTCACACAAAGGGAAGGGTGACGCAGTCTAACGCTGTCTCCTATCAAGCCCATGCAATTACTGCGCAGAGGCAGCTCAGAAATAGTGTTGGATTCGTCTGAAGCTTTCGAGTCTGATGCAGATATGAATTTGTCAGATCCATAAAAGATTGAATATTAGTTGTAGAAATTCATAAGGTGTTGTTGGGGATACATATATGAAGTTTTCATATTTTTAGCCTAAGCACAAGTGACAAAGAGCAGGAGGAGATCAGCTTCTCAGAGATTTCCTAGCCGAAGAAACTTGTAGTTTGATAAGAGGATCAAAGAGATTTGAATCATTGTTTATTTGGCAGATTTCCAAGGAGGGAAATAAGTTTTCAGAGGGAGCAAAAGGTGTCTGTTTCACCAAGGGCCTTAGATCCAGTTCTCTAGCAAAGAGAAAGGGAAGTTCCGATACATTTCTGAGCAGATGGCTCCTCATGGACTGCGTGATCAGGACAGGCTAGATGGCCTCTCAAAATTTTTATTTTGGAAGGCAAGGATCCTAATAGTCATTGAGGAATACAAACTTAGAGACCAAGCAGACCAAACTATGGCCACACCGACCGATCTTGATCTCCTTCGGAAGCATAAGGAAGCTATTGGGCATGCCAAGTGGCTGATTATGGATGGAATTAAGGACCATATTGTACCACACTTAGCTGAGAAGAAGATAACTAATGAGATGTGGGAGGCATTAGTCTCCCTATATGAGGGAAAATATTTCCAAAGGAAGATGTTGTTGGAGACACAAATGAGGTCATTCATGATGACCAAGGGAAAAGACATGGAGCATTTCTTCTTCAAATTGCAGTCGATCAGAGATCAATTGACTGTAACAGGTGCCAAGGTGGAAGACGATGTGATGGTCAGGACTACCCTAAATGCAGTCACATATGAGTGGGAAACCTTTGTCAAAAGTATCTTGGGCAGTACGGACCTCCCAGATTGGGACAACTTGTGGTCAATTCTGCGTCAAGAAGAACTCCGCAGATTCACCAAGAAGCAGTAAAACTCAGGATCAAGCAATGTGAAGAAGGAAGATGAAGAAGATGCATCCTTGGCATCAAAGAGGTAGCAGGGAAAGAAGAATAAGGATCTTTCAAAGATCAAATGCTTCCAGTGTGGTGAAATGGGACATTTGCCATCAATTTTCCTCAAAATAAAAAGGAAAAGGAAGCTTCTTCTTCCAAGGTTGCTGTGACAGATGATGGGTCAGAAGATGATGCAACCATGAGCACTGATGAACCACAAAAGTGGAGCGACATGGATATTTAGAGGAGCTACATAGTCTGAGGCGGGATCCTTGAGAAGCTCATCTCTTGGATCACATGCGAGCTCCAACAACCTTTAGACAGTGGCAGGACATGTGGAGCAGTGGGTGCATAAATCATATATGAATCAGAGGCAAATATGAAGACTGGGAGGATCAGTGCAGAGCAAAGCAGCAGCAACATAGAAGCAACAGCAGTGTAGAAGGCTTCAGAGGGACAACACAGTGCAGCAGCAACGTGAGAAATTTAAACATAAGGGGCTAATTTAACTTCAGTAACGTAGAGGGAGTCTGCTTACTCAATGCAGGGATATAGCTGTGCATCATCCTTCAGATTCCAACACAGATCTTTAGCCTATGGAGCTTCAGTGATGAGGATGCAACCCATCTGACTTGTCTGTCAAATATTGTGTAGGAGATTCAGTTGTTTCTCTCAACAAATGAAGTTGTAGTGTAGCAGATTAGCAATGGAAGTGCTATGAGCAGCAAAAATGCAACATGTTAAGAGGGAGCTGCAGTATAGAGGTTACAGTGGCAATGGTAGAGTCATGGGCAGTAGTGTATATTTGAGTGGCAGCAGGCCAAGCATCAGCAGCACAGAACTAGTACCCAAAGTCTTGTAATTCATAGTGTGATGTATTTCTAGAGCACACCCTTGATGCTAAGAGGGAGTTTGGAGATTTTGTGTACTTGGGGTAGCATAAATTGTGCTCTAGCTCCCAAATTTTGAGGAGGGACCAGAGTACACTTGATCTACAAGACCCATAAATTGATCTAGGAAATTTCATCTGGTTTAGGAGATATTAAATTAATTAATTTTTTTAATGTATTTCTTAAGTTAAAACTTACGAAACTTAAATAATTAAATCAAATTTAATTAAACATGTGATGAAATTGTCTTAAGTCACACGAATCAAGATTTATTTTAATATTAGCCATTGATTCAAGATCTAATCATGGCTGTTGGTTTCCCAACGAGAAAAGTATAAAGGAAAGGCTTGGGGTCATTTGTAAAGACACATAGAGGCAGAGCACTGAAGCTAAGTTAAGATTCTAGGACAGGTTTTATAAAAATTATCAGAAGTGTTTCAGCTGCAGAGAGGGGAATTTAGGTGAAGGGGATGATCTGATCCCAAGGTCTATAATCAACAAGAGGCATAGATCAACTCAGAGAAGCAGTGCAAAGAAGTAGGACAGTAGTAGCATGAAGTGCAGCAACTGCGCTACACAGGTGCTATGCAATCCCTCAAGGACAACATGATTTTCTGCAGGAATCACTCACGGGCTACACAGAGACCCTAAGGGGAAACATAAGGACTGAATCTCCCAGTCTAGGGTAATGCATCCCTTTCCGGAGTAGCACTAAGGGTCAGAGGGGCTTCAGAGGCTGACACAGAGGCTGTAGGGGCAGCACTAGGGTTTCTAGGCCCTAATTTTGGTTGAGTTTTGTAAATACTGTTTCAGGGTGTGGCTAAGTCATTATCAGCCAATGAGATGTTGATCTATTATTTATCTGTCAGGTTTTCCAGATCTAGAACCCAGGCTTGTTTTATTGAGAAAATTCTTAATAATAAAACCCTCCAACAGCTAGAAGACCGGTTTTCCTGCAATGGGTTTTTCCGGGGACTATTTGTCGAGAAAATATCTGTGTCACTTTATCTATGTGTGCATGAACTTGTTCTAGATCTGAATTAGTGAATTTATGTTATGTGTTTTGCTTTGATTTTAACTTGAATTATTGAGTTAATAGCTTATCTAAGTAGGAGGAGCATAACCAGATTAAAAGTAAAGATTTCTGCATAAGAGTAAAGATTTAGAAATTTTCACAGAAAATCTCTTCCTGACAGGAGTTGACCATCTTATTCATCAATGTAAGAGGGAGCTAGCTTCTGAGTTCAAGATGAAGGACATAGGACTGATGCACTATTTCCTAGGCTTGGAGGTCTCACAAAATCTAGGTGAGATTTTCTTTTCTCAAGGAAAATACATTGTGAAGCTGCTGGAGAAATTTGGGATGGTGGACTATAAGTCTGTTTCGAAACTGATGGAACTCAAATTTAAGAAGTTTTATGGAAGTGCTACTGGGCCTGAGCTGGGAAGTCCCACCGAGTATCGACAACTCGTACGGGCCTTGATGTTCTTAGTGAAGTCACATTCGGACGTATGTTTTGAAGTGAACACTTTGAGTCAACATATGGTTGAGCCTCATCACATTCACTGGATTGGTGCCAAGAATCTATTGAGATATATTTGGGGAAAAATCAACCATGGGCTGAGATACACTATCAGGAGTATGAGGGTCCTTGAATATATTAATTTCGATTGGGCAGGCAATGTGGTGGATCGTAAGAGCACATCTAGATGTTGCTTCACCCTAGGTTCAACTTCAATCTCTTAGATGAAAGGAAGAAGAAATTGGTTGCTTTGAGCACTGCTGAGGCTGAATACAATGCAATGAGTATGGCCTATTGTGAATTTTTTTGGTTGAGAAAGCTCTTCAATGATCTATTTGGGCATGTGCTAGATACCACCGTTATCCTTGTGATAAACAGAGTGGGATTCGTCTTTTTGAGAATCCCATCTTCTATGATCAATCCATGCATATTGATATTAGGTATCAATTTTTCCGGGACATGGTACAACGAGGTGCCATAAGGCTTGATCACATTGGGACTGATGAGAAGGTCACAGATATTCTCACGAAGCCCTCGGGAAGGTCAAATTCTTAACCTTCTGTGAGAAGCTTGTAATCATGGATCGACCCTATTGTGAGGGTCCTGCTTGAGCTAGACTATGTGTTAGGGTCCCGTGATTTGGCTGATTGGCAAACCAAATGACAGTGTAACATCAAACCAGTCTTTGGAGCCCGAGGACCTAGCCTTCCTGGACTCAGAGAGGGCTCTCTCTATTAGTGTGAGGGATATCTGTGTGTTTGCTTATTATGTTCTGATTTTAGGCTAGTTATGAAGTAAGTTTTTTGGTTTTGGTTTTTTAGGTTGTGAGGGATGAAACTGATCAAAGATATAATATAGGTAAAAAGATGTTAGATCAACTGGGCTATGGGGTCGAAAAGGTCAAGAAATCTATAAGACGGTGATACAAGGCTATTGAAGGGCCGATTTGATTCAAGGTAGAAAGGATCTTTGGGCAAAATGGAGTAAATGGACATCAAGTTTGTGAACAACAAAGGATTTCAAGCATAACTAGTTTAATAGCAATCATAAACATGGTAGGGAAAACCATTAATCATGCAAATTTAACTACAAGCTAATCAATACATAGAAATAAACATTCAAGCCATGCATAGAGACTTTTAACTCTCTAACTTCGGGAAATGGCTATCAGACTTTGGGAAAAACACTTAAGACAGACAAACAACTCAACTCACTATGTCGGAATGCCTAAACATAGTACTTCAAGTCATTGGGAACTTTGATAAGAAGATTTGCATAGTCTTAGGAAAAGGGCTAGATCGGAACTAGGCCTCCTCGGTTCAACAAGATGATAATCTAATCAGTCAAAGAGATAATTTCATGGATAGAGCTATGGATAGCCATAGGTAAGTAGGGCGTACCATAAGTCATACTTAGAAATGCATAGAACTATGAATGAAACAAGGAACAATACCCTCAAGTTATTAAAGAGCAGTTAAGAATTCTTTAATATAACTAAGGAGGAAGAAAACATGAAAGCTATGAAGAAACAGGAAATTTGAGGTGCCTCCAAGGGCATATCTCAAATTTTTTCTCTACTGATCTATAGCAAGCAAGAAACATGTATTCATGAATGAAAACTAGAAGACAAAACATAGAAAGAGACACTATACCATTCTACCAAGTCATGGAATCCATCAACAATCCTTCTTCATTCATCCAAGAGCATCCAAGAGGCAATCCAAAAGCATAAGACAAGTATTTATTCCAAAGCTAATATGACCATATATTGCTTCTCTTCTCAAGTTCAGCCTTGTTTACAATGTGAGACTTTGGAATAAATAGGCCAAAGTGAGGAAAACCTCATGGTTCAACTTGCCATCCTATTAGCCTAATCAAAATATCTAGATTTGTCCTTGAGGCTTTGCAAAGCCCAAGGCACAGAAATATCTCATAAAATATCTAAAAAATGCTAAAGAAGGAAAAATAATTGACTTTTCCTCACTTCTCATGTGTAAAAATAGCTAAACGCACATGAGGAAATATCAGTTTTTAAAGGTTCAAAAATTACAAAAATATTCAAAATTTACATCAGCAAAAGGTCCCCTAACTTGCCGGAAACATTTGGTAGCCTTCCTGATGTCGAAACGAGGCTCATGATAGCTTGTTGGAAAGATTTGAGTGTCAAATTTCCGGAACAACTAAAATTTTCCCAATCCAATGCCTGGAAGCCCTCCAAAACTGCACTTGTGTGTAGAAAACCAAAAATTACAGTCTACTAATAGACTGGGCAGAGTGTGCAAAAAGTGAGCCTTTTTCGCCATTTCGGGGAAGCAAATGATCTCCAAATGTCCTGAAAATCACTGAGGGTGTGCTCCTGAAGTTATGGCATCCAATGATACCATTCTCCTCCTTTGACGAATCCCCAAAATGAAATGGCGAATTTCATAAGTTTTGACAAAAAACTCAAAAATGCCAAAAAAACCAAAATATGTCAAAATGTGCCCAAAATCAGTGAGTATGACCCTCAAGGGTCCTTGGCAACATGTTCTGAAGCAGTGGTCAAAATCTCAAGTCCTGATGTATCTTTCTTCCCTTTCCGTGCCAGGCGCTTCCCTTTAGCCTCTTTTAGCTTTTCTTGGGCAGCCTTTAACTTGCGCCGGGCAAACTGATTTGGCCTTTGGTAATGCTTCGTCATCCTCCTTTGAAGCTCTAGATCCCTATTTTCCCTCTCCAACTTCTTTTCCAAGGGGTAGGCTCATACCTCTTATGCAATCCACTCATACTATCCTGCCTGGGAGGCATCTTGTCTTGGATGTGCTTCTGCAAAACCAAACTACCTCAAAGGTTCTTGAAATGTCCTCTTCAAACAAAAATCTGCCTTCTCTGTTAATCACTGTTTGATCAAGGTAAAATTGGTTTTCAAATGCTGTGTGAGCTGCCCCTTTAACATACAATTCTCTGCTCTTTCCAAAACAATGCTTTTCCCTTTGTATGCCACTCAACAAGTAAACTTAAGAACAAAAACACAGTGAATGAAAGGTAATACACAGTGAAATGATTTTTCTGTGTTTGTGGTAGGGTCACCTAGCTTTTGGTGTTTTGGAGGACAATAGGACAACTTTGTTTTTTAGACAGAGGCAAAACAAGAATCTTTCCAATTTAAAAACAATGCTCTTCTTCTTCTGTATGCCAATCAGTAAGTAAATTCAATAACCATCATACAGTCAACCAAAAAGCACATACACAGTCCATGGTGATTTTTCTGTGTTTGTGGCAAGGTCACCCAGCTCTTGGTATTTTTATGTGAGAACATGCAGCTTTGTAGTAGATAAATAGCAAGAATTCTTCACCATCAACACACCCTCCTCCTTTCACTATTTTCTTGCACAGATTTTGATAAACCCCCTTTAATGGTAATGACAGTTTCACCTACTAAAGCTTTGTTTCATGGAGTAAAAGGAGACAACACTGTTTTTCGCCCTTGTTTACCACATAGAGGAGACCTTTGAGGTGAAAAAAACCTTTACACCATGATCACTACTAATTGAAAAATAGACCCATTGTTTCACCTCTCAACCCTTATTTTCCCTTTCCAAAATTGCTCCACCTCTGTCAATCACCGTTTTGATCAAGGTAACAATGGTTTCAAATGTTGTGTGAGATGACTTTTTAAAAACAAAATTCCCTGCTCTTTCCAAAACACTATTTCTCATACCTAGGTTTGACCGAAACATCTTCAGACTATTTTAACAACTTTACTCATTTAAGGTCTGCTTATAGAACAAGGAGAAAACAATGGTTTTTTCCCTTTTACCCCACACGGATGACTTTTGAAAAAGCAAGGCACTTTATACAATTATTACTACTACTTAAGTTAGGCTTACTGCTTTTGCCTTTCAAACCCCATTTTTTCTCTCTTCAAACACTGCCTTCTACCTTTCCAAATTGTTCTGAGGGCAGTTTATATGGTCTTTTGATAGCAATAAGAATCCACCAGTTTCACTATGTCAGGGTTTGGGTAAACAAAACCATGGCGATTCTGAGTCTTAAAACATAAAACAAAGCTCCTTATGTTCACTATCTACTACCCCCAAACTTGATTTAATAGTTTCACTCATTAAATCTTGTCTCATGGACAAAGATGGCAACCCTGATATTTCTTTTCACCATTACAACAGAGCTGACAGAGTTTATGTTTTTTACCTTATCTTGAGGGTAGCTCTAGGTTTTTAGAAATTACTGAATTAATCGACTAACCCCCACTACAAAAAATTTCTTCAACATACTTAGCACATCACCTTATTTCACACCGGAAACTTCATTTTTTAATCATCATTTGGTCTTGGAAAAATGTAGCATTATTCACCCTTTAGAAATTTGACAATAGAAATGAGGCATCATAGAAATACCTTGAAAATTTGATGGCAGTCCTTACTTGACTGGTTGAGTAGCTCTGGAAAGGGTTTTTGAAGGTTTTTGGTGAATTTTTGACTGATGCTACAGGCGTGCCGCGCATCAATACATCCCTTTGGAAACTTTCTACCTAAACGCGCCGTGCATCTTTTCAAACGCGTAGCGCAACTTTACAGCCCATTTTGAAGGCCTTCCCAGTGTTGAAATTGGGTGAGAGATGGCTCGTTGGAAAGATGTGGTAGTCTAATTTCCAGAACAACTTGAATTTTTTCATTTGGAGTCCATTTGGTTGCTCAAACATTCATTCTCCCAGCACTGGTCAAAACTGGTGAATCCTGGTGCAGAAATGCATAGTTCTGTTTGTAAGCCACTTTTGGATGCCTTCCCAGTGTCGAAATTGGGCCCAAGATTGCTTTTTGGAAATTAATGGAAATCTAATTTCCAGATATGCTTGATTTTTTTCATTTAGTGTCCATTTGGGTGTTCAAAAACTAACTGTCCCATCATTGGTAAAAAATGGTGAATGCTGGTGCAGAAAAACATAGTGTTGATTGCAGGCTACTTTTGGATGCCTTCCTTTTGTCGAAATTTGGCCCGAGATGGCTCATCGTAAAGATATGGAAGTATAATTTCCATAAAAATTTTAATTTTTTTATTTGGAGTCCATTTGGTTGTTCAAAATATGACTGTCCCATCACTGGTCAAAATGATGAATCCTGGTGCAGAAATTCTCCCGTGACATCTGCATTTTTCACATTTCTTACAAACCATGACACCTGTGTAGAAAATGAAGGAGGTTTTTCTTTTTAAAAATATGAGGGACAAAAACCTCTCTCACTTTTGTAAATTGCATCTTCGTTTTTTCAGAAACACAATTTGAAACAAAATGCCCGGGCGCTCCTTAACCCTAATTTTACTGTGGCAGAGGTATTATGATTCAACAACCATGAAAATTTTACTATCCCTTTGTATTCACTGTGATGAGCTATTTGAAAGACATTCCCTCATGAATAGGAAGAAAGAGTACCCTTTGAAAAATAATTATCATCATTGACCTGTGCCATGACCTGTCCCTTAATCATTCTTCAACTTTGTTTTGTTTGAGCTCTAGAATGTCTTTGGAAGAAAATTATGATAGGAGATAGTCCATCCTTTTGATAGTTATAGTACTGATGTATTTAATTTGTTTTTACATGCTTACTCTGTTCAGAAGCATCCCAACTGCCTCCTATTTCTCTTACCATTTGTCCCTCAATCAGTGAAAACCCTAAAAATTTATCACTGCTCTGGCCCTCTGCTTGTGAATGAAGGAGGCCCCTTTTTGAAAAATTGCCTAATGTTTCTTTCAACCTTTGCCTCAATCAAATGTAGAATGCTTGATGAATCAAAATTTTATTGGTTTCTCTTATATATGATGGCAGAGGTTAGTTTGAGCTCAAGACATCTTGAATCTTCTAGCCATCTATTTAACAGTCTTTCTTCAATGATGTTGAACCAACTAGTTTCACACTGTAGCTCAAATAATAATGAAATTCATGCAAACAAAACCTTAAAACCTGCTACTTTAACTCTGCTTTTAATCATCATTTTCAAGCAGAGACCTTCATTTTTTGTCTCACTATACTTGAAAGTTGTCTTCATAGTTAGCGAAAAGCTTAAGAACAGGCTTTACCTTTGGCCCTCTGCTTATAGATGAAGGAGGCGCTTTTAAGTCTTCAAAAACCCTCTGATTATAGATGAAGGAGGTTTTCTCAGTCATGTTGTATCATCAGCCTTGTGACAGTGCTATTTTTCCTTTTACTGTCCTTTCAGGCTTTGAATGTGGTCGCAAGAGCTTGATGAAAAACTCTTTGCTATGTCGCTGCATCCCAGGCTCAAGATCACATTGAGAAGCAGCTGTCTTCTCATGTGAGGCCAAAAATTGTCTTATGAGATGCTGGTAGGTCTCTGTCCTTGAAAGATCCATCAAAACACTGTAAAAACACCTAAAATCAGCTTGACTTATGGTCCATGTGTTGCTGAGACTTAAAGGTGTATTAGTGGCGTGACCTAGGGCTGTAACCAACTTTATTTGCAGAATGGGAAGGTATGTTATGACTGGTCAATAGCAGATGGAGGTTCTTTGGCTCTTGGATAGTTTGCCAAGGGAGAAATGCCTTAAAGCACCACTTCCTAACTTAGGGGAGACTGTTTGAATAGATTTGGATTATCTCTTTAGAGCTGATGGGCAGACTAGTATGACTGAGTCTAGGTAGGATTTGATAATGGGGTTTCATCTCGTCATGGGCAGACTGAAAGGTAAGAGGGAAAAAAGCTTTATGGGTGTTTTCCAGCTGGCAAATTTGACAAATTTTTAGATCAGCTGCTAGAAAACTTGGTTGTACAACTAGTCATCACCAACAAGTGAAAAATACTGATGACTAACACTATGATCACTGGGAGCTCCAAGGGGCTTGGGGATAGCTTCTTGGAGCTATAAGAAACCACAGGGCTAGGCTCGTCAAACCTTTTTGGTGTGCTAATTTTTGGAAAATAGGTCCAAAATCCATGTTGCATTGCTCATATGATGATGATGATATTTTTTTTGGATTCCTCTTTCAGAGAGGTGCAAGATTGATATAAATATCATCTTGTTTGGATGAGCATAACTTATATTTTGATTTTATTTTCCACAGTTGTGAAATTTTTCAAAATCAGCCTGAATTGTAATGTAGGCTCACAAGCCCAAAATATGTGTCACACACCTTCATTGATGGATATAAATTGGAGAGACTTGATTCTCATTTTCTCATCATCTCATCACACACATTCCTCATGATCTGATTGGTTCGTATTGTAAGGTAAACATGACTCGGGGTAGAGTCAATGTTGACTAGGGTAAATAGTAGTGGTTTTGGGGAACATGGTATTGTGCACCCATGGTTTTGGCCCATGGTATTTCATGTAATGGAGCCTATAAGAGGCTGGGAATACTTCATTGTAACGTAGGCCTGGAGGTGAGAGGTGAAGGCTCACTTGGCCGTATTGGCCAGGGTTTTGGCCAATGTTTAATGAAATTTCATTGGTTGGGTTTTCCCCCAGAGTTTGGGGTTTTCCCAGTTAAATATTTGTGTTTATGTTTATGTGATTTTTTGCTGGCTCTTTCATGGTTATGATTATTTATTTCTCTCAGTAAATCCTTTATTTATTCCTGTGGTAAATTCCTAACAACTAGTATCAGAGCTATGAAGATCTGAAATCTGGAATGAGCTACCAAGTTTAGTGACGTGTGAAGGTGTTAGATCTACATCTAGATCTGCTTAGATCTGCGTGTGAATATGATGTTTGATTGGACAAGAAGCTAGATCTGTTGTGTAGCGTTTTTAACACAAATGGATTTGAGTTCTGGAAAAGAAAAGACTGTGTCGTTCTCTGATTTAGTCTTGGTCTTGACTCTGCAACGGATACCTGAAAACGGAGTTTGAAATCCTTCGGAACGGCCAGATTTGTGAGAAAATAGCTGAAGCTCTAGGCTGCTTTGGTGAAGAAGTAGGGCGGAGGTTTTGAGCTTTGTAATTAAATGAATGTTTGGGGCCCAGCAATGGATCTTTAGAGGTAGTTCCGTTTTATGTCTGAGCCGGAGAGATTTAAAATTTGTGGAGCTTTGATCGATTCTTTAAATCATTTGAGTAATCGAGTTAAAGATGCACTGTAGGCGTTGCTCTATTTGAGATCTTTGCTATCAGGCTTGAATTTTTTTTTCCATACCGCTGAAGCAACTGCGTTCTATTTCCTCTAGGTGAAGGTTATATATTATTGACTTTAGTGTCTTTGAGTTCTGGACATAAGAAGCTCGACCGCTTCTTTATTTCTCTAAGGTTGCTTCTTGCTTGTAACTGTGTTCAAATAATCTAATCAACAAGGCGTGAGCGGGCAGAATGTCTTTAGTTCGTTTTATGATCGTTTGAAAGAGATTCATGAGTATCATAGACGCCATCCTATTGCACGTGTTGTTGAATCTGAAGATCCTGAAGAATTTTTGAAGGAGGAGCCACGAGTCGAGTTTAGTGGAGAATTCACAGCTACCACCACTGAGGTCAATTCATATCGTTGCTCTGTTGGAGGCACTCAGCCAAAGCATATCGTTGGCTTAGGTAGATGGAAGTGCATAGCAGAGGACTCAAATTCGATAATCTGCACTCGTGTTTGTCATGATAAAGATGGAAACCATGAAATTTCAAGATGTCAGGAGTGCAGTGGTGACTATTCCCAAGTATTTGAGTGTCAAGGCACCAGAGAAGACGAATGCATGGGTAATGACAGTGGAGGAAATATTTTCGATTGTGAAAGAATTGCGAGATAGGGTGCGCTCCTTGGAGTCTTGCTTGGGCCTCTCAGGCTCAATGGAGAGGATTTTGATGAGGATGAACACCGCTCCATGGAGGAACGGTTTGAAGACGCTGATTACGATGTTGAAAATGAAGTAGATAAAAAGGCACAGGAAATGGATCAGAATGTAGCAATAGAAGAAGCACAGTGCTCTTTGAGGATCAAGGGTCTACATAAGTTGATTCCAATGATGAGACAACCAACAAGAGAGTTGAGGTCTGCACTCCCATACAGAAGATGATGGTCGACATTACGTAGGTGCATATCATAGCACAGAAGAAATATAGATCAAAGAGAGCTTGTTAAACTGAGAGAGGATATGTGCACGTGGATTAATTAATTGATGAACCATGTATCTGAAGAGAACTCCTAGAGAAATGGCAGTTACAGAGGCTGGTGACCCATGTAATCTGGTAGATGGGTTCTTTTTATATGGACATTGATTTCATATGTATAAAGACAGTAACAATGAAACAAAAAAAAATTAATTATAATGGAGTTAATTTTTTACATGTAAATGGGCATACTGTTGTAAGACCTGGTATGGCAGGCGTAACCCTAGGTAAATAACTATTAAATTATGGGTTAGACCTAGGTGATAGGGGGGATGTCAAGTTAACAATTACCCTGGGTAAAAAAATTTGAGGGGGGAAGAGATAGAGTGAGCGGGGTTGTCTCATTTAGCAGGTTTGGCTGGATTTAGTCAATAATCCCCAAGTCAAGTTTAAGGGGGGTAATAGTTAGGTAAACATGAATCGGAGTAGATTCAATGTTGACTAGGGTAAATAGCAGTGGTTTTGGGGCACATGGTATTGTGCACCCATGGTTTTGGCCCATGGTATTGCATGTAATGGAGCCTATAAGAGGCTGGGAATACTTCATTGTAACGTAGGCCTGGAGGTGAGCGGTGAAGGCTCACTTGGCCGGATTGGACAGGGTTTTGGCCAATGTTTAATGAAATTTCATTGGTTGGGTTTTTCCCCGGAGTTTGGGGTTTTCCCGGTTAAATATTTGTGTTTATGTTTATGTGATTTGTTGCTGGCTCTTTCATGGTTATGATTATTTATTTCTCTCAGTAATTTATTTATTCCTGCGGTAAATTCCTAACACGTACATCCTAGAAGAGGCTTCTCTTTCTCCGACGTGTGAAGCTAGATGCCGGAAATATGGATGATGCCAGAAATGGATGTCGGAAATGGATGCCGAAAAAGGATGCCATAAATCTGGACTCTAGAAATGGATGCTGGAAATAGATGTTGGAAATATAGATGCTAGAAATATGCATGCCAAAAATATAGATGCCGGAAATATGGATGATGCTGGAAATGGGTGCTAGAAATCGTTTTATTGACTTGTGTTGACTGTTTTGGGAGCTGTCTCATGAGGTGTGTGTGACACTGAAGGAAGGTTGATCTTGTATGTGTTTGACTAAATCTCTGGGAGGTTGGAAGAGATGGTTTGACCAACCAAAGTCTTTGCTGGCTAGGGCATCAGGTTGACTCTTGTAACACACATTTATGTCTATCTTTGCTGGACAAGAAGAATTGAAAATTTTGATTTATTATATTGGATTTTCTTCTGTCGATCTATTATTATGTTCTATTAGAATTTACTTTCAATGTTTATGTGATTTTTAATCTGAATTGGGCCTATAAGAAAGATTGAAGTAAACTAATTTAAGCATAGAACATCCCATGGTTATCTAAATTTAACACTCATTCTCGCTCAGAATACACACACCACACACATTTGCAATACAATTCCCTCATAAACGAGGGGTTGCCTTCTAGGGAAAAAATACCCTAAATTAAATATAACTTCTACCCTCAGATCATTTGCCTAATGAATGACCTAGATTTACTACGAAATTACAATATTTTACAGGAAATTTTACATCTATTTTTAGATTCAAGGTTGTACAATATTCCTGGGGTATACATCCAGCTGAAATAAAGACCTCTAAATCAGAATGGTAATCAGGCTCCACACCCAACAAAGATTGGACTTGTAGGAGGTAGGCCTACTATTATTGGGAAATATTCATAAGGAAATATTTCCTTAAAACCGTTGTACATATGTATGGATTTGCAAGCAAAAGATGCAACTTCCCCATGCGTTGGTAACATTCTTCATGTAAGTAAATGTAAAGAACCACCTTGGGTATCACATATACATTTTTGTTGTGAAATATTTACAATTTTTGGATGTCATTGTTCCTTGATTTGCTTTGCATTGGCTAAGTATTGTTGGGATGTTGTAAAGGTCATGGTTTGATGTGTACCTATTGTTGAATGAACTTGGTTGAATCAGACTTGGTTGAATCAGACTTAGTTTCATTTGATATTTTCTACATTAAGTAAGAGTTATTCATAAACATTAAGGGAAAAGGTAAAGCATAATTGTAGTAGGAACTAACCAAGCCCTTGTGGCTAAGTCAAGACAATGCCAAACAGCCTCAATTGCTAAAATAGACTTGGGAGAAATTTAAGTTTTCTAAGAAAAGTTTGGGTAAACTATGGGTTTACTATAGGTGGTATCAAAGTATGCTCTTCATTACTTCCTGAAGGAGATGTGGTTTTAGTATTGATTTTTGTGCTCTTCACCATTGTCACTACTATGAAAAGTGATATCAAAGTACTCTTCATGACATTGGAATGGACATAAAGAAAAATAGTAGGATTTGGAATGAGTAGACACACATTTGAGTGGAGTACTAATGGTTGGCTCACATGTAAAGGAAAGAACGTATCATGAAGATAAAAACAATGGATAGGACTCAAATACCTAAGGGATGAAGACTATACTTGCAACCTTGGAATCTTGGAATGTTTATTAGATGCCAACTTCTCTTTTGAAGCATGGAGAAAAGGTATACTTTTTGGAAGAAGAGATGATTTTCAGGTGCAATACCTTTAATGATGGCATGCAAATGTAAAAACAATGTAGACATGATGGTTGCATTCTTAAGCACCAATGTTAATGAACAATTGGAAATGGTGAAATACTTGTCGAAGTATGTTGTGGAAAAAGTCAAAGATTAAGAAGATAGTTCCATTACCATGTTGGAATGAAGTATTTCTAATGGGAATAGTACATTGGCATCTATGAGTGTAAGGATCAGGAACCATAACCATACTATAGCACCCATAATTATAAATTACTTGTTAAATTTTATTTAGATGTTGAAAAAATACTTAAAATAGATAAATGGAAGTTTAAATAAAGCCAAGGTGAAGGTGAAGACAATGTCTTGACAAGTACCACAAATATTTGGTGGAGAAACTAAGAAAAAGACTTGCAGAAGGGTGCAACATAGAGAAGATTGACAACTAGGCAGAGATTAAAGTAACCTTGAAGACTCAACTTGGGCTAGGGAACTAGTCTTAAATTGCATGGAATCAATAATTGGCTCTTAAGCATATGACAAGATTCAAGCTACATCCAAGAGTTTTTAGGAATTATATTGGAGTTCAAGGGCATGTTTGAAGAAGATGGGGTTTTCCACTATGTGAATGGATTGCAACCTTGGGTGTAAAATAATATGCAATTTCATAAGTTCATTTCTTTATCCTCTCCAACATCATTAGGATATATAATCTATGGAAGATCACAAAGCAATCTTAATGCACTTTTGAATTTAAGTCAAATAAATAGAAAATAAAATATGTAATTCAACTAAAATCATCCCTTACACATTTATATGATAATATACACATTTATAGTTAATAATAAACACCATATATATGATATAACAATACAAAGGAAGCAACACAACCCCACATCTTAGACTTATTCAATCATCATAACCAGAACTTTAAATTTTCATGTAAAGCAAATTGTGATTATACACTGACATCCTCCACTCTTCTCACAACATATTACATTTTCAGTCACAAGAAATAGAGCTTGTAATACAATACAACAAAAAATCTTATAGAATTATTTAATGTTATAGTGCATGCATATAGATTATCAAATTTTAAAATTATTAAAATTAAAACTTTAAAATTATTAAAATTAAAACTTTAAAATTATTAACCTAATAATAATAATCAAAATTTTAATTTAAAATTAATATATAGTTATTTATCTATATATTTTATAAATCCTCAAATATTTTATGGTATTTAATTTCAATTATACAATTAACTATAAGTTGAATGAATCTCAATGCAAGAAACCTATTATTAAGAGGAAAACCTTTTCTTTCTCCATTAGAAACCACATTTGAAACATATTCTAAATTGTATTAAAATACAACATAAAGTTCTCTGTAACACAAATACAAAACTAGTGATATAGTATTTAATACTACAAATGGTAAATTCGAAAACTATTATAACTTAACCACAATCTAAACCCTAATTTAAAATTAATATATAATAATTTATCTATATATTTCATAAATTTACAAATGTTCCGGATTTATGCTATTTAATCCCAAGTAAACCTAAATCAATGTAAGCAACCAATTAATAGGAGGGAAACCATCTATTCCTCCATTGAAAACTACCATAGAACTTTTCATTTAAGATTAATATATAACAATTTACCCTTAAAATCTATATATTTCATAAAAATTTAGGTGAATTAACCCAAGCCATACAATTCACCCTCAAAAATCATTATTTCTAAAGCTTATCTTGCACTTCTACTAGATGTAAAATTTAACTTCCAAAAGCAAGAATTCAACCTAAAATTTATTTGATTTAAACCCCATTACCATTATTTAACTTGAAATTTTATAATTTAATCTATACTAGCACTCAATGTAGCCTTGATTGAATGATGATATTTAACCTAAAAATACAATAATGTTACCTAGAGGCTAGAATCACAAGAAGTTAACCTGAAACTATATGCAAAAAGTTAAAAAAAAACTATAAGCAATGAAATTGTAATTTCATCAATTTTACCTGAAATTATGCAATTTAAACATACATAAGTTGTGAAATTTAAATTGAAGTAGCCACAATTTGATCGTGATTATCTTGAATAGTGATTTATCTATTTGCAGGGACTATCTTGTAATTCATTGAATTTATTCTTGTAAATTATCATAGCAACAAGCTATATACCAATTTCCTCAATGTACATAGGGAGTTGAGACAACTATCATAGGGTGTTGTTGTAACATAGAGTTGCCACACAAACATGGAGTTTCCACAACTACCAATTAAAACACTTACAAATATCCCTACTAAAACAGTGCAATATTTTTTTTTTTGGCGATTAGGGTATTTTAAAATTTTAATAAGAACACGATTTTTTTTTTTTTCTCGTTTAGAATAATCCTAATCTTCCCATTTTTTCTCCTCTCATCCCACCCACGGGTTTCGAACCAGTGACCTTGCAGAACGGAGTGCCTTAAGAGTACACCCCATCACCGACTGCTCTACACCACGTAGGCTAATAAGAACACGATTAATAATTTAGTCAATTTTTGATTAAAATCACCAAAGGAAAAACAAATTGGTGAAATTACAATTTTTTTAAATAAATCACAATTATCCTCACATTCCCACCAAGACTACTAAAAGTAAAAGCTTACTTTACTACATTAGTATTTATATTTCATCTCATATTTAGATCACTGTACTACATGCATATTATGGATATTATGGTTTCTTTGCAGCACTGTCAAAATACATGCATTTGGTTTTCGATATGCACAATGCAATGGGGTTTGTCTCTTGTGTGTTGGAATTACTCCCAACCATCGCCATGAATAAGGAGTGGTGCAACCCACACTTCTGTAAATTTATGTGCAGGGAAGGACGAAGCGGCAAGTTTTAGATCTGGAGACATTTTTACTCAATCCATGAAAAATCCAAATACAGTACCCGAAGCCCTTTCCTCTATGTTTACTTCTTACCTGCCTTGTTGACTTACCATTTTCCCACAATTTCGTGCCCCCAACTTTTTTGGTTTAAATCTTAAGCCTTCACCATAAGTTATTTCCCCACCGATGGGATATCGACAGGACCCACCACCAAAACTTATCACATTTGAAATCCACCACAAATATTGTATTTCACCTTATTTCCTTACCTTTTCGCTTACCTCACTTCTCGACGCCTAACCGCCCGCAGCCCATACTTCACAACATTTAAGTTTTAAACTGAAGCCCTTCACTGCATGTTAAATCTCCACCGATGCAATCTGGCGGGACGCACAAACCTCACCGCACTTCGCACATTTTATGTTTTAACCTTTTTCCGTTGCCCATGGTGCACACTTCGAAAAGTTCATGACTTACCTTTTAAAGCTGCCCGCAAGTTATCATAGTTTGTTTGCGATGTGATCGCAAAGGGGCACGCGTCAAGCTCAGGAGGATAGCACATACCACACATCGCAAGCTCTGGAGTGTTACGAATAGCGCCCACAAGTTAAATAATTTTTGGTGTGATGCGATGTGCCACGTCACATCTCATATCACAAATTTTAAATTTTTCCTGTGTTCGCGCTAGTTAAATGTTAATTTCACTGATGTGTGATGGGGCGCTGGACGCGATGTGCTTTATGAACTAAATCACATAAGTTTTCAAGTATTCCCTTTTGTGTGTTGAACGTTGTATCCTGTGTAAACAACAAAATCAGAGCAGAGGACGATTTTTTTGTTTGAACATCCTTTCCAGCATTAATTTAGCATTAAATTTTTAGGCTTCGGCCATTTTTATTAAGACTATGTAATTTCATATGATTCAATGTGATGGAATGAAAAAACAAGTTTATTCCTCTCCTGTGTCTCGCTCTTTGTCTGTGAATTTTGTTATTTCCGCATATTTGTGCATTCTTTGTGTTGTAAGGGGGAACACGTTCCTCTATGTTTGTTTATTCGATATTTCAACATGGTATCAAAGCAGTTCTAGGCTCTCAGTGAAAGAAGGAGTCTTTATTGAAGAAGCTGTAAGATTGTTTGTAGAAGCGGAAGTTTCTAGCAGCGAGAAATATTTTACAACAGTAGGAAATTTTGTGTTTACACAGTTAAGATGGCAGTAGCAGGCACAAGGCTGACTAATCCCTAAATACCATAGTCCAATGGGAAGAATTATGATTATTGGGCTATTAAAATTAAGGCCTTGTTCTCCTCACAAGATATTTTGCAGCTGGTGGAACATGGTTTCCAAGAATCAGCAGATGCAACAACATATATTTCTTTTACACAAGCACAAAGAGATTTGTTGAGAGAAAATAAGAAGAAGGACTCCAAATCCCTCTACTATATTTTCCAAGCAGTACATTAGAGTATTTTCCCAAGGATTGCAGCAGCAAAAAAGTCTAAGGAGGCATGGGATGCCCTCCAAACAGCCTCTCAAGGCATGGAAAAGGTGAAGACAAAAAAAATTCAAATGCTGAGAAGAGATTTTGAAACTCTTTGTATGAAAGAGTCTAATAACATAGACTCATTATTCACACATGTCATTGGGTTGGTTACCCAAATAAGGTCTCATGGAGATACACTTGAAGAAAGGAGAATAGTGGAGAAAGTCTTAATAAGTCTACCATCAAGGTTTGATGCCATAGTAGTGGCCATAGAAGAGACAAAGGATCTCTCACATTTTTCAGTGGATGAGCTTCATGCATCACTGATGTCTCATGAGAACAGATTGAAAAAAGCAACAAAATCCTCATTGGAGCATGCATCCAAGGCACAAATGTATTTTGGTCAAGGTAGAGGTCGAGGAAGATCAAACTACCAAGGAAGAGGAAGAAGCCCACACAGAGGTGGAAGAAGCAGCCCTGAAAACACAAGTGGAGGGGGCAGCAATCAGAATCCAAGCCAAGGATCAAGCCAGAATCAAGCACAAGGAAAGAGGTATAATAAATCTCAAGTCCAATGTCATTATTGCAAAAATTATGGCCATTATGAAAATGAATGTAGAAAGAAGAAAAATGAGATGGGTAGTAAACCTAGTGTAAATTTTACAAAAGAAAATCAGAACCAAGGAAATGTGCTTTTAACTTGTAATGTAGCACAAGGAAAAAAAGAAGATGTATGGTTCTTAAATTTAGGGTGTAGTAACCATATGACTGGAAACACAGCGATGTTTTCCAATCTAGATGAAAGTGTAAAATTTGAAGTGACAACGGGGACTGATAGTAAAGTCTCTGTCATGGGGAAAGGAAGAGTAAACATACTGACAAAGAAGGGAGCAAATAAGTTTGTGTTAGGTGTCTATTATGTCCTTGGCCTGAAATGTAACCTTCTAAGCATTGGAAAACTTGTGCATAAGGACTAAAATGTGTTTTTTAACAATGATGTGTGCACAATCATAGATATACCTCCAAGTAGATAGCTCATTTGTAATATTCCTATTTTACTAGGAATATTCAATTTCATTTTGTTTTCTTTGTTCAAAGAATAATTATGTAACGGAGGGTTAAAAAATCCTAATAAAAGAATAAATACATGCCCAAATGTGAATAGAGGTAAATCAGGGTTGTCTTGATAAAATCCACTTGTGTGGGAAACAGGATTGAGCCATTTGACTGGGTCAACAGGACCAAATCACAACACAGTCTAGATGCATTGAACCTCCTGGATGATCAGCACAGTTCTAGAAGGAGGTCCTCCATGTGAAAAGGGTTAAATGAATGAAAGTGGTTTAGGGTTTTGGAAAGCTCTCATCTTATAAAAGGAAGTGGAAGGCAACACGTTGAGGTTGTTCATGATTTGATTTCTGAATTTTTGTCTGCTTAGACAAATAAATTTCTTGGCTGCTTAGCCTAGATTACATTGGAATTTCCTATTTAGGAGTTCCATCTCTTCCCGTTGAGGAGCTCTTGGGAGAGCTTGTATCACTTGTCCACTATCTGGTTGGAGACCAAGCTTCTACTTCCAACTGCAATGTAGATCCAATGAGGGTTTTCTTTCTTTTTTAAGCTGCAGCAAGTGGAACTCTAGATCTTTCCAGATCTAGCTTATATTGGAGCCTCTTCTCAGTGAGTGTGTCTTTTAACCTCCTGGAAGAGTGCAACCATTGTTTGAGCTTCAGTTTTGATCTTTGCATAAGGCCAAAGTATTCTGCATCACCATCTGTGCAGTTCCTTGAAGAGACTGTGTCCTTTTTGCAGGCAGAGTTGCAGTGGACTTTTTGTATCAGCTTGGAGGAAAGATCTCTGGTGAAAGGGACCCTTCCCTTCACTGTGGTGATCCATGGATTGGCCAACCAATCCATGTTCATTTCAGATCTGATCTATTGTGTATCATATGCTTCAGAAATTTCTAAATATTACTGCAGATCTGTGGCTTAGATCTCAGATCTATTCATTGATATCCATCTTTTGTTGAGATCCCCAAGGGGAGTGTAAAGAAGAGCATATTTGGAATATATATCTGTATAGATATATATATATTTATGTAAATATCTACCCTATATTTGAGATATAATGAGATACTTCTTCAGCCCTCTGAAAATTACGCTGTCAAGTTCTTCAGTCTTAATACATGGTGCAACACCTCTATTTTGAGGGTTTATTCATGTTAAATCTCTGTTTTTACCTTGTATATTGTTTGAACAATATCATTGATCCAATTTAATGATTTTCAGACCCTAACACCTTCAAAAAATCACGTTGTTTGTGCTTCAGTAATTTCTGCATACTCTAGGTCATGGGAAATCAACATTTTTAAGCCATTTCGGGAGTGGGGGAACTGTTTAACTTAGCTAGAGTGATTTTGCTAAGATTAAATTTGGTATGGGAGTCCCTCATGACCTAAGCTAAGAGATACAACCATAAATTTCCTCTTTGTTAATGCAGATTTCTGAAAATAGCCATTTTAGGGTTTAAATCACTGCTTTTCCCCACTTTGGGTTGAAGGGATAGATCAATTTCCTTGTTGTTGTATATATTGATGTTATTAGAAGATTTATTAACACCTCCCATGTGATATTAGCCTACTGATACTACAATACAGTTTTTTTATATTGCTGCAGTACCTCATTAAACATTTAACAAGCCATACTAGGTGTGGGAGGCGTGTTTGCCTCGCCTAGTTTCTTTGGTTTCTGATATGCTCTTGGAATTGGGTCTTATATTACCATATATAAGGAATCCAAGGGCTGATCTTGGTTTTTGAAGCACACATCCCTAAAAAATGCATTTTTCATGCATGTTTTGCTGAGCAGTCCCTTTTGGGATATTACAGTGGTATCAAAGCATGATCTCTGGCTCAGCCTGTGAGATCCAGCTATCAGAAGACTAAAGAGAAGGAGTAGAGTTCAGAATTATGGAGAGGATGAGATTACTGTCATCAATTTTTAGATCTAAGAAGAGCCTCTCCAAAGAGGTTAAACAGAAGAAAGAAGAAAGCTGTAGTGAGACCTCTAGAAGGTTTCAAGAAGAAGAGAAGAGACCTTGCAGTAAAAGGGTGATATAGAGATTTGAGGAAGAGAAGTCCTCACTATCTCTTTAGGAAATTTTCACCAGCACTATGACAACCTTGGAGGGGCAGCCTTCAACACCTGCAGTTGAGGAAGCCAACATTGTGAGAGAAAGAACTCTTGCAGCCATGCAAGGTGTTCCCAAAGTCCAGCAAGGTATGAATACATTTCCACTTTCTATTATTGCAGAAAATCTCTCAGAATATTGTGGAAATATGATGTTGTATGACCCAGGATCATCACTTACTGCTAATCTAGAGTAGCAAGATTGCACTGCTCTGTCCAAGAGTAGCAGTGAAAAGTTTAGGACCCATTCCTCATGGGAACATTGAGATGTCAGCTTCATTCAGGAAGCCATGGAGGAAGAGATGTTAAAGGGTAGACATCTTGGGATGATAAACTCTTTCTCCTCTATAGATGACACTCTCTCAATGAGCATGCCACAACTCAAATAGAGACTTCTACTTGCACGATATCCAAGGCCTCTTTGGTTTTGGAAGGTCATGCATGAGGAGGAGGTCTCATCAGGAGATCCCATTGGAGGTGCAAGGTTCTTCAAAAGTTGGAGGATACCAAGCCATGGCCGAATGAGATCCATCACCCACATTGGGATGAGTGGATGGTAGTATGGAGCAAGAGGTTGCCAAACCCCTTGCAGATTTATGATATAGGCTAGGAAGAAGCATGGCTGCGCTGGTTTTTTTTGGATGAGTTTGGTCACTACCCAAAATTTTCTATTTCTTTAACTCATGCCTTGAGTCTCAATGATAGGATGCAGAAGAAGAAGGAATGGTTGTTGTGGTTGTTAAGAAGAGAGTTTGGACTTCCTATGTCAAATCTTATGTCCATGTGTTTACCATTGTCAGAGATATGTCTCATGTGCTCACATGTATTTATATTTGAGATGTATTTCATGTATGTATATTGCTTTGGGAGGAAGGATAACTTCCCCATGATGTATAGGGGAGCTGGTTCTTACTATGTTGATCAGGCATCTCACATGTCCATCATTATATTATTGCTCCATGATCTGCATTTTGATAATGCAAAGAGGCAGCAAGAGTCCTTGTTTCTATGGCTATTATTGAGAGAGTATGGGCTGGAATCTCTCCATACTCATCATGATGTTTTAGAAGGAATGTATGGCACATTGTCTTGTTATTCTGATCATGTACAACTGATATATACTATTGTGTACTGCTGCCTAGTAGATGAGCACTTATGCACAGCTAGTACCTTGTTGGAGGACAACTTTCCACATGACATTCTCAAGCAGCAGTTGGAAGAACTGCGCTGTATCCCTTGGGTAGACCATTGGTATCATGGGACCATCAACATTTTTCTTATTTGGATGCCAAATGGTGATGAGGTGCCTTTCCTTTTGGATGGGATGGTTTGGGCCAGGATTATTCTCAAACTTGGCCACTCCCTTGATGGGCTAAGGGAGGTCTTGTAGCATGATGGGTACTTCCCTAAAGCACCAAATATACATTTCACCTTCAGCCATGGTGGGATGATGAGGGCAGCAAGTAAGTGGTATGTAAACCACTTACCACATCTAGATCTGAAGCAGGGAGGAGATGAGCTGCGCTGGTTTCTATAGGGTGAGTGTGGATGCCACCCAAAGTTTTTTGATTTTCTTGTCTCATGCCTTGTATTTCAAGAAAGGGATGCATAAGAAGGAGGCATGGTTGCTTTGGTTGAAAAGAATAAAGTATGGGCACCCCGTGATGAATTCCATGTCCATACATTTGCTTATGCCTATGATGTATGTATATGTATTTTTGTTTAGAAGGAATATCATAATCATGTATGTACTTTGGGTTAGGGGAGAATGTAACCTTATCATGAGTTGGTATGAGGGAGCTTGTTTATATCATGATGATGATGATGCTCTGACCTTTGTTGGGAACTGTTGACGGGAAAATCTGTTCGGCCAACAGCAGGGGATCTCCCTGGTAAAAGGTCCCAATTAGACCTTGAACCGTTTGGAATAGGGATCCCGTACGGGGTGTGGGTCTGGCTACCAATGATTTCTCCTTTGCTTTGGGTCTCACTCAAACTCTATAAAACAGTGGATACACACCTAATCAATAGATACAAGACATATGCTTGATGCATTAAATGTACATGCAACATGATGAGTAGCAAGAAGAAATAATAAAGCATGAAGACCGAAGGAAGTGTTGTTAGCAACACTTCATTGGAGTCATGCTTGTAAACTGTTCTGACCGCAAAGGAAACAATTCCTCACAGCAAGAACACCCTTCACTTCCTAAAAGTTTAAATGATAACGCAAACGCAGATAAACAAAGTCATCAACATTCGCTAAGAAATTGAAATAAACTCAACCACCATTAACATACTCAAAAAAATTTTATGCAACTGCGATGTGAATTGAAAATACAGTTCCCTTAGTACAAAGACATTCAGAAACTGAAAACGTAATACTCAACAGTGCTCATACATAAAACAACACCAGATCCACAAAAGGGGTTTTACAAAATGCTTGTATTCATCATTAAATGTGTAATCTACTGGTAATACAATGTACTCGGCTCAAGGCCCAAACCAAAGATCCCCCTTACAAGCTCCCGAAGGAGTATTTATAATGCAAAACCTTCCCTTTGGGCTTCCTTGACTTTTCATCTTCTTTATCGTTGGGCTGCCTTGTGACCTAGTATTTTCTGCGACCTGCGACCTGAGCTGTTGTTGCGACCTGCGACCTGACTGGGTTGCGGGGTCGCAGGTTGTAACAAAATGTCCAAGGTGTGACCTTGCGACTAGGTCACTGGGTCGCGGATCATGAAAACAGATGCACATGCGACCTTGCGACCTTGCGACTAGGTCGCTGGGTCGCGGGGTCGCAAAATGAATAAAACCAAAGAAATGCGACCTTGCAACCTTGCGACCTTGCGACTAGGTCGCTGGGTCGCGGGGTCACGAAAAGGAGGAAAACTGAAGAAATACGACCTTGTGACCTTGCGACTAGGTCGCTGGGTCGCGGGGTCACAAAAGGTGGAAAAATTGAAAATATGCGACCTTGCGACTAGGTCGCTGGGTTGCGGGGTCGCAAAAGGCGGAAAAAACAAAGAGGTGTGACCTGAAGAAATCTGCGACCTGTGACTTCAAGCAGATCTACAGATTTTGTAGCAGTATTCCTCATCTCATGTGCTTTGAAAACTGGTCCTCTTGCTTGCTGGGAAAAACTCCAACTCATCGTGCAAATCGACAGCTTCCACCTGCAATCACATATCTTAGGTTACATATCTTCATTGCTTAAATAACAATGTTAAGAGGCGCAATTAATTACACAAGCAAAATGAAAACTTTGGACCCCTGTGTGGTCAATTTTTATGTCGCAGTGTGGTCCTTATCAAGTTCTCTTGGGATTCGAATGTTTGTAGTGAAAACCCATTGATGAGGCAAAGGGCTTTTGCTTGTGCCATCTCCCACTGCATGTGATGCATTTCTGGTTCCCAGCTTTTGATTTAGTAGGGGACTAGGAATAACCAACACACATGCCATCAGTGTACCAACTCTCTCACTTGCTGGGAAATGTTCTATTTCCTCCCAATGGAACGGAAGTGTTGATTTGGGCAACATGCTTCTTGTGTCCTCCACAACGAAAACTATGCCGGGCTCCAATGATACTTTCATCATGTTCGAAAGTTTTGCGCCAAGATCTTACCGAGGGAACGCCCCTTCGAAATGGGGTTGATGAGTCTGCATGCTGTCATAACAAATAAGGTGAGGGCGCTGCTCCTTAGTGAAGTTGCAGGAAGGAACGCACTCCGAAAAATCTCTTGCCCTTCGAACAACTTGTCTTCGGGGTGGCAAGTCAGGTTATAAGCAAACCAGCACCATTGCTATGCTATATTCACACGATGTTAACAAATTTAGTCTTACAAAGGAAATCTAATAACATTGATCTGCTGGACCGATTTAACATCGAACCCTAAGCCTCCTTGAATCAACATCTTCATCATAATTTTCAAGGTGGGACTCTTGCGCTTGCAACAGAGCATTTCTCATCTGCTGTATCGAGGGATTTGCCACTGCGGAAAAACGTCCCGTAGTCGTTATTGCACTGGTTAAGATGAGCGTTTCGCTTCTCTTGGAGGATCTGTATCCTACGGCACTGGCAGAAATGATATAGCTAAATCCGTATGCAATTCAACATGCATTAAAACAAGAGCATGAAGCTTCGAATACCATTTTTTGTCGTGCACTTCGATCCCACCTCCAGAAACCAGATCTGTCGTTGTGCAAGGCTAATTTTATGTGGTTTCTTCTCCTCTGAGTCAAAAAAATTCTCTTACACGTATGTATGCCTGCAACGAAATGGTTTAGGGTTATATTTGCATGCATGTTGATGCTGTGAGCGACCTCGGAGGTTGTCTAACAGAGATAACTTTGCAGGTCGACCGTGCTGACTAGGTATGCGGAGGATTCTGAATTATCTTGGTGGATTTAGAATAAATCAAAAGGTCGCTCTTTCCGTGAGCCCATTTCTTCTGTAGTGAGCTTATCTTTCCTTCACGGGCCTGCGATTGAACGTGCTGCAAACAGTCAGGAATAAATCTACGTGGAATGCGAGATCTGGTCAGTAGTGGCAGTCTCGGAAATTCAGCTTCCAACGAGCATGTAATGATAGCATCTTTCTAAACGGGACTAGCGTAGGTTATTAATAGCAAATTCGAAGCGTGATTATATCCTGGAATATCGCCCTTGGGGATACGAAATCGGATTTCATGTTGGCTTTTCAGTCCATGATTGCAGTCATAACGCATAAATCATTCAACTTGTATTCCAGCGCGATGGTTGCCTGCAGACTGGAGATAGATACGTTACAGATTCATCCATGTAGTTTCAACGTGTTATAATATTCCGCTGCCACGTGTAACATACCTTTGGCCCATAAAATATATACATTCCAAATATATATAAACGTTGACAGGTTTTAGTTTGATAGGTTTACCGCCACGTACAGCTCTGAGCCATCCTCGACATATACCGCATGCTGATACTGTTGAATACACCGGAAATTCTTCTTTGTAAGGAACCCCAGTCATACTGTGCGCACTATGTTTTGAGACTTCACGTGTGCATTTGAATTGGCTATTCACATAGAAATAATAAGCTTTTCTTTCATCTGATAGACAATATACTGAAATAAATGTTGGTGTAACAATGAGATACACGAACGGTATTACAATGCCAATAATATCAGGAACACCCGCAACAGGATATCGAGATGGCATGTCAGCCGATTGGATACTCCATCCCCTTAGGGACATACTGCCAATTGGATTTTCTTCTACTGTCGCAATTCCCCAGAACCATGTAAAGTTAACAAGATAAAATAGATAAAAAAACTGAAGGCACCATAGCTTTGTCTGTCTCGAGCCCTCTATGAGAACCCAAATAGGAATGAAAAGACATTTCTTCTTTGCAAAGAGCAAGGGTTCAAGATAGAGGACGTTTTCTTCTTTGCCCTATATGTATAACGTTTTCATGTGGCTTATTGAACGTAGGCTTCATGCAACGTGGACATTGAACGTTTTGCATTGGGCTTCAAACGTAAAGTTGACCACTCCATGCAACTTCAATATTGCACGTTTGACTCCATGCAATGACATTGGACCATTGAAAATATATATATATATATATATATATATATATATATATATATATATATCTGCTCCCAAATATTTACCATAGGCAAAAAAACTGCCTTCGACCTTTTCGCCCATGGGTAACGCACCATAGTCATTGCAACACGTTACTATGGGCTTGTTACGATGTTTTCTCCACATTAAAACGAAAATTTCGACCAAACATAATATATCTATTTTCAAAGAATAAAACTTGGCCACAGGAATGCTTACGTCGAATCATAATGCATTTTCATATAATTTTGACCAACGTTTTAGTTGTAACGTTGACCACCATATATATATATGCCTCAAACATTCTAACATACGACTTAGGCATAGAAGTATTTGATCCTAACTGTAATGTTCCTCTCGGCGGTCTTATATGGTTTTGAGATCACATGTGATTGTGCCTAGGCTTAAATATACAACGTCACCTTAGTCCATGGATGTGCGCCCACTTATAATGCTTGCACATAGTTTTCTCCACGATCTCCTATGGTTTTGAAACCATATGGTTTCTTTGCCTTGGTTTAATCACATCATACTTAAAACCATAACCTTGGTCCACACATTTGCGCCCACCTTGTAGCTTGGGTTTAATAGGTATTGTTTCTCAAAGGTGTGGTTGATATTCGAAACTCTGTCGTTGACTTGCCAGCACCACCATGTGTGTTTTCGCACCGCTGCTCGACACGAAAACACCTTGACTAAGATTGTCGTTCAATGTGAGTATTCTGAGTCCACTTTGTTCATCGGGCTATACTTTGGGCTAGACTAGTCGGGGTGGTGAAATATGTCCCTTTGTGTGCACCCATCGACATTTAGACGGTATTGTGCAGGATCTACAAAACTTCCTTTAAGGTGAGACACCTACCATCTCGGAGTAAAGATACTTCATTCGGCTCATACGTAAGCCTAGATCATAGCAAATTCTACTAGTTTATGTGAGATGGCATCCGATACGGAATTTTCCAAACGAAGCGTATTTAAGTATCTGGTGCGCACTGGTGAAGAAAGATTTTTTGCATCAGTGACATAAAAGGTTCTTTCTCTGATCAACCTGTATCACACCATCTTCCCTCTAACAGTACCGGTCACTTGTTCCTCCTACAATAGCAGCATGGGATTTTTTCTTGATCAGCACCCCCATCAAAATGCAGGTTCCTGGTAATTGTGTCATCACCGTCTTCATCCTCAAACAATCTGATCCTTAAGGTCGTCAAGCATCGATAGAGCAACACCATGATGAGAAAGAATGTCCTTTTCAAACGTCCATGACTATCGCTCACTCTGGACTCTAATGATAGCCTTATCTGCATCTTCAAGAGCGTCATTATTTTCCCCAGACCACGTGTCCAAGAAAACATTATCTTTGCCACTTTGTTGGTATTATTGTAAGAGAGTCTCCTTCCTCGTGATTGACAACTTTCCTAACCATTGTGATATTGTTAGTTGGGTTCCGATCTCTTGCTCCCAACGTGATGGTGACATTATTCGATATGTCATCTGTGGAATCGCCTGCACATAACATTATAACACTAATTAGTTTACAGTTACCTACCAGAGAACGATGCCCCGCAAATAATAAATATTAGACTATGAGCTTGGCAAAGTGCTAAAACAGAATGCCTGGACAATCCATGATATGAGCGCTCTAAATGTAGATACACACAAGTTTTCATTCGAATGTATGCATGGCGATCCTTCGCACATGGCGCAATGGCAACAACAACATGTGGTCATGATGGCGAGACAACTCATGAGGGATTGAGGATAGGTCGTTGGGATATCACTGATTGTAGGTTCGGTGAGAGACCTTAACGACTAAGCGAGCAGAGGGGGACCCGAAATTTTAAATATACCCAAAATTTTGGGTGGTTTTGTAGTGGCTACAACAAATGGCGAACCGCTGGTAGAATCCAGCATCTCTGTCAATATCACAACAAAATTATGAGTCCGAATAGTAATGCAAGGGAATATTGAACAAGTTCCATGGGTACCCTTTGTATTACTCTGGCCCTTTACAGGTATGCCCAATCCTTGTGCCTCACTAAGTCCCGCTAATTAGAAACACATCAAAGAGAAAGCTCACAGACGCCAGTAGCTTGTTGATGATGTGAAGGGCAAGGCAGTGGGCTTATTATTTTCAGGATTTTTAAAGTAAGTTTCTGGTGTTGCTCCGCTGCCAGCAGGCCTGGACAGTACCCCGGCGGAGTCACTTCAAGAAATCACAGACGTTGCTCCGCTGCCAGCGAGCCTGGTCAGTACCCCGGTGGAGTCGTTGCATTACCTCTCTGTGCATGAAGCCTTTCTTGATCCTTTACCCTTATTTGTTTCATGTGCTTACAACACTTATTTTCATGTGCTCGTGGCACTTATTTTTCATGGGCGGATGAGGGATCCCGACTTATTTTACGAGCAAGAGAGGTTGTTTCTTGTTTTGCAGAAACTGAAAGATATCCTGATTTGGGTTTACCCTTGTGCCAAACCTTCACATCCCATCCACCACAATAGGCGAAGTGTGAAAAACAGGTCATTAAGATGTCCATGACTACGTTGGGAACAAGGCTTAGGCTACGGGTATGGGCCATTCAAACTCATTAGGTCTCCCATAAGCAACTAGCTCGTATCTCCCCGACTAAATAAGTTTAGACTCATAGGCCTCTTGTTGAGAATGCGACTTCGATGACTGGTCCTAAGAGAAAGCTACCTCTTAAGATAGCCACCGTGACCTCACGCAAAACAATGGGGTTGCTGTTTCAGCAATCGGGGCAAAACAAGACTGCAAGGTGATAGGGTTGCAATGAGGGCTCATGCAGTGGCAGGCGATATAAAAAAAAATTATGGGAGGAAGAGAGCATATGACGCAATGTAATAAGCGAGGCTCAAGATGCAATGAAACGTCATGTGGGAGAAATTAACTAGTTGTAGGTGGGAAAGAGGCGCAATTATTTATGCAGCAACAAGCAAGCTGAAAAGGAAATGAACTAAAATACTTGTAACATGATGTTGCCTAAGATATTAATCGTAAACAAAAACAACAAACACACTTTTAAATCATGAAGAAAAAATTTAGCAAGTAAACCTGATTAAACTTTGAACAAAATTTTTTATTAACAGGTCCTAGCTAGCCTACACCTAAACCCTAATTTAACCAATGATGCGGTTGGGTTATGTGAAATCGGCTTTCCATTGTAGCCACCGCATTAGTTCGCATCCTGTAACGACAGCAATGATCAAGATCAGAGCTAGCATCCAAAAAAGTGCAGTAACAACAAAACTTACCTGAGGAGCAGGTGCCACGGCAAGACAATCATAGATACTTCCCAAAGAACTTGCCATAATAGATTGTGTAAGCTGAATCCAACTCTCATCTTGATACACAACAGTATGTTCTTGAAACTCACCATTTATACATGACACACAATCATTCATGCACAGTCCCGGGTTTGATGGGCGCTGGGCAGGCCATGGCCAATTTGTAGGTACATCCACCGGATAGGGTTGTTCGAGTTGACCGGAAATCTCATCATGGTGTTGAGGACCATCAGTTTTATGGAATGGAAATAATAAGCAAGTGCCAGGCGAATTATAGATGCATGCACATCCAAGTGTAGAAACCCTAGTTTCGAAAACCCTAGTTCGGGATTGCTCCTGGGTTTGGTCAAGGGTATAAGTATCCGAATCCGCGTTTAGTGGATCTTGAAATTCCTCACTACCTTGAAAAAAATTTGGACCTTCGAGCAAGGGGCTTTCCAACTTTGACTTCTTGGCGAGATCAACAGGTGAGTAGATGTGATCGTGGATTGTGGTGGGTTGCAGAATGTCAGTGGGCTTTGTATCAATTTGGTCAAATGTTTGCGCACTGACAGATTGATAATTTAAAGTATCGGATTCTCTAGATTTGCCAGGGTGGGGTGGATTTACCGTGGTTATGCTGGGAGGAGCGTGGTATTTGGGGATCGTCATCTCAGAAATAGTTGGCAGAAGCTGAAGCGCTTCAACTTTCTGATGGGTACTTGAATCTTCCCAAAGTGAATCACTGAATTCAGGTGTCTTCATAGGGTCAGCAAAGAGATGCGAGTGATAGTCCTCAGCGGTATGATTGAATATGTATTCAGATAAGGAGTGATCGCTACAACCATCGATTTGATCAAGCTGGGCACCTGGCAAGTCAGGCTCCCTGGGAGTTACCAGCTGGGATGGGTCAATAAAGAGGACATCTTGAGGTTGCCCAGATAGGAAATCACTCCTATGGCTGTCTAAATATTCTGAGTGAGGCAGATCAAATTTAAAATATTCATCGATTTTGGACTGTGATTGTGAAACACCATCTGCGTGCTTATGATTGTCGCCAATACCAGTATAAGGAAATTTTGAATGTCTCAAAGAAATTACTGGTGTGGCGGGATCGAGAAACCAACCAGGGAATAACGAACGCAAAGATTGAGTCGCAGGGGCGTCAACCATACGAGGATTTTTAACACGTGCATCTGTGTTATTGAGAGGACACAATGATCTGGCAGGCCTTGTAAGGGAATCAACTTTATCCAGGATAGGATTCGATTCATAATCAGTATGCGAATCAGATTTAGGTTTGTGTCTAGGGAGACACCGAGTGGGCTCGAGGTAGGTTTCATGAACCGAGAGAGATAATGAGCCACTGGGGCTTTCAAGCTCTGATTCAACATGGTGCGTGAAATATTCAAAGGGAGTACCATAGGCTTCATCCCCATGCACCCATCCATCATTGCTCAGAACTTTCGAGGTCGTACCTCGACTATCCGACAACTCAGGAGGAGGAGAGAGAATGTCACACATAGCAATACTCTCCTGGGAGGCTGGAGTGTGGTCTGGACTCGGGGAGATGGACAACGAAGCATTAGGGACAAAATCTGAATAGCCGTTAACTTGTGGGTTATCATAGAGAACACTAGGATCTAACTGAAATTGTTCAAGGGAAACGAGAATCACATACTTGAACTGTTCACTTAAACATTTCCAATCAACATCCCTTTCAGGGAACTCAAAACAATAATGAAAGAATCTGATAGAGAACTCATCTAAAGATTCCTGAGGTTCCATTCTAATGTCATGTAACTTTATCACTACACTTTGCAAATCGTACCTGTGGAAAGCTTGCCGCAATTCACTGGCGAGTTGTTCAAACGAATGGATGGAAGCTTTCGGCAATGTGCGGCACCATTGCTTAGCGTGACCTTCGAGAGTGAGGAAGAAAAGCAAACAAATCAAACCTTCATCGCCAATTTCATAACACTCACCAAAGTCACAGAAATCTGAATAGTGTCGGGTTATGGACACCCCATTTTCACCATCAAATTTTAACTGGGACAAGTGATACATAAGTTCATCGGGGATAAAGTATCCAGGCTTATAAAACTCCGACAAACATCTCGGGAGAATGATCTGGGAACGAGCCATTACAAATATGGGATTAAATGCAGGCTCTCTGGGCTCAGCTTGTCATCTAGCCCTCCTTCTAGCGCCAATTTTGTTGACGAGAAAATCTGTCCCGCCAACAGTAGGGGATTTCCCCGGTAAAAGGTCCCAATTAGACCTTGAACCGTTTGGAATAGGGATCCCGTCCGGGGTGTGGGTCCAGCTACCACTGATTTCTCCTTTTCTTTGGGTCTCTCTTAAACTCTATAAAACAATGGATACACACATAATCAACTGATACAAGATATATGATTGATGTATTAAATGTACATGTAGCATGATGAGTAGAAAGAAGAAATAATAAAGCATGAAGATCGAAGGAAGTGTTGTTAGCAACACTTCATTGGGGTCATGCTTGTAAACTGTTCTGACCGCAAAGGAAACAATTCCTCACAGCAAGAACACCCTTCACTTCCTAAAAGTTTAAATGATAATGCAAACGCAGATAAACAAAGTCATCAATGTTCGCTAAGAAAGTGAAATAAACTCAACCACCATTAACATACTCAGCAAACTGTTATGCAACTGTGATGTGAATTGAAAATACAGTTCCCTTAGTACAAAGACGTTCAGAAACTGAAAACGTAATACTCAACAGTGCTCATACATAAAACAACGCCAGATCCACAAAAGGGGTTTTACAAAATGCTTGTATTCATTATTAAATGTATAATCTATTGGTAATACAATGTACTCGGCTCGAGGCCCAAACCAAAGATCCCCCTTACAAGCTCCCGAAAGAGTATTTATAATGGAAAACCTACCCTTTGGGCTTCCTTGACTTTTCATCTTCTTGACCATTGGGCTGCCTTGGGACCTAGTCTTTTCTGCGACCTGAGCTGTTGTTGCGACCTGCGACCTGACTGGGTTGCAGGGTCGCAGGTTGTAAGAAAATGTCCAAGGTGCGACCTTGTAACCTTGCGACTAGGTCTCTGGGTCGCGGGGTCGCGGATCGTGAAAACAGATGCACATGTGACCTTGCGACCTTGCGACTAGGTCACTGGGTCGCGAGGTCACAAAATGAATAAAACTGAAGAAATGCGACCTTGCGACTAGGTCGCTAGGTCGTGGGGTCGCCAAAAGGAGGAAAACCAAAGAAATGCGACCTTGCGACCTTGCGACTAGGTCGCTGGGTCGCGGGGTCGCAAAAGGTGGAAAAACCGAAGAGATGCGACCTTGTGACCTTCCGACTAGGTCGCTGGGTCGTGGGGTCGCAAAAGGTGGAAAAACTGAAGAGATGTGACCTTGCGACCTTGCGACTAGGTCGCTGGGTCGCGGGGTCGCAAAAGGCGGAAAAACCAAAGAGGTGCGACCTTGCGACCTGAAGAAATCTGCGACCTGCGACTTCAAGCAGATCTGTGGATTTTGTAGAAGTATTTCTCATCTCATGTGCTTTAAAAACCGGTCCTCTTTCTTGCTGGGAAAAACTCCAACTCATCGTACAAATCGACAGCTTCCACCTGTAATCACATATCTTAGGTTACATATCTTCATTGCTTAAATAAAAATGTTAAGAGGTGCAATTAATTACACAAGCAAAATGAAAACTTTGGACCCCTGTGTGGTCAAGTTTTATGTCGCAGCGTGGTCCTTATCAAGTTCTCTTGGGATCCGAATGTTTGTAGTGAAAACCCATTGATGAGGCAAAGGGATTTTTCTTGTGCCATCTCCCACTGCATGTGATGTGTTTCTAGTTCCCAGATTTTGATTTAGTAGGGGACTAGGAATAACCAACACATATGCCATCAGTGTATCAACTCTCTCGCTTGCTGGGAAATGCTCTATTTCCTCCCAATGGAACGGAAGTGTTGATTTGGGCAACATGCTGCTTGTGTTCTCCACAACGAAAACTATGCCGAGCTCCAATGATACTTTCATCATGTTTGAAAGTTTGTGCTAACATCTTACTGAGGGAACACCCCTTCGAAATGGGGTTGATGAGTCTGCATTCTGTCATGAAAAATAAGGTGAGGGCACTGCTCCTTAGTGAAGTTGCAGGAAGGAACGCACTCCGACAAATCTCTTGCCCTTCGAACAGCTTGTCTTCGTGGTGGCAAGTCAGGTTATAAGCAAACCAGCACCATTGCTATGCTATATTCACACGATGTTAACAAATCGAGTCTTCCAAAGGAAATATAATAACATTGATCTGCTGGACCGATTTAACATCGAACCCTAAGCCTCCTTGAATTAGCATCTTCGTCATAATTTTCAAGGTGGGACTCTTGCGCTTGCAACAGAGCATTTCTCATCTGCTGTATCGAGGGATTTGCCACTGCGGAAATACGTCCCATAGTTGTTATTGCACTGGTTAAGATGAGCGTTTCACTTCTCTTGGAGGATCCGTATCCTATGGAAATGGAAAAAATGATACAGCTGAATCCGTATGCAATTCAACATGCATTAAAACAAGAGCATGCAGCTTCGAATACCATTTTTGGTCGTGCACTGCGATCCCACCTCCAGAAACAAGATCTGTCGTTGTGCAAGGCTAATTTTATGTGGTTTATTCTCCTCTGAGTCGAAAAACAGTCTCTTACACGTATGTATTCCTGTAGCGAAATGGTTTAGGGTTCTATTTGCATGCATGCTGATGCTGTGAGCGACCTCGAAGGTTTTCTAACAGAGATAACTTTGCAGGTCGACCGTGCTGACTAGGTATGCAGAGGATTCTGAATTATCTTGGTGGATTTAGAATAAATCAAAAGGTCGCTCTTTCCATGAGCCTATTTCTTCTGTGGTGAGCTTATCTTTCCTTCACGGGCTTGCAATTGAACATGCTGCAAACAGTCAGTAATAAATCTACGTGGAATGTGAGATCTGGTCAGTAGTGGCGGTCTCGGAAATTCAGCTTCCAATGAGCATGTAATGATAGCATCTTTCTAAACGGGACCAGTGTAGGTTATTAATAGCAAATTTGAAGCGTGATTATATCTTGGAATATCACCCTTGGGGATATGAAATCAGATTTCATGCTGGCTTTTCAGTCCATGACTGCAGTCGTAACGCATAAATCATTCAACTTCTATTCTAGCACGACGGTTGCCATGCAGACTGGAGATAGATACGTTGCAGATTCATCCATGCAGTTTCAACGTGTTATAATATTCTGCTGCCACGTGTAAACATACCTTTGGCCCATAAAATATATACACTCCAAATATATATAAACGTTGACAGGCTTTAGTTTGAAAGGTTTACCGCCACGTATAGCTCTGAGCCATCCTCGACATATACCGCATGATGATATTGTTGAATACACCGAAAATTTTGCTTTGGAAGGAACCCCAGTCATACTATGCGCACTACGTTTTGAGACTTCATGTGTGCATTTGAATTGGCTATTCACATAGAAATAATAAGCTTTTCTTTCAGCTGATAGACAATATACTGAAATAAATGTTGGTGTAACAATGAGATACACGAACGGTATTACAATGCCAATAATATCAGGAACACCTGCAACAAAATATCGAGATGGCATGTCAGCCGATTGGATACTCCATCCCCTTAGGGACATACTGCCAATTGGATGTTCTTCTACTGTCACAATTCCCCAGAACCATGGAAAGCTAACAAGATACAATAGATAAAAAATCTTAAGCCACCACAGCTTTGTCTGTCTTGAGCCCTCTATGAGAACCCAAATAGGAATGAAAAAAGACATTTCTTCTTTGCAAAGAGCAAGGGTTCAAGACAGAGGACGTTTTCTTCTTTGCCCTATATGTATAACGTTTTCATTTGGCTTATTGAATGTAGGCTCCATGCAACGTGGACATTGAACGTTTTGCGTTGGGTTTCAAACGTAAGGTTGACCACTCCATGCAGCATAAATATTGCACGTTTGACTCCATGCAATGACTTTGGACCATTGAAAAAAAAAAAAAAAAAAAAAAATTATATATATATATATATCTGCTCCCAAATATTTACCATAGGCAGAAAAATTGCCTTCGACCTTTTCGCCCATGGGTAACGCACCATAGTCATTGCAACACGTTACTATGGGCTTGTTACGATGTTTGCTCCACGTTAAAATGCAAATTTTGACCAAACATAATATATCTATTTTCAAAGAATAAAACTCGGCCACAGGAATGCTTACATCGAATCATAATGCATTTTCATATAATTTTGACCCGCATTTTAGTTGTAACGTTGACCACCATATATATATATGCCTCAAACATTCTAACATATGACTTAGGCATAGAAGTATTTGATCCTAACTGTAATGTTCCTCTCGGCGGTCTTATATGGTTTTGAGATCACGTGTGATTGTGCCTAGGCTTAAATATACAATGTCACCTTAGTCCATGGATGTGCGCCCACTTATAATGCTTGCACATAGTTTTCTCCACGATCTCCTATGGTTTTGAAACCATATGGTTTCTTTGCCTTGGTTTAATCACATCATACTTAAAACCATAACCTTGGTCCACACATTTGCGCCCACCTTGTAGCTCGGGTTTAATAGGTATTGTTTCTCAAAGGTGTGGTTGATATTCGAAACTCTGTCGTTGGCTTGCCAGCACCACCATCTGTGTTTTCGCACTGCTGCTTGACACGAAAACACCTTGACTGAGATTTTCATTCGATGTGAGTATTCTGAGTCCACTTTGTTCACCGGGCTATACTTTGGGCTAGACTGGTCGGGGTGGTGAAATATGTCCCTTTGTGTGCACCCATCGACATTTAGACCGTATTGTGCAGGATCTACAAAACTTCCTTTAAGGTGAGACACCTACCATCTCAGAGTAAAGATACTTCATTTGGCTCATATGTAAGCCTAGATCATAGCAAATTCTACTGGTTTATGTGAGATGGCGTCCGATACAGACTTTTCCAAATGAAGCGTATTTAAGTATCTGGTGTGCACTGGTGAAGAAAGCTTTTTTGCATCAATTACATAAAAGGTTCTTTCTCTTATCAACCTATATCACACCATCTTCCATCTAACAGTACCGGTCACTTGTTCCTCCTACAATAGCAACATGGGATTGTTTCTTGATCAACATCCCCATCAAAATGAAGGTTCCTGGTAATTGTGTCATCACCGTCTTCATCCTCAAACAATCTCATCCTCAAGGTCGTCAAGCGTCGATAGAGCAACACCATGATGAGCAAGAATGTCCTTTTCAAACGTCCATGACTGTCGTTCACTCTAGACTCTAATGATAGCCTTATCTACTTCTTCAAGAGCGTCATTATTTTCCCCAGACCGCGTGTCCAAGAAAACATTAGCTTTGCCACTTTGTTGGTATTCTTGTAAGAGAGTCTCCTTCCTCGTGATTGACAACTTTCCTAACCATTGTGCTCTTGTTAGTTGGGTTCCAATCTCTTCCTCCCAACGTGATGGTGACATTCTTCGGTATGTCATCTATGGAATCGCCTGCACATAACATTATAACACTAATTATTTTATAGTTACCTACCAGAGAACGATGCCCCACAAATAATAAATATTAGACTATGAGCTCGGTAAAGTGCTAAAACAGAATGCCTGGACAATCCATGATACGAGCGCTCTAAATGTAGATACACACAAGTTTCCATTCAAATGTATGCATGGCGATCCTTCGCACATGGCGCAATGGAAACAGCAGCATGTGGTCATGATGGCGAGACAACTCATGAGGGATTGAGGATAGGTCGTCCGGATATCACTGACTGTAGGTTCGGTGAGAGACCTTAATGACTAAGCGAGCAGAGGGGGACTCGAAATTTTAAATATACCCAAAATTTTGGGTGGTGTTGTAGTGGCTACAATAGGAACATGAGAGGAGGGATGACATATTGGCTGAGTGTGTCCTTTGGGAATGAAATCTCCCATATTCATTCATGCTTCAAGAGGAGGGTAGAACATTGTGTGGCTGCTACATTATATCATTTGTTTTCTTATGCTAGAAGCCATATGTTGGGCTTATGTCATTGGAAGAAGTCTCTCACTTGGGAGAATTTGCAGCAAGACATGTGTTGTTTGAATCATATTCAGCCAACACCTATTACCCTCTACTATTTCCAAGCTTTGAAGCAGCAAGAAGGTGGTGTGATGGCCACTTATTGTACTATGATTTGAGGCAGCAAGATGAAGGACAACGCTGGTCTCAAGGGAGGGACTATTGTCACCATCCAATATATCATATGACACTTAGTCCATGTTTCTTTTGGAGCACATATGGTGAAGATACTCTATTCACTATATGCATGGAAGATTGGGCAAGAAGGCTCACTAGAATCCATGAAGGGAATCATGAAGTTCCAAGTCTCTTTTGGCTTTACGAGGACTATATTGTTGCAACCCAGGATCATCAGCTCCATATTTATCATAAATGGAGGGAGAGACAACGTGAGCTGAGTATTCTTATCTCTCATTTCCAGCCATGGAGCCCCTACACATTGCATATGGTGGGGATTGGTGACTATTTCTTTGAGCTGTCAAGGATGGCTCACTTTTTTTGGATGATAGCATGGAGATTAGATTTTCTCATGGGGGTTGAAGTGCCCAATGTTTACCATCTCTCATGTCTCGAAGGGACCAATGGACAACATATGATTCTTTCATGTATCTCCCATTACTTCATGATGACAGCTATTTGGTTCATCCACCAAAAGCAGACTTGGATTCTTGGGAGGAGACAATTCCATTGGAGATTTTACAAAGTCCTTGTGAGTTGCTTGAGGAAAAGCAACCTTTTGGAGGGGAGGACTGTAATATTCCTATTTTAATAGGAAGATTCAATTTCATTTTGTTTTCTTTGTTCAAAGAATAATTATGTAAAGGAGGGTAAAAAACTCCTAATAAAAGAACAAGTACATCCCCAAATGTGAACAGAGGTAAATGAGGGTCGTCTTGATAAAATCCACTTGTGTGTGAAACAAGATTGAGCCATTTGACTGGGTCAACAGGACCAAATCACAACACAGTCTAGATGTATTGAACCTCTTGGATGATCAACGCAGTTCTAGAAGGAGGTCCTCCATGTGAAAAGGGTTAAATGAATGAAAGTGGTTTAGGGTTTTGGCAAGTTCTCATATTATAAAAGGAAGGGGAATGCAACATGTTGAGGTTGTTCATGATTTGATTTCTGAATTGCTGTCTATTTAGACAAACATCTTTCTTGGCTGCTTAGCCTAGATTGCATTGGAATTTCCTGTTTAGAAGTTCCATCTCTTCCCATTGAGGAGCTCTTGGGAGAGCTGGTATTTATTTTCCACTATCTGGTTGGAGACCAAGATTCTACTTCCAAATGCAACACAGATCCAGTGAGTATTTTCTTGCTTTTGTAAGCTGCAGCAAGTGGAACTCTAGATCTGTCCAGATCTAGCTTATATTGGAGCCTCTTCTCAGTGAGTGTGTCTTTTAACCTCCTGGAAGAGTGCAACCATTGTTTGAGCTTTAGTTTTTATCTTGGCATCAGACCAAATTATTCTGCATCACCATATGCATAGTTCCTTGAAGAGACTGTGTCCTTTTTGCAGGCAGAGTTGCAGTGGGCTTTTTGTATCAGCTTGGAGGAAAGATCTCTGGTTGAAGGGACCCTTCCCTTCACTGTGGTGATCCATGGATTGGCCAACAAATCCATGTTCATTTCAGATCTGATCTACTGTGTATCATATGCTTCAGAAATTTCTAAAGATTATTTCAAATCTGTGGCTTAGATCTCAAATCTATTCATTGATATCCATCTTTTGCTGAGATCCCGAAGGGGAGTGTAAAGAAGAGCCTCTTTGGCATATAGATCTGTAATAGATATATATTTTTATGTAAATATCTTCCCTAGATCTGAGATATAATGAGATATTGCTTCAAACCTCTGAAAATTACGCTGTCAAGTTCTTCAGTCTTAATACATGGTGCATCACCTCTATTTTGAAGGTTTATTAATGTTAAATCTGTGTTTTTATCTTGTATATTTTTTGATCCATAACCTTGAACCAATTTACTGATGTTCAGACCCTATTACAGTTAAAACCTTTAGAAAATCATGTTGTTTGTGCTTCAGTAATTTCTGCATACTCTAGGTCATGGGAAATCAGTATTTTTAAGCCATTTCAGGAGTGGGGGATCTGTTTAACTTAGCTAGAGTAATTTTTTAAAGCTGAAATTTGGTATGGGATTCCCTCATGACCTAAGCTAACAGATCGAACCCTCACTTTCCTTTTTTTTTACGCATATTTATGAAAATAACCATTTTAGGGCTTAAATCACTGCTTTTCCCCACTTTGGGTTGGAGGGATAGATCAATTTCCTTTCTGATGCATATATTTCTATTAGTATAGGGTTTATTAACACCTCCCATGCGTTATTAGCCTGCTAGTACTCCAATACAGTGATTTATATTGCTGCAGTCCCTCATTGGACATTTAACAAGCCATACTAGGTGTGGGAGGCATGTTTGCCTCACCTAGTTTGTTTGGTTTCTGATCTCCTCTTGGAATTGGGTCTTATATTACCATATATAAGTAATTCAAGGGATGATCTTTGTTTTTGAAGCACACATCCCTGAAAAATGCATTTTCAGGCCTGTTTTGCTGAGAAGTCCCTTTTGGGATATTACATCATTGTAAAAGTGCATATGACAAGCAATAGGATGTTTCCTCTCAATATTAGATCAGAATTGAAGGAAGGAGGTGTTTTAGCAATATTAACACAAGACTGCTTTCAAGAAGAAGTGAAATATGAGAACTGGTTATGGCATTTGAGATTTGGACATCTCAATTTTGGAGGTTTGAACTTGTTGCATAGAAAAGGCATGGTAAAGGGATTACCATTCATAGAGAAACCAGGCAGCCTATGTGAAGGCTACATCTTGGGCAAAGAACATAGAGAATCATTTCCAGCAGGAAAGAGTATAAGGGCAAAGGCACCCTTGGAGATTGCCCACTTAGATTTATGTGGACCAATGAAAATGCCATCATTAGTTGAAAGTTATTATGTTTTGACATTTATAGATGAATACACAAGGAAGACATGGGTGTATTTTCTAAAATAGAAAAGTGAAGTGTTTGAATATTTCTACCACCTCAAAGCTCTTGTTGAGAAGAAAAGTGGACACTACATAAAATTTTTGAGAACTGATAGAGGTGGAGAATATATCTCCAAAGACTTCCTATGTTTCTACAGGGAGCATGGGATTCACAAGAAGTTTACCATAAGATATACACCTCAGAAAAATGGTGTAGCCAAAAGAAAGAATAGGACCATCATGGATATGGTGAGAAGTATGTTGAAGGCAAAGCAATTGCCAAATGAGTATTGGGCAGAAGTTGTAAATTGTGCAACTTATATTTTAAATAGATATCCAACCAAAGTTGTTATGAATAGAGTTCTAGAAGAAGCATGGAGTGGAACAAAGCAAGTTTCCACTCACATGAGAGTGTTTGGATGTGTGACATATGCACATGTCCCAGATCAGTTAAGGAAGAAGTTGGAAAGCAAGGGGGAGAAGTGTATATTTTTTGGATACAACGATGAATCTAAGGCTTACAAGCTCTATAATCCATCAACCAAGAAAGTAATAATCAACATACATTTTCATTTCATTGAAGAAGAAGCTTGGGATGGAAGTTTAGAGAAGACAGTGAATGTGAAGACATGTATTTCATATGAAGACAAAGAGGAATTGATTGCAGAAAATAATTCCTCAATGTTGGCTCCTCCTCCACCTACACAAGTTTAACAGAACACACCACAAGAAAGAAATAGAACAACAGTGCAAAACCAAGGAAGTGCTTCTCCAAGCACACCACAGGGATTAGCAACTCCCTTGATTTCAAGTGCAACTCCAAACACATCTTCAGCAAATACAAGAAGACCAAAACTCAGAAACTTAAGTGAAATTTATGAGCAAGAAGAAGTAAATAGTAATGCTGGTTTGAATTCTTTATTTTCTTTATTTTGTCATGTTGATGACCCAATCCATTTTGAAGATGCAGTCAAAGAAGAGAAATGGATTGAAGCAATGAATGAAGAGATAGGAGAAATAGAAAAGAATGACACATGGGAGTTAGTGGACCTCCCACAAGGAAAATAAGTTATAGGAGTGAAATGGGTCTATAAGACCAAGAGAAACATTGAAGGCAATATAGAAAGGCACAAAGCAAGGCTATTTGTGAAACACTGCAAGCAGCAGAAAGGAAGAGACTATGAGGAAAACTTTGCAGTAGTTGCAAGGATGGAGACAGTGCAAACAGTGTTGTCCATAAAAACACAAAAAAAATGGAAAGTTTATCAAATGGATGTGAAATCAACATTCTTGAATGGAGTGTTGAAAGTGGAGGTGTATGTTGAAAAAACTCCTCGATATGAAATAGAAGGCCAAGAACACAAAGTGTGTAAGTTTAAGAAACCTCTTTATGGGCTGAAGCAAGCACCAAGAGCATATGTTGGAGCGGGGCTCCCTAAGCTACGAATTTTGTATATTTTTGTATTAATTAGTTTAACACAGGAGTTTTGGGGTGGGTCAAAACCCCGCATGCATTGTAATGGGTCAAAGGGTAGACCTAGAGTCCGTAAACCACGGTTTGCTGACCATAGGATAACATAGGCTAAGTCGATATAAGTAGATGATTAGTTTGAAGTCTAAAAGAAGGCATGAATTTGGACTAATGCTAGGTGCGAACTGTTAGATATGTTTTGGGTTGTTTTGGGTAAGGAATCCTACTGGTTATGTGCGTGGAGATCCTCAGTCCTGATATGTGAAGACCCTGCTAGATGTGTGCGGAGGCTGTGCTTTGGGTTGTAACTGGGTTTTTGGATGCTAATTATGCGGATATAGTTGAAGTATCTCTGTGTTATCTAGATTTATTGTGTTACTATTGATGTAAATATTCAGAACTTGTGTGATACTGCGAATACATTTGTGCTATCTGGTTATGTTGTGAATCTATATGTGTTATGGTATGAAGTATATCTGTGATATGTTATCGATGCGTTTATGATGTTATGTGCTGATATGCACATGGATGCGAAGGTACTAACTAGATATGTGCATGGTTATAGCTCTGTTATGATTAATTGCAGATTAGACGGTTAACGAACCTGCAAATAGACCTGTCTGTGTGAATCTGATAAGTTGTGAACTTAGATCTGCCTTGATTACCTACTCTCTCTCAGGGTGCAGAAACCTGGTTCCAGCACCCTCCCATACTACTTTGGGTGAGACCTTAGCCTACGGAAGTAGGTCATTGCTGAAAGGGCTAGTAGTATAGGGGTTTTTTGGCAAACCTTAACCTCCGAACCTAGGTCAGGACCCTGCAAGCCAACAAATGGTTCCGTTGCCAAGACCGAGAGAATTTTGAGAGAGAGATTGGGTAATGCCATGAGGCCATTGGAGACCTGAGAAGGTGGAAATTGAAGAGTGTTTCAAAAGATAGGTTCAGGAGTTTGTTGTAAAATAGAACCATAGCACAAAGTTGACAGTTGAGAAGTGGAAAAATAAGTACATTTTTACTAAGGTATATGAAATTTTATTTGTAACCTTTGCACACAAGCTGCAGGAGCGGCTAGCTAGGCTCATAGATTTCCAGACATGTTGGAAGGATGAACTGGTCACGTAGTGGACTCCATAGTTGATCCAACAGTTGGAAAGAATTGACAATACCATCACTCGTACGGTAGATCACTGGGTGGATTGCGTGTTGGAAGGATTTGTGACAGAATTTGTAGTTGATCAGTTCATATCCTATTCAGAAGCAGAGAAGAAGTTCTTCAAAGGGTTCTGAGGTAAGTTCTTGAAAACATTTCCTTTGTTAATCAAAATATTACTGTGCGAAAAAGGCATTATGTGCAGCCACACCGAGTGAATGACCCCTGATCTGAGTGAGAGCACCACATGAAGTGGTAAATACTACTAAACTAATCAAGAAGTAGATAGATTTTTCTACAGTATAGTAAGGGATTCGACTGCGCATAGCCCTCCAGCTACACCACCCTCAAGTCAGCATAGGGGTAATAAATCACCCATACCACCACCTCCACCAGAAGACGATATGGCCTCGCACATGAAGCTACCTACCTTCAAAGGTGTAGGGGATGAAGATATGGACCAATTCTAGTTTGTCGCAGAGTCAATATGGACTGCGCAAAATGTGGCCAACAATGTCGTAAAGAGGGCACAACTATCCCTCACCTTCGAAGGAAGAGCCCTGGACTGGTATATGGGATACATAGCTCAGCATGCGAATGCAACCATTCAAGAGGTTAAGGATGCCATAAAAAAATAGTTTCAGAAGCCCAAGTCTTATTCTCAGATAGTGAATGACCTAAAAGATTTCAAACAAGGGCCCTCTGAGTCTATATGGGAGGCTAACCAGTGACTAAAGAAGATGATAAGAGAGGGGGAATTTCTATATGATGATAGACAAAACAAGGAATGGCTGATCGCTATGTTACTACCTCACCTGCGCGGGCCTTTGGGTCAGCAAGCCATTGAATTGCAAGAAAAAGCCTTGGATATTGATATGAAGTTGGAAGCTGCACCGAGAGATGATGCTCAGTTGGGGGTACACTAGATCCAAGGGTAGCTGCAGGAAATGCATCTCGAAATCCAGAACCTGTAAAAGGATCAGGGGAAAGAATCCAGCCCAGACGTATGGTGCATAAGATGTAGGGTGTCTGGGCACAATAAGGATCAGTTCCCTCTATTGGCAGATTATATGCAGGCCGGGTGATCCAACCCATTACGTCCTAGGGAAGGTACGAGACCAAGTAGTCTGACCTTATGGTGCAACGACTGTCTCATAGTAGGACTACATGATAGCAACCACTGTCCCTGTCTGGCCGCTTATGTTCCATAATTGAAGAAATAATGGTGTTGATTTTGCTCATCTGTGGGGCATGAAAAACAGACCTGTTGGACATACGACCTAATGATGGACTGAGGAAACCTATATAGGATGCAGACTGAACCCTTGTTGCCTCTATCTCCCTCAAGCAGAAGAGGCTCTCCAGCCAGAGGCAGAGGAGGGGGGAGGGGTGGAGGCGCAGGTCAGGGAAGAGGACAAATGATCTGTTATAACTGTGGAGAAGTAGGAAACTTTGCGAAGGATTTCCCAAACCCTGCGAGGCAATCTTGCTGATATTGTAGACAACTAAACCATGTGATTTAATACTATCCAATTCTGGTAGCAAAAATGCAGGAAAAGTAGTAGACATCTACACAAAATATGCAAAGGGTTAAGGCAGAACCACCAGATGAAAGACCAAGTATCAATATCATAACACGCAACGGCATGGCTACTGGGGGAGATGAGGAGAAAGATGCAGTTGATCCTCTTATCTGAAAAGCAGCTATAAAACAATAAGGTTTTGACCTACATAAGGAAAAGGAAACCTTTGTCGTAGCTTGCAAAGACTTTACTAAGGCTGAGGCATCTACTTCTCAGGCTCCCGCAAACCTCAAAGCGGATGACGAGGTCAAACCATTTTTGTAGGCATATATGAAGCTGCTGCACAACCAAAGGGCAGTAGAAAATCTTCAAGCACTAATAGACAGTTGCGCAGATAAAGCTAACCCCTTCACAGAAGTTAAGGATGTGAACAAACTTTACAAGCATAAGAAATGCACTGGTCGAGAAATGCAGCTTACTACATAGATTGGTGACTATGAGATGGATCAGGTCATCTTGGACCTAGGGTCGGATGCGAATGTCCTGCCTAAGAAGACATGGCAGCAGATGGGAGAACCAAAGCTCGAATGGTCCACTATACAGCTGGACATGGCTAACCAAAAGAAGATCATACCATTGGGAAGGCTGTCGAGAATCATGGTAGACATTGCAGGAGTTAAGGTACTCGCTGACTTTGAAGTAATCCAGATTGTGGACAATGTGGATCCTTACCCTGCACTTCTAGGGCTTGATTGGGCTATAGATATGGGAGGTATTATCAACCTAAGGAAAAGAAGCATGGTGTTTGAGAATGGAGGAACATGGGTGATAGTCCCGCTAGATCTCGTGGAAGGAGAGCGGTATAAAGAACCTGTGTGCGAAGAAGAGGATGTGGACCACATCTATAAATTAACCGTGCCAGACGAAGATTGGATCAATCCTACCGCTGAGGGTGTGCTCTGCTAGGAAAAGTACAGTGAATGTTTCTCTGACTCCGATGGGGAGGTAGAAAATTGGTAGAATAGGTTACATGATGTCTCTGCGATGTGCTGTCTTAATATCGCGAAGATATTTCGGTGTATTTCCTCAGAGGTAAGAGACTTGCCCTACTTTGATGGTTCTGGTACCATTAAGGAGTTGCTGTGAACCTTTGAAGTTGAAGTCCCAAGGGAACAAAGGCTATGGCACTTAATATCGCCATGCCTGCAACTCCTGCGAGATGGTGGGACATGCATAAGTGGGCATTCCAGGATTGGGAGGAATGTCGTGACATGATGATCTTATGGTTCGAACCTCCGGCTCACCTGTGCGTAAAGACTTTCTTAGGGCCAGGGGACCCGCGCAAGCACTTGTTCGCATGGATGATTGAATGGGGCGACATAACTATAGAAGAATGGGTCCATCTGTTCATTCATGCCTTGGGGCTAATCCCGACCTCATGGTATCTAGAAACAGAGTTACACTAGCATACCCGCCACTAGGAAACCCTGAAGGATGAGTTTGTAGGGACATTTGGGTTGATAGGAGGAATGGAGGCATTCAATGAAGCTCTACAGGACATTGATGCCTTGGTATTTGATGAATCCCAAACCGTGGGCAGCATAGGGGGCCCCAACTTGGGAAACGCAGATGCTAGATATAGTCAAGTTTAGTAATCTCTCAATAGAGGAATGTGATGAAGACCCAAGGAATATTTCTGTCCTGGAGTCAGAGGGCGAACGCGCAACTGCAAACCATTGATTTCATTAAGCCTCTAAAGTTGTGAGAAGTCAACATTGAAATAGAGGCTTAGCCCAAGTTAGCCAATATTGGGGACTATTGGGATGATGATACTGTGGGGAAAGTTTCAGAACTCCTCACGGAATACCAAGACTTATTCCTGACAAAATTTTCAGAGCTCAAGGGGACCCCAGGGGACCTAGGAGTCATGCGTATCACTTTAAAACCAGATGCGCGCTCGGTAAAGCAGCGCCCTTATCGGTTGAACCCCAAGTATAAACAGAAAGTCAACGAAGAAATTGAAAAAATTCTTTTCGCTAGTATCATCGAACCAGTTGAACAGTCAGACTGGGTAAGTCTGATGGTGGTTCAGGAGAAAAAGACTAAGGGAGAGATACATATCTGTGTTGACCTGAGCAACTTAAATGATGCTTGCGTACATGATCCTTTTCCTATGCCATTCTCAGATGAAATTATTGATAGCGTAGGGGGGCAAGAGGCATATTCGTTCATTGATGGATTCTCGGGCTATCACCAGATTAGGATTGCACCTAAAGATCGCAACAAAACTACATTCTCTATTGAATGGGGTTCATTTCAGTACACCGTTATGCCATTTGGACTCAAGAATGCCCCTGCCATATTTTCGCGGGTGGTAGTTGCAGTATTTAAGGAATTTATCCACAAGTTCTTAGAGATATATTTTGGTGATTGGACTGTATTTGGGTTAGTAAAGAGTCATGTCTCAAACCTACGCATGATACTGGATGCCTGCAGAAAGCACCAAATCTCCCTGAATATCAAGAAGTGCATATTCTGCATACCATTTGGGATCTTTTTGGGTCACATAGTTTGTCGACAAGGGCTGATGGTCAACGTTGCCAAGGTGGCGATTATCATAAACCTGGCAGTTCCTACAACTAAGAAGTAGCTGCGTTCTATCCTCGGACACATAGGCTATTACAGGAAGTTTATTCAAGGGTACACACTAATCACAACACGTATGGAAAAATTGTTGAAAAAGGAGGTATCATTCTGTTGGGATGATGAGTGTCAGAAAAGCTTTAAGTTACTCAAGGAGAAGATGGTATTTGCACCTATCCTCATATTTCCCTATTGGGAAAAGGTGTTTCATGTCCATGTCGATGCTTCAGGGATTGCCCTAGGAGTTGTCCTGATGTAACCAGGGGAGGGGGACATTGGCCATCCAGTTGCGTTTTCCAGTAGGAAGCTCTCTAGTGTAGAGCATAACTACTCCACTACCGAGTGTGAAGGGCTAGCCATGCTGTATGCCCTACAAAAATACCGACATTACTTATTGGGTGGGAATTTTAAGATGTTCACCGATCACTCAGCTTTGAAGTACCTAGTGAATAAGCCTGTGTTGGGGGGGAAAATATGCCGATGGCTTCTATTGTTTCAAGAATATAAATTTGAGATCATCATAAAGCCGAGAAAGTTGAATGCTGGGCCAGATCACCTATCCCGGATCGTAAATGGCGAAGAACCAACCAACCTAGAGGAAGGACTACTAGATGCACAATTGTTTTCTATTAAGGTAGTAGATGTGCACTTCGCCGACATCATTCACTTCTTGACTATGGGGACGACACCTGTAGAGAATTTAGTACAATAGAAGAAAGAGTTGGTAACCCACGCAGTAGATTTTACCATTATCGTGGGTCACCTATATAAGCTAGGAGCTGACAAAGTACTATGAAGATACGTCTTGGAGCATGAGCGGAATGCCATCTTAGCAGAAGCTCACAAAGGTATAGCAGGGGGTCACTACGTAGGAAAGGCAACAACACAGAAGATCCTAAGAGTTGGGATATGGTGGCCCACACTGCATAGTGACTCTCATGATTATTGTAGAGCTTATGACACTTGCCAAAGGACAGGAAGACCATCACCTATGGATGAAATTCCTTTACAGCCGCAGATGGACCTACAAGTGCTCAAAAAATGGGCCATAGACTTCGTTGGACCCATTAATCCGCTAGGAAAGAAGACAGGTGCGTGATACATCATCACCGTGACTGATTATGTGACTCGATGGGTTGAAGCACAAGCTGTGAAGGATTGCACTGCAGATACTGCTGCGCACTTCATTTTTGAACATATTCTGACTAGGTTTGGCTGCCCAAAGATCTTAATGAGTGATAGAGGTACGCATTTTGTTAATGCAACAATCGAGGCTTTGAATGAAGAATTTCGAATCCACCGTGCGAAAAGCACCCCATATCATTCAGAGGTGAATGGAGGTGTTGAATCTTTTAACAAAACCTTGGAGCAAGCACTAAGGTCTGCAATGCTAATCGTAGTGATTGGGACATGCACGTTCTGTCGGTCCTATGGACCTATTGCACCACATGCAAGAAGCTAATAGGGAAAACACCATTCCGAATGGTTTATGGAAAGGAGGCAATTATTCCCATGGAATATATTGTTCCTAGCCTGTGCATCGCAGCCTTTATGAACATGGTAGAGTCGGATATCATGAAAGAGTGCTTAGCGCAACTTGTCGCCTTGGAAGAAGATCAATTCATCACTGACTTCCATCAGCAAGTTCAGAAAACCTGAGAAAAAGCATGGCACGATAGGCATATTCGGAAAAAGAGATTTTCGAAGGGAGAATTGGTCCTGCTCTACGATAGCTAGATCACAAAGCACTCGGGGAAGTTTCGTCAGCACTGGCTAGGCCCCTACATGGTAAAGGAAATCACTAATGGGGGAGCTATCTGGTTAGCCATGCTGCGGGGTGATATGGTACCAGGCTATGTCAATGGAAGCTGAATGAAGCCATACTGCATCAATAAGTATATGGTTGGAGTAGCTGGGACACGTATAGTGGGCGCAGGGTCTGTACATGGGTGCACAGGGCTGATGCGCAGGGGAGGTGCTCCCTGTGTTGGGGGATTGCACAATGGGGAAAGTTAACCGTTGAAACCAGACATGCACTTGGGGAACCGTGCCTTCCACTTGGGGGATCGGGTTACAAAAAATTAATATGGCAACTTATGAAGACTGAGTATTGTTCTCACAATAATGAAGGGAAATTAAGGCGTTATAAGCTAGCTTCCCCTTAGGATGGCTATAAATTAGGGACTGTTCAAACCACAAGGTTTATAACTTGGTCCAGCTTCTCAGCCCTCAAATGCTCTGATATATTTCATCTTCTGGTTGTCTACATGAATTCTAAAGCTGCACCATCTGACAGTAGCTCCTTCGAGTTTTTCTTCCAAGCTAGGATGCCTGGTGCTAACCCCAGTGGCCCCCCGCCTGAGACAACCTCTGAGGAAGGAGAATTTGATGAAGTTCGCGAAGTAACTATTGGAAATTGGGTTCAACGCTCCCTGTGTGTTTCGTGACATGCACTAACCGCCTCTCGTGGATCCTAACTCTAGCGATTTTAGCAGAGACTAATGCCTGCAGGTTTTGGTCTAATGGAAATTGTGATTTCAGCAATTGGTATCAGAGCAACAGGTCTCGTGTTTGAAACTCACCTGGATCTCATTGGGGGGAGATTGTTGGACATTAGGTTCAACACTCCCTATGTGTTTTGTGACATGGACTAAAACCTATTGCAGAAGAAGTTTCTTCCACCTCAGCCATGCAGAAAGGAAAAGGGAAGGTTAAAAAAGCATGGTGGGTGGGCAGAAAACCTCGTAATTCCCTCGAATTTGGTAGTCCCCCGTGAAAATACCTCAGAAGAAATACTTGGTGGCCCCTTTGAACCCTACCCCTTTAAATCCCATGGCCCTTTCAGCAGAAGGTCTACAGGCGACCCCGCTGACATGGTTGCCCCCATATGTTTGACCACAAAGATCAGCGGCACGCATGCCCAACATAGACGTTGTTCGCTCCTATCTTCGGACGATGTTGGTCCCTGAGGATGTGCCTTTGCTGGGGGACATGGTTGGCCACCTCCCCCACATCAAGTTTGACGATCATGACTTGGGTAACCTAGATGCTTTCCCTGTGCTAGCTCCATACCTATATTTAGAATGGGTCATTGAAGATGGTGTACCCAAGGTGGAGTCGATGGTTTGGGCTAAGGGGCTAGATGGGGCTAGAATCCTAAATTTACTACGTCTCCCTCATTTCAGCCACTACAATATTACTAGCTTGATGGTATGCCAATTGCTGGCATTGGTTCATGATGGATGTTTGTGGCTCCAAGACCGCATACCAATATATGCTTCTCTCATTCACCACATTACCGACCTTTCGATAAATGGGCCCAGTCCGCGAGATGACACAGGCAATAAATACGAGCATCACCTCGCTAAATCCATCCGAGATGAATATGGGGTCAAGCGTAACAAGTAGGGCTTCCAGATTTATACAATTACGGACCTTGGCACCCGTTTGGGAACTTAGATCCTTGCCTGCAAGATGATTCAGAAATGTCTGGCAACCTCCACCCTGGCTCATGTCATTCAGGTTGCAGGTCAGTGTGAGAAGGGTGCTTATTTTAACTGGTCCCAGTATCTAGTAGAAGAATTCCTTGACAATGTGCTTGAGGCTCAGGAGCGAGGCAAAGCATTCTACTACTCGTGGCTGATCTTGTTGATTGTGTTATTTGCCTAGGAACTCCCAGAAGACATGGTCTCCCCCCCTAGAGTGCGACATGTGTGAAGGAGCGTGATTTTCCAATCTCTGGGATTCCAAGGACCCCTAGCATGTTGAAGAAAATAAGACATTATGGCTACTATATGAGGGAAGTATCTCCGCAGCCATTGATTCCCAGCCACGTCTATCCCCGAAAATCTACAACAAGTACAGGCACATTGTTGTCTTCCAGGTTACAATGCATGATGTGAAAATCTGGGCTTATAGGGTGCGTACTTGGCTTAATCTGCCATACATAATGACCGAGGCTAACATTCAACGAGTTGTCGATACTTGGCTAGCGGAGTGGAAGGTAGCCGCCCCACCTTCCGCTGTCAATGCAGAAGGTATGTCTGATGCCCCTGTAGTACACATGGCCTTTGTTCTGCTCGCCTCAGCAACAGCACCAAAAATTCCACCGCAGACGACTCCTAGCAGTACTATCGTGCCGCCGGAACCACAATCCCATCCGGACCAGACCTTTAATGATGAATAATTGGCAGATACTTTGGTCCCCATGAATATCAAACATACTTGTGAATCACCCCAAGGACCTCACAAGAAGCGCAAAGCCAATAAGACTTGTACCAACGTGGATAGTACCTTGACAGAGGATGACCTAGATAAGATTGTTGATGCTATCACCATCGTGGTTGTTGATTAATGGCTTACTTGGGAAGAACAGAACCAGGCTACATTGGACGGATTGCAGACAGAGCTACGAGCCCTTTGGCTCACAGTGGATAGCCTTCAAGTGAGCGTTGATCAAGTAAGGTAGACTCCAGCAAGCAGCGAGCAAGTGAGGCAGAATTTAGCAAGCAAGTGTCACGCAGGGTCGTTGGGCCAACAGGTTCCGGTTACTATATTACCATCCACTACGGATAGCCGACCCTGCCAGCTCCCAGGTGACGCCCTTACAATGGAACTCGCTGACCTCTACTACCAGGTCCAGGGAGGTCTAGTCATCCTTGATGTTAGTCGGCTACCCAACGAGCAGCTGCATGAGATACTTACGACCCTCATTGGTGAAGTACAACACTGAGAACTCCGTGCACAGAAACACCTTAGCGCAACCAAACAGGATGTTGCGACCCACGTTGTTGAAGCTGCCCTGATCCAGGTTGCACATGTTACCCTCCTTGCGCAGCAGGGTACCTTGGAACAACTACTTGATCGACTGTGCGACAATATGCTTGGGGTCATTCCTGCACCTGTTGAGCCCCAGACCAAGGTTGGGGGTCTGATAGCTGCTCTGAAGGCATCCAGGGATGAGGTATCCACTGTCAAGACTGAGTTCGAGCTTCAGATTGCATCGTTGTAGGCCAAGCTCCAGCCTGGGACCACCTTGGAGGAATGTGCCTAGCGGGCTACACTAATTATAGAGGCCACTGCTACTATCTCGGCGCAAGTCAGTTAGGGTGTCGCTCTGCTGGAAAAAGCTATGGAAATTTGGTCCTAGGTACAACACGACCCTCTCCTCTGTGAGATTGATTAGGAATTAACCCAGAAGGAGAAGGACTTTGAATGACTGGAAGCAACAATGTCTACCCTTGTTCTAGCTCAGCGCGTTGCACGAATCCAAACCAACCATACACTTCATAGTGACGTTGTTGTGCACCAACGCAAAAATCAAATCCTCAGCGACCATTTGACACCCTGGTCAGAGGACGCCCTAAAGCTCTCATAGGACATAGATGGGGTGGTTCAACGGTTGAATCAAGCTCTTGAAAGGATCACCACTACCTCAGCAGACCCTACATCGCATAAACTGGTGGAAATTGCGCAGACAACCGCTGAGCAGAACCTCCAAGTACTACCACCGCTCATTACCGCCCTGGAGTAGCTCCAAGAATGCATGAAGATTCCACCCAAGCTGCGACTTGGGACGAGTCACAAGATTGTGTTGGGGGCCTGTTGGAGCGGGGCTCCCTAAGCTGCGAATTTTGTATTAATTAGTCTAACGCAGGGGTTTTTGGGTGGATCAAAACCTCACACGCATTGTAATCGGTCAAAGGGTAGACCTAGAGTCCACAAACCACAGTATGTAGACCACAGGATAGCGTAGGCTAAGTCGATATAAATAGATGATTAGTTTGAAGTATAAAAGGTAGACATGAAGTGGGATTGATGCTACGTGCGAACTATTAGATCTATTTTTTGGTTGTTTGTGTAAGGACTCTTGTTGTTTGTGTGCGCGAGAGATCCCAAGCCCCTGTTGTGTAGGGGTGCACTACGATGGTTGTGTACGCTGTGTTGTGTTTTGGGTTCTAACCGGGTTTTGAATGTTTATATATGTGTATATAGTGAAGTATCTTTGTCTTATCTCGGATCTATTGTGTTATTGTTGATGTGAATCCTTCGAATCTGCTTTTGATACTACAAATACATCTATCTCGTTTATGTCGTGAATATCTCCCGTGTTATGATATCTTTGATCTTTTATAGATGTGTTTATGATATTATGTATGCATGTGGATGCGAGGTACCGAATAGATATGTGCATGGTAATATCTCTGCTATGATTAGGTTGTGAACTATACCATTAATGTACTCGCGAATGGACCCGTTCCGTGCGAGCCCAAAAGGGTTGCGAACATCAATCTACCTTGAGTACCCACTCTCTCCCTAGGGTGCGGAAACCCTAGTTCCAAAGACCCTCCCATCATCGCTTCGGGTGAGACTTTTTCTTGCGCAAGTAATTCACTCGCCGAAAGGGCAAGTATTATAGGGGTTTGTTGGAAAACCTTAACCTCTGGAAACCTAGGTCGTGACCCTCAAGCCAACAAGTCTTGACGATCTTTATAATTACAGCCTAGTACCAAGACATAATATTTTTCCTACAAAGCTTACAATTCCATCTTGATATTCCTAAGGCCAAATGAAAATCCTTGAAATTGATATCAATTAAGTATTTCATCATAGGGGGGGGAGTTTGTATTGGAAATACCCCACCAATTTCCTTCTTACTTGTAAGCTACTGAAGACCATACACAGGGAGATCATCTCATATTTCGTCATGGAATATGTGGGAGTCATTAAGCATGGAAATATACAACATACAATATTTTGAGAGCTAGGTACTATTGGCCTTCAGTATTTAAGGACATCAATGTTTCTATAAGTTCATGTCCGTGAATGTCAAATTTTTGTGCAGAGACGACAAAGTTGAAATCACTTCCACTAGAACCTATTGAATTCCAAGCTTTATTTCAACATTTGGGATTAGATTTCACCGTAGAAATAAATAGTAACTCAAGTGGTTAGCATAAATATATTCTCATAACTACCGATTACTTCACAAAATGGGTGGAAGTGATTCTGACTCAGAGGGTTGATGAGAAGGTGATTATGACATTCCTCAAGGACTACATTCTCGTGGGTTCGAAATTTGAGGAAGTTGTGACGGATAATGACTAGGCCTTCAAGTCATCTAGAAAGATAAAGTTTTTGTCGGGATTACGGTATTGAACTGGTACATTCCACAACTTATTACCCAAAAGGTAATGAGCTAACAAAATTCTCAAACAAGAATCCCATTAGAATAATCAAGAGGATTCTAAACATGAAGAAAAATGGTTGGGATGTGAATTTTAAATATGAACTCTAGGAAGATAGAATAAGCACTAATAGGGACATAGGAACTTCTCCTTATCAATCATATATGGCATAGATGTCATTTTTCCTATGAATTTTACACTACTAGTAATGAAGCTTCTATATAAAGAGGAACAAGATACCAACCCAATGCAAAAATAATCTATCGTAGAAATAGAATTTTAGTAACACAAAGAAGAGGCTCTTGGTATAAGGAAATTCTACTAGAATAAGATGAAGGTCATCTTCGAAGATAAAATGAGAGGAATTTGCAGGATAGGAGATTTAGTGTTGAAATGGGACTCAGCTTTGTGCTTACAAAGGAAAGCATGGGAAATTTAACAACTTTTGGATTGTCCCATTCTAAGTACAACAAACCTAAGACAACAATACTTACCAACTTGAAACTCTTGATGGAGAATTCCTTCGGATTCTTGTCAATGGCAAAGGGTTCCTAAGGAAGTTATTCACATAATGATTCTTCACCCTATTATGTTCCCTCACATATCATAAGATGAAGACTCCACAACACAATGTTAGAAGGCATTGGAATTGTGTTATTCTCAAGAGGACACAAGGAATATTTATCCCCCATGGAGAATATGTTGTTGATAATTTTACTTAGGATACCATGCGTGCTATAAAAAAAATAAAAATAAAAATAAATAAAATAAAAAAAATTTGTTGGATGACTTTAGTGTGACACTTTGTGTCACATGACATCACCCTCACATTATATTGGAAGATGCGTAGCTATCATCTCCGATGGATCATGACATGTGTGGATCAATAATTTGGATCACACCACATCATCGACCTCGCGAGTGTTTAACACCCACATGCAAGCAGGGTGGAATACTACCCGGGACGTGTGGAAAAAACCATCATTGGTTGCGTGCTTGGGTGTATGGTGTACCAAACAACCTCCCCCGCGGACGACCATGCAAAAACCACTTGTTGGGGTAGGGTGGACCCACCATGACATCATCCACCCATGCAAACTCCACTTTCCATGTCATCACTTGCCTCCATGTCGCCCCTCCCCGCAACATTGTCCCATCACTCGCCCTCCACATCATATCCGATGTCGGCGCCACACCCATCTATGATGACATCACCACCGTAAACCGAAATCATCATGACATTAACTCATCAAATCACGAGTTGAAACATGGAAGCACTAAGTTCAAGGATATTGTTTTTCATAAAATGACTAGTGGGGGGTGTTTTTTTCCGATCATTGTTGCTAAGAAAGTTTCTAGAGCACAAAAAAAACTAAATAGATCTCATATCCTCCTCTACTTCCGACAAACATTGTTTCCCCTGCCACCTCCATGACAATAATCATTTCTCAAGCACCAATTGTCACACATACCTTTTTCTTCGACTATGATGGCCAATAAAGCCCATGCCTTCAAATTTCGTGATAACTACCCTTAGAGCCACCATTATGTTGATAAATTTATGGCATTAGGATTGTGAGATATCTCTAGAATGATAACTTCTTGTGAATCCTTTTTCCTTCTTTTTTATTAGGTTTTTCTATTTTTATAGATTATTATAGTGTTATTATTCATCAAACAACTACCAAACAATAAATAATATAGAGACAAGAGACACAAAATATAGGCAATCAAATAGGGCAAAAAAAATCTCCAACTTGAAAGGAAAACCAAAACAAAATCTTATTCTTATAGAAACCTCTAATTGAAGAATATCAAGACCAAGGCCCGTGAATTATAAAACTCTCCCAAGACAAATTCTCAAGATTTCCTTTTTTTAACTTCTTCTTCCTTGAGTCAATGATGGTCAACCCGCTTACTTCCCCCCTCCTTCTCAGCTTATCCTTTAGATTTTGACTCGGGATCGAATTGCAACCCTGACCCTCTTCGTAAACTTTAATTGAAACATGTGTGATGGATATTGATCAAATATTTCCCTTGTTTCCCTTCACTTTGATGGAGAGACTCCCTTCTGCAATTTGGCTTGATGAAAAAACTTAGTCTTCTCCCTTCTTATTTTTTCTCGTGAGGTATACTAGCCCAAAATAGGTCCAAAATAAATTGGTTATGATCCTCCTTTTTCTTTGATAAGTATCTTCTTCTCTTGTATACTTCACAAGTAATTTTTTTTTCCTTTTATTACTTGATCGAATTATCTCCTAAGTGAGGTCGATCTCACTCTCTATATAATGATATTGTTCCTTGAAATAGGTCGACTTTTTCCATTGGGTAGCTCAACTTGTCATTCTCGGGAAACATATTCATATATTTTGAAGGCCGACATGAGGGAGAGATTGTGACAAGGTCTTGGAGGGTTTGTGACACAAATCACTTCTCTTTGTACAATGTGTAACATGACCAAATGGATCTTTGGAGTGCATGACATTAACTCAATATACTTTATTTCTTGATGACAAAAAACCTAATAGCTTTCAATGTGAGCTTCAAATAAAAATAAAATTCCTCGATCATGAAACCATGACTCATGCATTACAAAAAATAAAAACAAAAAAAATCCTTCATTACATCAATTACATAAAAATCATGATTACACATGTCATTATGAATATCGAACCTAGTTACACTTTTCAACACTCCCTCTTAACTAGGGATGTATTCATAATCTACACCCCAGGTCATTAGGGAATTTTGAGGTCTAAAATGGGCCTCCTAAAAAAATAGTGGAAAATAATAAAATAAGATTTGATTACATCATCAAATTTTAGAGGGAAAAAAGAAAAAACTAATTTTCCAACTCGTATTTTTGAACTTATCTCCTTAAGGTTTTACTCAAATTTCAAGCAAGTAATACTCGTTGGATGCAAACTTTAATTCCCCCATCCAAGGAGTACCCATGTTGCATACTTTTGATGGACTCTTCTACACGAAAAATGAGAAATACATGAAAAATGTGATTGCAATCATGTTTTTTTCATGTATTTCTCATTTTTGTGTGCAAGCGTCCATCAAAAAGCATACAACATGGGTACTTTTTGGATGGGGAATTAAATTTTGCATCCAACGAGTACTCCCGCTCGAAATTTGAGTAAACCCTTAGGGAGATAAGTTGAAAATACAAGTTGAAAAAATTAGTTTTTATTATTTTATTACTTTTTAATCTTTTTTACTTTTCTACCCCAAAAATGGTGAATCATCCCCCATGGTTGACATCATCCTCTTGAATCCTATTGGTTCTCATAAAGTTTATTTTTGTTGTACATTTTTACTTAGGAGGCCCATTTTAGACCTCAAAATTACCCTAATGACTTCGACATTCTCAATCCGAATAAGTCTCATAAGAAGTGTTGGATTGGTAACCCATCCGTATAACATCATATCAACTAGCATTATCACATAACAAGGCCTCGACCAACAACTATATCTCTCCACAAGTTTAGAGCTCAATGATAGAGCGACCAATGATTTATATACACCCTCATCATTCTCTCTCTTGGAACATACCCCACATAGGTTCTTTCGCAGTATGTTCCACCGGGACTATTCTTATTTTGGATTCCCAGTCCTCAAAGGGTATTGGATGCCGTATGTTTAACCAATCCTCCATTATGTCTTATCAAGTGAAGAAAAGAATGATGTGTTCGTCTCTCCCTCTAAACTTAGGGAGGACATACACATTCCATCGAAGGAATGTTCCCAAGCTCCTTCTTAACTAGGTACTTGACCGAGCTCCTTCTTGACCATCTTCTAGCGACTTTCACGGTGGATACCATGGGATGAACAACTACATGTAGTACTCCTTTTTGTTTCATGAGATTCTTATTATTCTTTATTTATGAGTCTTCATCCTTTGGGACTTCTATGTAGGGCACAAACAATCCATCACTTTAATCCATGAGTCATTTCATCATTACTTTCATCGGAAAGTAATCCATTAATCCATATTTGGCCCTCCTTCATGCCATGTTTCTTTCTTTGTGCCATGTTTCCTTAAGGATCTTTCATTATTATAAATGGGTATCACTTATGGAAGACATCCATTTCTCTCCCTTAGTAGCCTCCGCAAGCCCATCCGAGATATTATTCAAAAATAAGAAATAAATATTAAATAAAATTTACATGTGTGATGGTATTTCATCATGACACCTTCGTGTTTGCATCAAAATCTTGCATACATATTGACAAATCTCCAACAAGATATTTAATTTCAAGGGTCTCTTTCTTTTTCAAACTTCATCAAGGTCTTTATTGTTAGTGTAAAATATTTCGAGCAGGTGTACCAAAAAATACCTCACTTAAGCCACGAGTGACTAATGGCCCTAACAACGTATATGGTCGTCTAAATCTTGAGATCCGCAGCATAATGTTAGAATAAACGTGAAAAATAATACATATGTGGTAGCAAAATGAAATTAGACAACAAAGATTTAACTAATGTAAAACCCCATAGCATAGACAAAATGATATCAAAGAATGAATGATATATTATAAATGTGTTACACCCGGTGAAGGAGACTCATATGATGGCTATAGGTCTCCCTCGAATGGGATGGGTCCTTTGGTTGTCCTCTACGCTTTATTATATCGGATATTTCTCTCTCTATGATGTGTGAAACCCAAAACGTGTGTTGAACTCGGATGGGAGCTCGAATGCAAACATAAGATAATAACAACGATTATAGTGATCATGGTGAAGAATGGATGGAAAACCCTCCTATTTATAACAAAATATTGGGTTATTCTCAAAAATGGAAAATTATAAAGCATTTATTAACCACAATATAGATCTAACCGCTTGAAGTATTTTATTATATGTTTTGGAGGGAAAATATATTTAAATTGGTTAAATACCTTTATTTAGAAATAATAAACAAACAAATAATTTATTTATCATTTCAAGGAAGCGGTTAAGGAATAATAAAAAAATAATGATTTGTTTAATCATCCATAAGTGATTTAGTCAAATTTGAAAAGGAATATTAACTAAATAATGATTTAATTAATTATTCCTAGAGAAAAAACAAATAAACAATGATTTACTTAACTATTTCTCATGATTGGGTCAAATATGACAAGGAATATTAACTAAACAGAGTGATTTAATTAATTATTCCTAGAGGGAAATCAATTAAATAATTATTTATTTAATTATTCCTCATGGGGGGTTTCTTTTTTTAATTAGAAACAACTTAATAAAATATAGTTTATCAAGTTATTTCCTATAGTGAAAGAAATTTTTACTATGGTAAATTTGGTCTTACATGGTGTATTTCAATCCACTTCATTAGATATGGGTAAGTGATGATATTTTGGTGATAATAGATTCCCCCCAACGTACGAGCATTAGGAGAAAATCATATGACCGAAATACCTTGTAAGAAAACAATCACTATAAATCGAAGGGGGAGTCAAGAGAGAGAGAGATGTAACTAAAGTGAAGCGAGGAAGGAATTGAGGGGGACAAGACCTACTAATTGATATAAGTATCCTTTTTTTTGGAGTACATGACCTCAATGAGGCGGGGGAAGCATACCCATACCCTCCGAGATAACTCGTGTATAAATAATAATGATGAGCCCAACAATGTAGGACTCGAGATACAAAGTACATGATACATGATACATGACATGTTGGCATCAATGGGCCATAAAATAATACAATGGATCCCATATACATAATGCACCTAGAAAAAGAGAGTTCAAGACCGAATACAATAAAATCCGAGTACATGAGACATAATTCCACTCCATATGACATGTGGAGGGGGGGGACTACAACCAAATAATCCCCGCTAAACAGAAAGGAATACGAAGATCTCGAATCGAACATCCGAATGAGACATGCATGTTGTGGGCGTTGTAAGCAAATTGAATTGAACCCATCAAATCTATGGAACTACATTTAAGGATGGAGCATGATCCGAGTTAATTGGCATGTGGGGGCTACCCAAAAGGCCACCCTCATGAGGTCTAAAAACGTCTCACCACACACCCGAGAATCACTGGTACAATTGGCTAGATCACCGAACCATCAAGTGTATGATTCTCAATAGTACGATAATGAGTTCGTAAGTCGAGCATGTGAGAAAAAACCAAGCTAAATGGAAATAATGATTCTCTTTTCTTGATCCGAGGTACCGAACAATGATGAAAGCTATAACCAAGGTACATTTCGCTTAGATCTGTTCTTTTTGGAATGTATGTGTTGAAGTCGAAGAAGAGGGATCCCTGCCATAGTTGAGGCAATAAGGAATCATCAACTAAGGTGCGAGGGATAATAGTGAGAGACGGATGGAATGACACCAGGGATAATTATGGAAGGACGTGAACTGATAGGCAGATCGACAAATTCCCTTGTCGAGCATAAAAATGCATGCTTGACCCGGCAATAACCGACTCGATTATGGATGGAATGATGAGGGACAAGATGGTTGAGGCCAAAAATGTGCAACACGGGATGAATACGATGCAAATATGGATGGAATATTGTAACGGAGATAATGGGACTCGTGACGTGACTCCATGAATGCGAGGATGACTCAACTCGGATGCTCTTAACAAGGGTGACTCGATGATGCTCGCTACTACGTGATATGCCCATGGGGACCATAAAAAAATGAGTAAATAATAGTTATTCATGACAAAAATCGACACACAAGGTGAAAAATTTCAAGGAAAAGTGGTACCAAAGTACAAGCGGCTCATATGGAGAAATTTGGTTTAAATTGGCAAAGACAAGTGAAACTTCATGGGAAAAAATGACTTTCAGGGTGAAGTGTCAAATTACCAAAAATAGAGAGAGACCCATTGTAGTAATCGGTGAGAGATTTAAAATGATGATGATAGTTCATCTAACCGAGCTACAGCTTTGGTCTCAATGGGGAGACATAAAAAAACTAGGGTTTTTCCTATAAAAATTATGTTTTTTCTCCAATTTCAATTCATTTTCTAAGTGATCTATGGTGAATTTGGAGAGGAGGATAAGGCCCTAAATCTTGTGGAGATTGTAGTGGAAAAACCGACAATCATAATCAAGATATTTGACTTTTTAGGTAGGTGACCTTACTGCGTCTAAGGATGCCCTTAATGTAGAAATTTGAATAACTCGATATGTTATCCACTCGAGATTCTCCCGATCACACACCTATTTTATCTTCATGCACAATATAGAATCTCTTCTACCATTGATCATTACATGCGGAAATAAAATCAATTGCATGCACACATTAAAACCATAAAAATTCACACATATGAACACGGTATGTAATGGGAAAGCTTAAAGCTGAAAACCCCCAACTATCTGTATATTATATATGTCATAGAGATCATGTAACAATCATTATACAAAGCTCCTCACAAGCTCTCAGTATAATCTCCACTTGCTACACACTAATCAAGCTAGATCTAGCGAAACACATGCTCCAATCTCTGCGACACCTGATGCTTTTATTTATCTCTACTACGCAATCACACAGTGAAGAATAGCCCCTTATGAGTTCAAATTACCCCAACCTTGCTCACGCGGTCTTTAGAAACATCTCTCTTGGTGTTGTTGGATGCGAGCCATGCATCACTATAGTCACAGGCGGAAATGATACCTTTGCCCTTTCACCTATCTCTGCACTGGTCTCCACTGAAACTGTCCATGCACTGAAGTTAACTGATGTATTCCTTAGTTGATTAACGAGTTTATAATTAGTGAATTAATTAATAATTATTCCACACCACTCTCACTAATTGTATCAATCAGTTAAACTAGATACAAATAGCTCAACTATGTTTATATTAGTTAAATTGAACACAACTCCATTAACATCCTCAATCAACTCCACCAAACTCTGTCACATGAGTTCTAACTGAATTATCCATGTAATAGCTCCACTTAACCCTCGGGAATAGCGTAATTCCTTCTATAAGCTCCTGTGTCACATCTGTGCACTTAACTGAAGTGCTCCAAGAGAATAAGATAGTGTTTATAGTCCAAATATTATTAAAAGTTAATAATATTCGACATATCTATTTTTAGACTAGCAATCTAAAAATAGATTCCGCCCAATATGTCTAAAAATAGAAGTCCATATATTTTTCCAACTTGACCAACCATCCACAAATAGCATCCTGCAACTCATGATCGACATGTCTAAAAATAGACATGTCTAAAAATAGACTTTGCGCCAAAAATCACCTGTGTGGGCCCCACCTAGTTTAGGTGATTATTTTCCAACTAGGATCAGGAATGATGTTTCAGGATGCCTCCTTCACTGTTTCTTGTTGCAATCTTCAACACTCCCTCTCAACAAGAAAGGACTGTCTTTGCATGCGACATGAAACTCCATGCATTCGCCCTGCAACCTTCACAAGCGCCATGCAACTCCATGCATCTGCTCTGCAACTCCTCTGAAACTGAATAGGCTCCAAACAACTCAATCAGTCTGATGCATCTATCATCAAAGTCTTCAACTTCTGCTGGGCCCAACTGCACATGTCATCAGGAACGACTGCACTGTTGAACTCTTGCACCCATGTACTATGCACTTGCTGTCAACTCTGATTCGCGCTCCAGTATCCGACACTGTCACTTTGATCTGCCTACATCAATCCAACTGATCATGCTACTGCTGCGCTGTGGGCACCTCGTAGCCAGGTTCAACTCATGATATCCACACCATCTCATGAATCCTGCCCAGAAATCTCCTCTTGGGATTAATCATGCATGTCGCCCCACCTCTCACTTGGTGGTATAGCTGCATGCACTCCCTCTGCCCATCTGGCATGAAATTTCTCTGCATGAGTGGTTTCTCCCACTCCATGATCCTCATCTTGTGGCTACTCCACATCCCGAGGTTCACTATTACCTGCATGCAAAACTTTCTCCCTCTCAAGCATCAATTGCATGTCTTTCTTGCACTTCCCAACAGTAGGAAGCTCCGTAGAAATCCCATCTACTTCAAGTCTGTAGAGATTCTTGGCTTGAATCCCAACCTTCTTGACTTGTCCTGTTGCTTTGTACCGAAGGAAAAATTTTCCTTCACTAAAGACAACATCATACCCTTTATCCTCTAACATTGCGACTGAGATTAAATTATTCTTTAAACCTGGAACATGCACTACATCTTGTAAAAGAATGAGTTTACCTGACTCCCTCTGAAAGGTTATGGTACCAATGCCGGTCGCATTGTATCGTCCATTGTCGCCCAACTCAACATGCAACTGGAGATATTTCTCCACCAAGTCATTGAAAAGATTCACATCTCTCGTCATGTGAAAGGAAGCACCACTATCAAAATACCACCCCGATCCCAATGCACTAGACACCATGCATGTGATCAATGAGAATTCTGCTTAAACGAAAGAAAAAAAGACAATTCGTGGCGTAATGCCCATGCTCGTGACAGTGAAAACACTTCACTTTGGACATGTCACGCTCTTTACCATCCGCACCAGATTGAGAAGCATTCTTCTTGCCCTTCCCCTTCCTTGCTTTGGCAGCCAAAGCACAATCCTCTTCATCAGATGCCTTTGATGAAGATCCATCCCTGGTACTCCGCCTTATCTCCTCTTGCACAAGATCCGACCAAAGTCGCTCCCATCCTGGAAATTTCTCCCGACCATTGACAGAGTCCTGATAGGAGTGGCAACTCTTCGGAATCCCAAGGAGAGCCAAGCTCACCAATTCCTCATCATCCACACTAACTCCTACACTCCCAAGCTCATCCCTGCAGTGGAAAAACTTTGTCAAGTATACCGGAATAGTGTCATTCTTCTCCATCTTTATTTTCCTGAGTTTATCCTTGAGCGCCAACTTCCTTTGGTCACTCTTGCTTTGGAACAAATCTGTCAAAGCTTTCCACATCAAGAATGGAGAAGCTTTACCATGAAGGCTGGACACTATGTGATCCTTCACACCTTCCAACAGAATCCTTCGACACCTTGCTACCTTCTTTTGCCATGCGTCAAGTACGGCAGCATCACTAGAAGTAGGTTTTGGAATTTCTGCATCTATGAACTCCTTCAACCCATTGTCATCTAGCACCGCCTCCATCCTGTCCTTCCATGCAATATAATTCGACCTGCCCTCAAGGGCATACTCCAATCGCAATCCGTTAAAAGACATCTCAACTTTGACACCAAGAAATCACTATAGCAATTTCGAATTCCACCAGCACAAAACTCAACTGCTTCAATGCTTTGCAATTGCTCCAATGATCAATATCGCTCTGATACCATGTAGAAATTTGAATAACTGATATGTTATCCACCGAGATTCTCCTAATCACACACTATTTTATCTTCATGCACAATACATAATCTCTTCTACCATTGATCATTACATGCGGAAATAAAATCAATTGCATGCGCACATTAAAACCATAAACAATCACACATATGAACACAGTATTTCATGGGAAAGCTTAAAACTGAAAACCCCAACTATCTGTATATTATATGTCATATAGATCATGTAAAAATCGTTATACAAAGCTCCTCACAAGCTCTCAGTACAATCTCCAATTGCTACACACTAATCAAGCTAGATCTAGCAAAACACATGCTCCAATCTCTGCCACCTGATAGCCTGCCTCTATTGCGCAATCCCTGCTGAAGAATAGATATTGATGAGTTTGAATTACCCCAGCCTTTCTCACGCAGTATTTAAAGGAATCTCTACTGAGTTTTGGATGCAAACCATGCATCATTATAGTCACAACTGATAGCCACACTGCTCTTTCACCTATCTCTCCACTAGTCTCCACTGAAACTGTCCATGCACTGAAGTTAAATGATGTATTCTTTAGTTTATTAATGAGTTTATAATTAGTGAATTAATTAATAATTAATTCACACCACTCTCACTAGTGTATCAATCAGTTAGACTAGATACAACTAGCTCAACTATGTTTAGATTAGTTAAACCGAACACAACTCCATTAACTTCCTCAATCAACTCCACCAAACTCTTTCACATGAGTTCTAACTGAAGTATCCATGCAATAGCTCCACTTAACCCTCGGGAATAGCGTAATTCCTTCTGTCAGCTCCTGTGCCACATCTGTGCACTTAACTGAAGTGCTCCAAGAGAATAAGATAATGTTTATAGTCCAAATATTATTAAGAGCTAATAATATTTGACATATCTATTTTTAGACCGGCAATCTAAAAATAGATTCCGCCCAATATGTCTAAAAATAGAAGTCCATCTATTTTTCCAACTTGACCAACCATCCACAAATAGCATCCTGCAACTCATAGAATATGATCGACATGTCTAAAAATAGACTTTGCGCCAAAAATCACCTGTGTGGGCCCCACCTAGTTTAGGTGATTATTTTCCAACTAGGATCAAGAATGATATTTCAAGATGCCTCCTTCACTATTTCTTGTTGCAATCTTCAACACTTAATGCTTCTTGGAAGGATGGTTCCTGGTGAAGAATTAAGGAAAGAGAGGAATACAGGAATGAACTACGAGAGAAGGTCTAGAATAATCCCTGCCCACCAATTCAAACATGGGGACCAAGTGGTAAGTGTGGTATCACATAGAGTAGAATGTTTGAAAATATGGTATCAAGTATCTACAATATGTGATGTATATATCGCTCGTCGGAGAGGCCGGTAGAATAAACTATCCAAAGAATGGGAGGATAATTGACCATACTTAGATCAGTGGGGTCTAGGCTGAGACTTATGTTACTCAAGTGAGAAGGTGGCCAGTGGTGCCATCATGCCCCCAAGCATGGGATACTTCCTCCAAGCATTTGTGATAAGGGTGAGTGATCTAGTATGAAAAGGTGGGAATGATGCCCCTAGCTAGAGGAGTTTTTGGAGCGCCATGGTGTTCTAAGTGCTGAAATAATGGTTTCAAGAATTCAGTCCCATAGGCACTAATGCCTCAAGAGGATAGGGGCATAGGTTCCCTAAATCATGTTATGGACATGCCAAACGTATTTAGAATAGTGGACTCTAAACACATTTTTATGATGTGGTTCGCCATTTATTATGTTATGGTTATCTTCCTGTGGAAGGATGGATAGATACAATTAGAGAGAGGAAATAGTGTAATAGCAATCTCATTTGGCATTGCATATATTAATCAAATGGACTAAATTTTTGGGTTCGCATACATGGTGTCACTATGCCAAAGAGTGGCTTTGGATATAATGAATTGGTTCTCACCTAGAAAACATTGTGGTTGGTCAACAACAATGTCTAAGGGATTGGGTTGTTGATGTAAGATGAAGGAATGATCTAAATTGACATGAGCCTCTAGAGGTTCTTCTAGGTGGGGAAGAATAATGGTATGAGAGTCAACACTACTAGATGCACTAGGAGGGTTGGGGAGAATTGCTTCTCCTAGACTCTCAAATATGGAGGCCCCCTTACCCAAACATTGGGTGTCAATGTAATGGCTAGAAGGTGTATGTAGTTCGAATTCATGGGTTCGAAGTAAGGGGTTATTGAACCAATCAACCTCACTATGGATGAAGTCTTTAGACACCACAGCATATTGTTCATGGGTCTGCTATGGAAGGAAATATGAAAAATGGTGCATATTGTCCCAAGGATAATTAGGCGTAGTCATTGCTTCCGTGATGTATTCATCTAAATGGAATAGGGTGGACTAGAGGAAGCAAGACCACTTAATGTGGAGGGTCTACCTAAAGCATCGTCATGAGAGAAAAGGTTCACATGCGCATTGACTAAAGGATGGGATGAATGACTAGTAGATGGTATATCTACCAATGTTGAGACCTGGGTATTCGATGAAGGAGGTTCGACCGAATCATTATGGAGAACTTCAAGAGAGTCTCCAAACGAGGATCCCATGGATGACGACAGGTAGAGAATGGACGTAGAAATGGAATCTGTCATCTCGATATCAGGAGGAGGAATCACAATGTGTGGTTCACGTTATGGTTCAACAATGGATCCAGAACCCATGGGTAAAGAAGTGGTGGGTTCATTATGAGCGGCCTCTATTTCACGAAGTTCCTGACGGGTATCACGAAAATATTCGAGATGAGGACAGTTATGAGAGTAGTGGCCAGAGTTTTCACACAAAGCACAAGGGTGATTATTGCGTAATGAAATGTGTTTCTTGGCTGACTCAAGTAAGGTAAAATGGACCTTTGGGATGTTAGAGTCATGAAACGTATTGTTGACCACCTCTTTGAGATGAGGGAGTTCAGAACAATTACTGGTGGAATGCACAAAAACATCACACAAAGCACACAGAAATGTCAACTTTGGAGGCTTAGGCAGAGTTTGAGTTGTTTGGGGAGCCTTGTCCTTAGGTTCTTTCTTTTTTTCTATGCCCCCCTCTCCAGATGTTGTCACAACAGTAATAGGTTCCTATTGAGGTTGTTGTGGAACTATAGCAAAGGAAGGGGTCATCATGACCGGTTGAACCGAGGTCAACGTAGTATATGGTTTGAGTTGATCATGTGGAGTGTTTATTGGGGGATCAAGGTACCAGAATGGGATCCTTAGGGTCAAATTGGGTAAACTCGACATAGCCATGACCGGCACAGAGAAGACTCCATATGGGGGAGCTAAAAACGATATCTGGCCTGAAGGATAATGGCCTATCATAACAGCTCATGGATGGTTAAGACTTGGGGGAGTTGTTCCTAGTTGAAAAAGATGAGGAGAGACACCAGTAGAAGGAGATCATCATTGAGGAGCTAGTCTTGATGATTGGATCAAGTGAACAACAACAGGGTGTGAAGGCATTGGCTACTAGATAGTCAATACCAGACCACTTGTGGCTAGCTTGTGATGCTTGCAACATGAAAACACTGGACGAGCTAGGCTTAGAAGGGGTAGGTGTTCGACCATGATATGCACCAAGAATTGTGGAATATTTATAGACTCCTACAGAGACATTGGTGAGAGGCGAGACAAGTTGATTTTCAGTCATCAATGAGATGGTAGACTGGGGTGAGGTCTGAGACTTCAGATCATAATATTTCAAATGATCAATGGTGCAAATATTTTCATTATGGGGAAAGAACATCTTGTGGTGAACCGGAGATGCGACAGCTGACATCGCATAGTTATATATATGACCCAAAAGAATATTGTAATCCAAGGGGGCATCGATGACTTCAATGTCAATACAAGTAGTTTTTTCAGCAACTGTGACAGGACGATTGTGATACATGCCAAGGGGATGTGAAGGATGATCATTCCAAGCGCGTAAAGTGATGGTGGATGTTATGTTTATCTTTCCCCTTATTATTTTTCTTTGAATTTTGGGGATTAGTCATGCTCTGTTGAGCATACACTTGACCTTGAGGAGGAGGTGGTTGTTGTGGCAGAGGTTGAGAAGTCGTGGGAGGTGGGGGTGTTGATGCTTGAGGGGCTGGAGCGCTAGGCGGTGCATAAGGATAAAAAGGATCTAGGGCAACATTTTGGTATACAGGTTGAACAATAGTTGGCCCTTGCATCATTTTATGTGGTTGGAAAAATTTATAAGACGTGATTTGACCAGGATACAAGATTCCTGGAGGTGGGCAAGTGTTGGAGGAACGGCCCCCTGCTAAGGGTGAACATAAATCATCTGAGGAGGAGCATATGGAAATGGGTGTGAAATGGATCCAACTATACCATCGGCGGCGTGAGATTCCCCCAGTGCAGTGGCAGCACCAGGTCCAGGAAGTTCTGGTAAAATGGTATAAACATCACTTGACTGGGCATAGATCAAGTCATATTTTAAAGCAATATGGAGAGCTTCTTCCTCGGTCTATGGAAAATGAGATGCGAAATCTTACCTATGGGGGCTAAGAGCGTTCTAAGAAACCAATCCATATAGACATGGTCATCGAATGTAGGAGCTCTACACATGCTCCTCCTTCTACGCCATTCTTGTACATGGTCAAAAAGGCGGGTGGCAGAATTTTAAAGGAATGCGGTCAACAACTTGGTACCGGTATCATAATGGAGGGGTAACTGGAAATATGACAGAAAAACTTTAGCAATATTCGCAAAAGTGGAATAAGATGTGGCCGGCTGGTCAATGTACCACTTTGCATCTCTTCCAGTGAGTGTACATTGGAATAACCGAAGACGTATGGGGTCATCGGTGATGGATTTTGATGAACACCACATGTGGAAGGAGAAAATGTGATTGGTGGGGTCCTCTCCACTATTTCCTTTGAACTTAGGGATGTTATAAGGAAGCTTGCTTGGCATAGCTAGCCAACCAACGTCATGAGAAATAGGATCATTGATAAGTTGGTTAAATTCTGGGAGACTTAGACCAAACATAAAGGGGAGCAATGGAGTGGTAGTGGCCATAGCTGTAATGATTCCTCTAGTGGCAGTGCCCGGATTGGGACCGAGAACACCACCATAGGGTCCTATACCTTCATTGGTTCCAGGCATGGTGGTGATATGAGGATGAGAGGATGTCGAATCAGTGGAAAAAATCGATGAATTAGAAGAATCTGAGTCGTAAGAGAGACTTGATGGAGCACTGGGAGTATCATTTCTAACCCGAAGGGCAGGAGAAATATGTCCAAATGGAAACTGAGGATGGAGAACTTGGATTCTCCACAACAAATTCCTTGGGGGTGGAATGATTTCAAGACATATGACACTAAAGACTAGATAATGATATAAATAGAAGAGTAACAAACAACAAGCAAACACCTAGTGTAGTGGTGCCAAGTGTAAACTAACTATTCTATGTGCTACTCTAATGTAAGCAAGCACGTCCTATCAACAGAAAAATGACCTCTAGCCTAAAGTTGATCTAAATCCTCAAATAATCCTATATTCTATAGTTTTAGATGGCCTTTCACTAAGAAAGGTAGGGTAGAGAACCAATTTTTTCCCACATCCAGTCCTATAAGGAGTTTTCCTAATATTGGCCACTAAGGTTACGTTCATCCCACGATGATGGTCGAGCCTTGTGCTTCTTGGTAAATCAGACAAACGCACTCAATTCCCTACCACATGTTGGGTAGCCTCAAGGAAAACTGCTCGGACGATGTCCTAGCCTAACCCCCTCTGAAACGGGTTTCTGACACCCTCCAACTTTGACCGCGGGATGGTGAAGGATTTTAAGCTCCCTATTAACTCAAATTTCTATGTCTTAATGTATGTGGTCGATGGGTGTTATTGGAATCCCACCCCACCGATCCTACAACTAACTACAAATATTTTCTGGCCCTGATGCCAAAGTGGGCTTAATCTATGTGAATTAGATTTATTAAGTGGCGTGTTTAGATATTGGCTTGGTAGTATGAACCAAGATATCGTTCGCTTTAGGTGTGAGTGTGTGAAAATAAGTGTGTATTGTGGCTGACTTAATTAAGAATGTTTTATGATGATGCCATGGTGTTGCTGAAATAAAATGTTGAAAACTGAAATAATGAGAGTAAATTAAACAATAAATCAAGAATAAACCCCACCCAAACAAGGATCTAAAACATCAGAAACAAGAGAGGCAAACAAGCAACTCAAAATACATGAAAAGGGTCACGAGATCTAATGTCTATGGGACTTGGATAAAATTACTCTAAGTTGCTAGAAATAGTGCAGAAAACAGCAAGAAACTAGAAGGGAAACAAGTTGCAAGAGATAGGTCAGAAGCCTTGAAACATAGGGAAAACAATGGGACCCTAAGGGGGAAAGCCAAAAAAAACTCAAGATGGAGCTTTGGATGTAAAAAAATCTATCATAAAGGTTTGAAAAAAGAATGGACCAGACCCTGAAACAATGGCTGAAAGAACGGAAAATCTCAGACTACCTACTCAGCTGAACTCCTCCTAAAAAGGTGGAAGTGTACTGAAACCCTAGTGATCTAGATCTTTGAGGGAGGCCCCCAAGATCTAAAAAACTGAAATGGATCTTGTTGGGGGGGGGGGGGGCCGCGCAAGATCTGAAAAATTGAAATGCCAACAAAATGAGACAACACAAATTAGATAAAACCACAAATAATTTGTTTATTAAAACACAGAATAACTGTAAAAGCTACATTTTGGTGGACAATTTGTCCTTTTAGAAGATGCGACTTGTTACTTATAGAATTTTTTACTTACAATACCACAAGAAAATTCCATTGGTGGGTAAATACCATGGGTGAATGAATACTATGGGTGAAAAATGCCATGGACAGATGTCACTTACAATACCATGGGTGGATAAATACCATGGGTGGACATCATTTGCAATACCATGGGTAAATTTCATGTGTGGATGAATATCGTGGGTGGATACATACCATGGATAGATGTCACTTACAATACCATGGGCCGATAAATACCATGGGTGGATGAATACCATGGGTATCAGCCACTTTCCATTTAGATCATTCCTCCCTCCTTAAGAAGCAATGGTCCTCATTGTGTGAAGTTCCCTCCTCAAAAGCCTTTGTTGAATATGAAGAGCCACTTAAGAGAAAGGTTTTGGGTGGTTAACCCATAATCGTGATGAACGAAGATCCGAGGATAAAGATACCCTTTAATTCTTGTGACCAAATATGATACTAACAGTGTGCGGCTTAGCAAATGGACTTCGATGAAGTGTGGAATGTGGATGACCCATAACCATGACAAATGAAGATTCGAGGATAGAGATACCATGTAATGCTTATGACCAATTGTGATGCTAACAGTTTTGAGCCGAGCAAATGGACTTCGATGAAGTGTGGTTTTTTGGATAACTTGGAACCATGACAAACAAATATCCGAGGACATAGATACCCTATAATTCTTTTGACCAGCTGTGATGCTAATAGTGTGTGGCCTAGCAAATGGACTTCGCTAAAAAAGATTTTGTCTGGTTGACCCATAACTGTGATCTTGATTGTTGATGAATTAGCAGGTGCCTACATAACCTGGGGTGGGAGGGAACTTCTCCAAATAACCCAATCCAAACACTCCTATGCTAAAAATGATGAATTTGAAGCATGTGCCTACTAAAGCGTGGTGGGAGGGCACATCTCCAAAGGGAAGCTGCTCTGAATGCTGCTCCAGATTTAAAATGAGCATAACTTGGTCAATATAACTCAGAATATTTATTATAACCATATTTTGGAAATAGAATGATCATTCTACACCTTCCCATGTGTTTAAAATTGCTATCTAGAGAATCTAGAAACTCAGATTTGTGCTGCAATTGTCCCGCTATCACAAAATCTCTGAAAAAAATAAATAAATAAATAACTGATTTTAAATCAACGATAACTCCCTCATCCGAACTCTGATTTGACCATTTGTTTTTTGAAATCGGATGAATTTTCAAGGGGAGCTAAAATATATAATAATTTCTCTAAAATTTTGCACTAAAAACTACAAAAAATGATAGGAGAGTTTTCGTCCACGAATTATCATCAAAAAAAATTATGCAACACTACTGATTTTAAAGCAGCGATATCTCCCTCATTCGAACTCCAATTTGACTGATTTGTTTTTTGAAATTGGCTATTTTTTCGCAAGTAATCCAAATCTACTATTTGTTTCTATAAAAAAATTCACCAATATTTTCATATCTGCTCTACAAACTCGCCGCGCAAAAAATTCTTGCAAAAAAAATATATATATATATATATCCACTTTCCCCAAGAAAGTGCTCTGTGGAGGTTGTGGAACTTGCATCGAATTTGCTAAATATGGTTGCAAAATGTTGAAACTGAAATATGCTTCAAACCCTCATTCTCATGGATTCGTAACCTGAATCTAATACCATTGATCCAGATCTTGGGGGGAGGCCCCCAGGATCTAAAAAATTGAAATGCCAACAAAATGAGAGAACACACAGTAAATAAAACCACAAAGAAACTTTTTATTAAAACAAAGAATAATTGTAAAAGCTACATTCTGGTGGACAATCTGTCCTTTTACAAGATGTGACTTGTTACTTATAGCATTTTTTAGTTACAATACCACAAGTAAATTCCATGGGTGGGTAAATACCATGGGTGAATGAGTCATATGGCTGAATAAATACCATGGGCAGATGTCACTTACAATACCATGGGTGGATAAATACCATGGGTGATGAATACCATGGGTGGATGTCATTTTCAATACCATGGGTAAATTTCATGTGTGGATGAATACCATGGGTGGATACATACCATGGATAGATGTCACTTACAATACCATGGGTGGATGAATACCCTAGGTGTAGACCACTTTCCATTCAGATCACCTAAGGGTCTTGTTTCTACTTCAAGGAGACAAAATGGGCATATTCAGGCCTAAGATGGGCTGAAACAAAGGTAAAACAACCATAAATAGTGCTCTCAGCAAACCCTGAAAAAATTAGAAAAAATCTCGAAAAAAATTCTGAATTGCAAGCACTGACCTATTTCAAGAGGATAGCACAGATTTTGGGCCAAAAAGTGCGATCTGAAGGATCAGAATGCGGGTTTGGCGATGAAAAGTGTGATTTGTCCTCCTTGACTCTTGGGCGGTAGGTTTTGTCATATTTTCCATCTCTTGTGCAACTGGTACCTGTGACATACGGAAAACACCAAAAAAGTCTCAGAATTTGGAATTTTAACTAAATAAGGGCATAAAAGCTGAAAATAAACATCAAGAGACTAAAAAGCAGCTGAAGAAAAACCTTGATTGTTGATGTTTTTTATCACCTAGGAATCTGAATTACACCAATGGAGTCGCTATTTGTTACTATAAAATCATATAACAAGTGTACCAAAAATATCTCACTTAAGCCATGAGTGATTAATGGCCCTAACAACAAATATGGTCATCTAAATCTTGAGATCTACAACATAATTTTAGAATAAGCCTGCAAAATAATAGATTTATGGCAACAAAAGACATTAAACAACAAATATTTAACTAATGTAAAACCCCATAACATAGACAAAGTGATATCAAAGAGTGAATGATATATTATAAATGGGTTACACCTGGTGAAGGAGACTCATATTATGGCTATAGGTATCCCTCAAATGGGATGAGTCCTTTGGCTATCCTCTACGCTTCAGTATATTGGATATTTCTCTCTCTATGGTGTGTGAAACCCAAAACGTGTGTTGAACTAAAATGGGAGCTCGAAATCAAAAAGAAGATAATAGCGATGATGATAGTGATCATGGTGAAGAATGGATGGAAAACCCTCCTATTTATAACAAAATATTGGGTTATTCTCGAAAATGGAAAATAATAAAATATTATTAACCACAATCTAGATCTAACTGCTTGGGATATTTTAATATATGTTTTGGAGGGAAAAGATATTTAAATTGGTTAAATACCTTTATTTAGAAATAATAAACAAACAAATTATTTATTTATCATTTCAAGGAAGTGGCTTAGGAATAATAAACAAATATTGATTTGTTTGATCATTCCTAAGTGATTTAGTCAAATTTGACGAGGAATATTAGCTAAATAATTATTTAATTAATTATTCCTAGAGAAAATCAAATAAACAATGATTTATTTAACTATTTCTCGTGATTGGGTCAAATATGAGAAGGAATTTTAACTAAATAGTGATTTAATTAATTATTCCTAGAGGAAAATAAAATAAATAATTATTTATTTAATTATTCCTCATGGGGTTTCTTGTTTTAAATAGAAACAACTTAATAAAATATGGTTTATCAAGTTATTTCCTGTAGTGAAAGCAATTTTACTGTGGTAAAATTGGTATTACACGGTTTATTTCGATCCACTTAGTTAGATATGGCTAAGTGGTCATTTTTTGGTGATAGCATTTTTAACATCCTCACCCTACATCTACCCAAGTTACCGACCAACCAAGGTAAACATGCGACGAGAGGCTACCAAGATCTGATTCAACCTCCTAGGTCACCTTAAAGAAGTAGAAACAACACCACATAACTACAAAGACCTTCTGCACCTGCTACAGAACACCTAGGAACCATCCAAACCATCCAGATAGCTCGCCCATGAGACAAAATGAAATTTTAATGCATCAATCCCAAAGTCTCTCCCTTGATATGGGCAAGAGTGTGACTATAAACCTCGAGTAGCTCGCACATCATGGCCATGTGTGTGACTGGGGAATTTTCCAGGTATTTTTGTGTCTGCGATTCTGATTTCTGTACCACTTTTTCAGGCCCAGGGCCCAACTCACTTCCTAGAACTCCATGACACTTTCAAGAATGAAATATAACAATATAATAATGATAAAAATGCAATTACTTGAACAAGGACTTGACCAAACCCCTACTATACATGATAGTAATTTCGTCAAACATGTCACAAATATTCATTCTACAGGTTTAAACAAAAAATCTAAACATAAGGGTCTCATACTTTTATGAGAATTGTGAAGAAGCATTGATGCCTTATATCATTAGCTACAATATCATCTAGTAGGTAATATATTCATTGCTCATTCATTTACAAATCAAAACATGACGATAACCATACATTTTCATTATCATAAAACACATTCATAACCAGCATATAAACAATAGAAATATTGAGGATACACAATCATAAATGCTACATAGAATCCAATACATTTACACATAAATTACCAAGGAAAGGAACTGACGCAGTCACTCCACTGAAAGTCAAACTCTCCCCTTATTCGATGCCCTCGTTCTTTGTCTCCCCGTGGTCCCCTTTTATTCTTCGGCAATGTTATTCATCAATTTTGGGAAAATTGATATATAAACATAATTGGTAGCCTTTATAATATTATATTGCAGTCCCGGCTTATATATATATATATATATATATATATATATATATATATATATATTCCACTATATATTCACTCTATAATAAACTTTCACTCTTTTTAATGTATTATTATTATGAGCCGACGGAATAATATATCAATGATTTATAACAATAACCTTTGCAATAATATGTGGGTCCAACCACCTTAGCCTAGCGAACCAATCAACAATGGCTTCGTACCTTGGTTAATTATCGTGCATCTCCGTCACGCGAGGGCCGTCCGATGGCCTGCTCTGAGATAAATGGCCTGTATAGATTCCGCTGTGTGTCCCACGACAGTCCTTTAATGTGCGAAATGGTGGTTTTGTGGGACGTCCCATCCACCACGTGTCATCCTCTCAGTGGAATCGCTCCACGACCCAGCGATACCGCCTTCGTGCCAAAGGTGGTGCGGAATGGGGGCAATCCACCGTTGTAATTCCACTCTGGTTTTATACAGTGCTTGCCTTGTTTAATGTATCGGTTTTGCTATATTTGGCTATTCTCCGCGTGTTAACTGGTTTAATTATTCGGTGGAGGAATTTAGTTACAAATAGACAGGTTATCTCGAGTTAGTGGGAATTCCACCCATGAACAAAGTCCACGACGCATGCGCTGTGATTGGGATTTAATACACAAAGACCATTCGAACCATTAAGAGACACTGTACAAAGAGGGAGGGAACTGTATGGCAGTATTATATACGCACAGGCTACAATCGCTTCACGATTAAACAAATTTACTCAGAAATACCAATTCGAGACAAATTGATAATCAAATGGGAACAGAATTCACTCAGTCGGAAGCAATTGCACAACACAGAATTTACTGTAGAAACCTTTCTTCTATCCTCTCTCTCCCTTCTTACATCGAAAGCATACATTTATATATAAAATCTCATGATTCTTCGGTTCCTCTGTGAGGACCGTTCTAGAATTCAACAGTCTAATTAGAAAAATTCGACTAACTGGACTCTGACAGCTAGACTAACTGGCTATCCAACTTATACGGCTCCAACTGAAATAATAATACAATCAGCTAAGGTGAAGACACCTAGCTGTAGAAATTTGATTGTTTTTCAACCCTCCTAGCCACAACATGTGGACAAAACTCCTACATTGCTGGCTAGTGCCTAATGCTCCTGCATCAGACTCCCGAGGGCAATCTTCCTCATGGGCTCCTGTCCATGAGCTACTCCACTGATCTTCCCATCCTCTGCAACATGTCTTCAATCATCCAAGTGGCATCTTCTTCTGGTTTATCCTTCCATTTGATCAAGTACTGATAGTACTCCTGTCCTCTGGTCTTCCTGAATGGTCTTTTATCCAATACCTTTTCTGGTTGCAATGGTTGTGCTGGTGGTAGCTGTTCTTTCCACTCAATCGGTTCTTTGTCTTCTGATCTGTCCTCTGCACCATCATCTTCATACTTGTATAAATCTGCAACATTAAAAATGGGAGATATTCCAACATCAGGTGGCAATTCAATCTCATAAGCATTTGCAGAAAACTTCCTAAGTATCTTGCATGGCCCAATCTTTTTGAACTTCAATTTGTTGTACTGCTTCTTTGGGAACCTCTCCTTCCTCAAGTGTGCCAAAACCAAGTCTCCTACTTCAAAGTGAACTTCTTTTCTACTCAAGTCTGCTCTATTTTTGTATTTGATGATGCTGCCTTGTAGTTGTTGTTTCACTTGTTCATGTATGGCCTGGATCTCTGAAGCAAATTCTTCACCATCTGCACTCCTTAACTCTGATCTTCCCAGATTTCTTAATTTTGATATTCCTCTGGGATGCATTCCATAAACAATATGAAATGGACTCTGCCCTGTGCTTCTGTTTGGTGAATCATTATATGCATATTCTGTCTGAGGAAAAATATGATCCCACTGCTTGGGATGTTCTCCTGCAAGACTCCTCAACAAATTTCCCAAACTCCTATTCACTACCTCAGTTTGTCCATCAGTCTGGGGATGATAATTTGAGCTGAAACTCAGTTTAGTGCCAATTTTCTTCCATAGTGTCCTCCAAAAATGACCCACAAATCTAGTGTCTCTGTCTGAAACAATACTCTTGGTTAACCCATGCAATCTAACAACTTCTTTGAAAAACAAGTTAGCAACATGGGTGGCATCACTAGTTTTATAGCATGGAATAAAATGTGCCATTTTGGAGAATATTTCTACCACAAAAAAGACTGCATCATTCCCTCTCTGAGTCTTGGGAAATCCTAGAACAAAATCCATACTCACCATGTCCCAAGGCCTGTCTGGAATAGGCAAGGGAGTATACAATCCTGCATTCTGGCTCCTTCCTTTGGCATATTGACAAATCTTGCAATTCTTCACAAACTTGTCCACTTCTGTTCTCATCTTGGGCCAGAAATAAAAGTGACTCAGTTGTTCATAAGTCTTGTCAGTACCAAAGTGTCCAGCAAGTCCACCACTATGCTTTTCTTTGATCAAATTTTCTCTCATGGAACATTTTGGTATACACAGTTGGTTTTTTCTAAATAAAAATTCCTCCTGCAGGAAATAGTCTAGCCACTGAATTCTATCTGTCAAAATAGGGTTACTACATGCTTCAAATGCTTCTCTAAAATATGGATCTGTTTTATATAATTCTTTGAGAAAATCGAATCCTGCAACTTCAAAATTAGTCTCTTGAACAAGCAAATGTCTCCTACTCAAAGCATCAGCTACTTTATTGGCTTGGCCACTTATATGTTTCAAAACAAAATTAAAAATTTGGAGATACTCAACCCATTTAGCATGCTTATGTTTCAACTTGGGCTGCTATACAATATACTGCAAAGCATGATTGTCAGAATACAATACAAACTCCCTGGACATCAAATAATGTCTCCACTTCTTCAGTGCTTGAACAATTGCATAGAATTCCTTCTCACAAGAGGAATACTTTCTCTTGGTATCATTCAACTTCTCACTGAAATAGGCTACAGGCCTATCATCCTGACTCAAAACAGCTCCAATGGCCTCCCCATTGGCATCACATTTTACTTGAAATGGTTTGGTGAAATCAGGCAGAATTAAAACAGGCTTCTCTGTTATCTTTTGCTTCAAAAATTTAAAATTTCTCTCTGCTTCAGCAGTCCACTTAAAAGGTTGTTTGCTCTTCTTTATGGTCTCAATTATGGGTGCATTAATCTTACTGAAGTTTCTTATAAACTTTCTGTAAAAACTAGCAAGTCCATGGAAACTTCTTACCTCAAAAACATTCCTGGGTGAAGGCCACTCCAAAATTGCCTTAACCTTTTCTGGGTCCATCTTCAATCCTTCTGCAGAAACAACGAAACCCAAATACACCAACTCTTCCTTCATGAATGAACATTTCTTCAAATTTATCAGCAGCTTCTCCTGGTGCAGCTTCTTCAAGACATGATTAAGATGCCTTAAATGTTCTTCTCTAGTTCTGCTGAAAACTAATATATCATCCAAATATACTATCACAAATTTACCAATGAAATATTTCAATACTTCATTCATAAGTCTCATAAAAGTGCTAGGTGCATTTGACAACCCAAAAGGCATTACCATCCATTCATACAGCCCTTCATTTGTTTTAAAGGCAGTTTTCCACTCATCACCCTCTCTTATCCTAATCTGATGGTATCCACTCTTCAAATCTATCTTTGAGAAATATTTAGCACCACTCAAACAATGCATTAAATCCTCAATTCTGGGCAAAGGGAATCTGTACCTAATTGTGATCTTATTAATTGCTCTGGCATCAGTACACATCCTCCAGCCTCCATCCTTCTTTGGGCTCAAAACTGCTGGTACTGCACATGGACTCAGACTTTCTCTGATCAGTCCTTTGTCCACCAATTCCTGTACTTGTTTCCTGATTTCTTCATTTTCCTTGGGAGTCATTCTGTAGGCTGCCTTATTTGGCATATTTGAACCGGGGATAAAATCTATCTGATGGCTGATTTTTCTCACAGGTGGCAGTTCATCAAGTAGATCATCCACAACAATGTCACAGTAATTGTCTAGCATCTCTTGGATTTCTATTGGCAAATCAGAAATCTTTGTAGAAGTAAGAACTACTTTTGGTTTGCAAACTAAAGCAAAGCTTACCTCTTCTTCATCTATCTGCTGCAGATATTCTTTCCCGCTCAGCAACAAGGTCTTTGGATCAATCACTCTGCTGGATGGCTCTCCTTCTTCCATGGGTATCAATATATGATGTACCCCATCTTTTAAGAACTTGTAAGTGTTCTTCTTGCCATCATGCACTGCTGCTCTGTCAAACTGCCAAGGTCTACCCAGCAGTATATGACACACATCCATGGGCATTACATCACACAAAACATTGTCCTTGTATTTTCCCATTTGCAGCTCTATCTCACACTGTTCTTTCACAATCAGCTGGTGCCCTTTATGCAGCCAGAACACCCTGTAGGGAGTGGGGTGCTCCCTAGTCTTCAGCTTCAGTTTTTCTATCACCTCGGTGGAAACCAAATTTTCTATGCTGCCACTATCAATGATTAGCTGGCAGCATTTCCCTTGGACTTTGCATATGCTCCTAAACAAAGTCTTCCTTTGTGTAGGCTCAGTGACTTCTTTGGTTTGTTTCAACAGGACCTTATTAACCACCAAGGACTCTCCCCTCTCTGAAAGAACTTTTTCTTCAATTTCTGCTTCTTCTTCAACCTGGGAAACAACAGAATTTCTTGGGCCAGCACTCACATTCTCTAGACATTCATAATGCTTGTGTCCCACTCCTTGACATCTATAACACCTCAGCTCTCTGCCTCTGCCTCTGTCCCTGCCTCCTCTTCCTCTTCCTTTGTAGGAACCCCTTCTGCCTCTTGCATCATCCTCTGTAGATGCATTCTGAGGTGAGCTACTGTCAGCTCCATCCTTGGGTGTAGGCTTTCCTCTACCGCCCTGACTTCCCTTCCCACGGAAAGTACCTCTCTTCTTGGCAGACTGTTTCCTCAGGAGTTTCTCCTCTACTTTCAAGGCCATCTGATAGGCCTCTTCCACTGTCTTAGGAGACAGAAGACCAATCTCATCTTGGATTTCTAGTCTGAGACCATTCACATATCTGGCAGTCTTCTCTGGTGTATCTTGGAATTGCCCAGCTCTTATGCTCACTCTGTAGAATTCTTCTGTGTATTCTTTTACTGTCAGCAACCTCTGTCTCAGGTTATGCATTTGTCTATATAATGTCAGCTGATAATCACTGGGTAAGAATTTACCTTTTAGTTTAGCCATCATTCTGGTCCAACTCTTGATAGGTTGCTTGCCAACTCTCCTCCTTTCTGCCTGCACTCCATCCCACCAAAGTGCAGCATGTCCTTTCAGCTTTGTCACTGCAAACTTGACCTTTTTATCTTCACTTATTTCTTCATAATCGAAGCACTTGTTTAATTCATTTATCCAGTCTACCAGCTCTTCTGGATTCAGTCCCCCTGTATAACTCGACACTTCAATTCTGGGCTTAACTGCAGATCCCAGAACAGTTCTAAGGAGCCTCAAATCAGGAGGAATTTCAACATTTTCTTCAGCTTCTTCTGTTTCAGGTCCACTGATGTCTTCAGGATCTTTGGGTTGTCTTTGTTCCAGCAGCATCTAGTCCGGCCTCGACCTCCGCAACATTCCCAACACCCCGCCGTTGGCAATGTGTCTTCTCCGCCAAAGACTTACCAATCCTGATTGCCATGTCAGAAACAACGTCAACCAAATTTCCGATACCACAAATGATGCAGTCACTCCGCTGAAAGTCAAACTCTCCCCTTATTCAATGCCCTCGTTCTTTGTCTCCCTGTGGTCCCCTTTTATTCTTCGGCAATGTTATTCACCAATTTTGGGAAAATTGATAAATAAACATAATTGGTAGCTTTTATAATATTATATTGCAGTCCTGGCTTATATATATATTCCACTATATATTCACTCTATAATAAAAGTTCACTCTTTTTAATGTATTATTATTATGAGCCGACAGAATAATATATCGATGATTTATAACAATAACCTTTGTAATAATATGTGGGTCCAACCACCTTAGCCTAGTGAACCAATCAACAACGGCGTCGTACCTTGGTTAATTATCGTGCATCTCTGTCACGTGAGGGCCGTCCGATGGCCTGCTCTGAGATCAATGGCCTGTATAGATTCTGCTGCGTGTCCCACGACAGTCCTTTAATGCGCGAAATGGTGGTTTTGTGGGATGTCCCATCCACCACGTGTCATCCTCTCAGTGGAATCGCTCCACGACCCAGCGATACCGCCTTTGTGCCAAAGGTGGTGCGGAATGGGGGCAATCCACCGTTGTAATTCCACTCTGGTTTTCTACAGTACTTGCCTCGTTTAATGTATCGGTTTGTGCTATATTTGGCTATTCTCCGCATGTTAACCAGTTTAATTCTTCGGTGGAGGAATTTAGTTACAAATAGACATGTTATCTCACGTTAGTGGGAATTCCACCCATGAACAAAGTCCACGACGCATGCGCTGTGATTGGGATTTAATACACAAAGACCATTCGAACCATTAAGAGACACAATACACAGATGGAGGGAACTGTATGGCAGTATTATATACGCACAGGCTACAATCGCTTCACGATTAAACAAATTTACTCAAAAATACCAATTTGAGACAAATTGATAATCAAATGGGAACATAATTCACTCAGTTGGAAGCAATTGCACAACACATAATTTATTGTAGAAACCTTTCTTCTGTCCTCTCTCTCTCTTCTTACATCAGAAGCATACATTTATATACAAAATCTCATGACTCTTCGGTTCCTCTGTGAGGACCGTTCTAGAATTCAACAGTCTAATTAGAACAATTCGACTAACTAGACTCTGACAGCTGGACTAATTGGCTATTCAACTTCTACGGCTCCAACTGAAATAATAATACAATCAGCTAAGGTGAAAACACCTAGTTGTAGCAATTTGGTTGTTTTTCAACCCTCCTAGCCACACAATGTGGACAAAACTCCTACATTGCTGGCTAGTGCCTAATGCTCCTGCATCACCATTACTCAAATTTACTACGTTAAAAATTACTAATAATATTAAGATAAAAATTTCCTTCAAATTAAATTTTTATTTGTATAATTAAAATTAAGAAAATAATTAATATTAAGAAGACGAAATATGTCAACTATTTCAAAAAACTAATATTAAGAAGATGATTAACATTAGAAGAATTATGAAGAAATGTGCTAGTTATTTATTAAAAGGTATCTGAGTTATTTCGAGTTATTTCATTATGATGGGCATGCATTTTTATAGTAATTAAAATGTGAAAACATTTAATCATGTTCTATTGATGATGTACGATATGTTTTTTTCCCTAAGATGTTGAGTTATTTCTTTATGGTGAACATGTATTTTTATAGTAATAAAATGTTCAAACATTTATTCATGTTTTTTTGATGATGGAAATTTTTTTTTTTTTCTCTGAGATGTCAAAGACCCATGTCTCGATGTTGCAGGGATATGTTATGGTGCTTTACCTGGATTTCATCTCATTGTAAATAGATTTCTCTTTTGGCTTCATGACACTCCAACAACACCTTGAAGAGAAGGGCCTTAATGTGCTAATAGATATTAATGGTTCACATATATTGATTCTTCCTGCCTTGAATCTGTCTTATGTCAGGAACCCACTTAGTGATAGAAGCTAGAATATATGCATAAGTGTATTCAACACAATCATCCATTGCTTCAAATGTAGCTTGATCCAATTCTAACTATATGGGATCATGAGAAAGAGAGTGAAATTTTTGAGTGGCAGTGAAGGAACTTTGACAACCCTTTGCACCAATATCCACTTTATTCATGGATTCCCTATGACTCCTTTCCCTCTGAAGAGGAATGTTGATCAAGAGAGGTGGAAAAATGAAACTAGAGACAACGAAGATGCAAGGGAGAGGAGGAGGAGAAAAGGACAAGGTTTCTAGAAAGGGGGGATAGAAAGACCAACATGGTAAATAGGGGACCCACAAGGATGAAATAATACTATAAGGAGGGGCCTGAGGGAAAGGTTTAAGCCAACCATTAGGGAGCCAAAAAACAAGAGGCATCATAAGGGGAAATAAAGGACTATAATGTACATAGAGGGTCCATGTTGGAGAGGAGAGAAGGATTCACAAGGTTTCCAAACCCTAATGGATAGGTGATAAAGAACTATATAGAAGTGAAAAAACCTAGAAAATTATTTTGAAACTAGAGGATTGGATAGAAAATGGACAAAGAAAATATGATATTGTTGGAGGGGAGTCTCATGAGGCAAAATTTCCGAAGTCATTATGTATAATTTTGTATGTGCGCATTGTACAAATGGATTCAAGGGGCTTTGGGGTGGATCAAAGTCCCCAATTTTAATGTAAATGGGCTTAAGGGTAAAGTTTGGGCCTCAAACAATGGTTTGAGACCATAGTATCTGCGCGTTAGACATACATAAATAGATATATCATGTCTAAGCTAAGTATTCAACATTGTGAAATGAATTATTGATGTTCTGATAAGTTTATGCATTTGTAGGGGTGTCTAGTTGGGTTAAGACACTCCTGCTAGCTATGTGCACAGAGACCTAGTCCTGGCTGTGTGTGGACTTTGTTGGTTGTGTGCGTGAAAGGAACAGGTGATGTATTGATTGACAGATCTGAAGCTAATAGAAAGGTCAGATTTTGGTGAAGTTTACAGTGTTATGCATTTGAATTTTTTACTGCTTATGTTATGTTAAGATCATATTATCTATCTTACTTATTGATGATTTCATAAGGATATCTAATATAATTATGAATTGTTATTGATGGTTAATATATTTGTTCAAGAGCATTCATTGGCTAGTCTTTGGATCTGGTTCTATTATGTTTATTTGCGCTAAGGAAAACATCAATTATGTGTTATTATGTTAATGCATGCGCATTCTCTATGATTCTGTTATAAATTATTGCATGCATATGTATAAGTTTTCATTTGGTTTTTCTAAGGACCAATTCATTAATTTCTCCCTCATGGTGCAAAAACCTAATTCTAACACCCCCCCCATACTGCTTCGGGTGAGACTTTGGTTTGCACAAGCAGATCGCTGCTGAAAGGGCTGGTAGTTGGAGGGTTTGTTGTTTTATCCATAAAATTTGAACCTGGGTCAAGACCCCTCAAGCCAAAAAAGGGTTTTGTTTTCGGGACCAGGATCATTTTGAGGGAGATTTGATTTTGTGGCATCTGTCACGAAATGAATTACAAGATTGGCTGGATAGAAATATCCTTGAATTTGTGCTCCAAGAGAATATAGGTATGAAGTTGTTTGACGAACAGTGGGTATAGAAATATATTTATACATAAGTGCATAAAATTTTCTTTTGTTCCTTTGCACATGAACTACATGAATGGTTATCACGCTTAGCTGAATTCCATCAATGCATAAAATATGACATCTGAGTGGACTCCTGAATTGATCCATCAAGTAGAGTAGTTTGGCAATAATATCACTCGCATGATAGATCATTGGATCGATCGCCTTTTTGGAGAATTTGTGATTGAATTTTCCATTGACCAATCTATGTCATATTCTGAAGCAGAAAGAAAGTTTTTCAAAGGCCCTAGAGGTAAGTTCTTGCGCTCATTGAAATTATTACTGAATATTTTATTGTGTGAATGGGGTTTTTTGTGCGAACATACTGCTTGAATGCATCAAAGAGGTTCAATAACATAAAGTGGAAGAATTTACTGTGAAGAATCTGACAAATTCAATTTCAGCCCTCTAAAGCCTAGATATGATAGTGAACCTGAACTAGAAACTACTAGCTTAAGTGAGTCTAAAGAAGAAAGCTCATCACATAAAAACCATTCAACCTGTTTCCAACTCCATCCACTCCACTTCTAAACTCACATCACAGATCACCTACTCCACTGCGTATTCCATCTACACCACCACCTCCACCTCACCCTGAAGTAGATGTGGTTGCATCAATTAAGTTACCTCATTTCAGAGGCATTGGAAATGAGGATACTGATCACTTCTAGTTTGTAACTGAGGTCGTATGGCAGGCTCAGCAAGTTAACAATATTGATATTATAAAAGCGCAGTTGGCTACTGCATTCTAAGATTGCGCATTAGATTGGTACATTAGGTATGCTCAAGAAAACCCTAATTCTACCTTGGAAGAAATTAAACTGTCCCTAAAAGAGCAGTTTAAGAAACCTAACTCATACCCACATCTGGGGACAAAAATGAAGGATATTCATCAAGAGCCTAATGAATCTGTTTGGGAGGCCAATGAAAGGTTGAAGTGCACCATCAGAGATGGTGGATTTTTTATTCATGATACTCATCGTATCGAATGGTTCATTGCTATATTGCTCCCACATCTGCACCATCCATTAGGTCAGAAAAACATTACCACACAAGCTGAGGCTGTGGAAGTTGCAATGAAACTGGAGGCTACCCCAACACCCATTGCACTATGAACTCAGTAGATTCAGAATCAGTTGGAAGCCATGCATCTAGAAATTCAAAGTCTATGCAAATACAAAGGCAAGGAGGTTTGCACAAAGGTGTGGTGTATAAAATGAAAATTTTTTGGGCACCGTAAAGACCATTGTCCTGTCTTCAAAAATTATCTAAATCTTGGAGGTCATAATCCACTAAAGAATCCTATATGGTGTATTATCTGTCAAATTTTTGGATTACATGACACAGATTCTTGCCCAATGATTGGAAAATATCAGCCCCACTTGAAGCAGTTATTTTGCAAATTATCTTTGTCATTACGGCCTGATGAGAAACATTGTCATACTTATGAAAGCATTGTCAATTTGTCTTGCAGGCGGTGTGAACAAAATTAAGGCTTTCTGTCAAAATTCTGATAGTACTATTACAACAACTTGAATAACAAAACATTGAAGAATATGAAACATGAGCCATAACTGAAATTTATCTACAACTTACCTCAAGCATTTGATCTTCCAAACTATACTTTAGTTGCCATTATTTTTGCATTTTCTTTTAAGGGTTGATTCCTCCAAGCATATTTTGGGTACGTGTCCATTTTCTTACTTCTGATGTAAGCTGCAAGTTAGCACTTATTTGTGCATAAATAAATTTATAACATTACTCATTCACAGATTTTGTCAAACACTTTGCAAGCTATCCTAAAACCATTTATAAAAAATGCATCTATTAATTACTTGAAACAAAACCATAAATCATGAAATACTTACCCAAGTCCTTTGGAATTTATTTATTGAAATTACCTTCAACAATATTTGGCTTTCCTTTCTCAAATGCTACAATACCAAGATTAGTACCATAAACTATACCAATAATAACTCCAATATTGAGATCTAAACATCCATACATATAGATTAATCTAGTCTTCATTTTTAACTAATCAATAATATTTTAGATAACATAAGCCTAAACCAAAATTAGATGCTTACAACAATTTAAATGTCTACCTTTTATTTTATGCTAAATCTATACTATAATTTTAGGACAATGGAAATTATACCTGAAGAGATATTCAGCTCCAATCGTTGAGAATATGATCCGCCTTTGATCCCTTAACCAAATCATTTGAACCATCCGGTTTTCCACCCAACCATATCCAGGGAGAACTACTCCCCCTGGAACCCCCGAGCTGTAAAAGCTCACAAACAGTACCGAAATACAACAGTAGAGAGAGATATGCAAGGAAAACTAAGGAAGATAGTTTTCACTTCCTCCGAATACCACTCATGTTCAACCTCAATAGATACTTAGTAGATTAGTAAGAAATTTAGATTTGTTTTGGAAGTAATTGGATACTCTCCATATCTCTCCCTCTCACAATATTCCTCAAGTCTCTTCCACTCTTAGCATTCCCCCCCTCTCCCCTCAAATGAGAATACATGAGACTCATATATAGGAGGAGCAACAAATTCTTGTCTTAAAGGAGGATTAATATGCATGCATTGTATTCCATTTAGAGGAGTGTAACTTATGCCATTAAGGAGAGGTATGCATGCCTTATTTAAGGAGAGTGTAACATATGCATTAAAGTGAGTGTAAGAGGAATATTTTATGACATATATTTAATGAGTGTAAGAGGAATATGCCATTCCTTGATGAGTGCATAAAAGAGAGTGTAATGTAATATTTAAAATAGAGAGAGTTACATAGAGCCATGAGAGTCATGAAGGAGAGAGGTGTGAAGTAATTAAGGAGATATAATTTCCTTTTAATAATAATATCATAGTCTCATAAAAGAAATTAATAATATTGAGGATTAAGTCGAGATTGAACTTTTACAATTGATTAATCATAAGTTAAGTGATTTTCCTTCAAGTATACTTGTTTACCCATTGATTGGAGGTGATGTACTATTTTTGGAAAGTCATACTTGAAATGGTAGACATGACTTTCTATTTTTAGAAAGTCACTCCAAAATTGTTAGGAATGAGATTATTAAGGAAATTCATCTATGAGTTGCCCATGAGTGGTATTTTTCTTCTGGATAATAGTGATTCCGCACCCCTATTGTATGCATCTTCATGCCTTAGTAGATTGAGGACTCCGCGCCCTGATCTACTCTAAAGATCCAAGATTCCACACCTTGATCTTTTTAAATATTTAGGACTCCGTGCCCCAAACACTTCCTTATAGATTCAAGACTCCGCGTCTTTATATTTCATGGATTTAGGACTCTGCGTCCTAATCCTTTATCATATATCCAAGACTCCACGTCTTTATATTTCATGGATTTAGGACTCCACGCCCTAATTTCCATGGCTTCTCATCTATTCTGCTTTGAAACTCCGCATTTCACCTTAAGGTACTGATTGTGAGCTCATACCCATCTGATGGTTCGTTGGTAAGGTCTTCTTCCAAGACCTGCACACATCACAATCTCATTGATCAAATAAATCAAATGAATTTCATAATTAACTTATTCAAATTTTACCAAATATTCTGCATGACTTCCACAGTCATTTTGGTTTTGGAGAAATGACTTCCGCAGTCATTTATAACTTGAGAATCCATGTTGGCAATGACCAAGTCCCCTACCACATCATGCTTAGTACAAGACTACACACATATAATCATACAAATAATGTGTCATCCATAAATCATAATTAACCATATGATCCACATAACCATGATCATCCATGGATCTGTGTCTCAATTTTGAATCACCATTCATGTCATACACCTATGTCCAAAATAAGATACCAAAAGATAAAACATTGCTAATATGCTCTTAACCAAAATCAATTCTTGTGAACGCAAACATAGATATTATCATAAGCACACAACAACCAAGTGACCCAAACCAGGTCATAGCATATAAGCATGTACATAAGTCTTTCATACATAATATTATATCATTATATCAAAATCACCATCTCTAAGTGTCATCAAAGCTATCTCACTAAGAAGGGACACTACATACTCCCCTTCTTGGGCTAAACTTGGCCCGAAGTTTTTCCTACGGTCATAAGATACTTAGTTGTTTTAGATTCTCCTATCAATAAGTTGCTAACCTTATGTATATATATTTGATATATTTTTTTTTTCTTCATGCCAATCCATAGTTTAATGTTTTCTATATTGGAAGCAACTCCATGAAATCTAAACGTAACATTCTTAATCAAGTAGAAAATATATCCATGCCATATTAGACATGTTTTGATATAAAATACCAAATATTTTTATCAAAGCCAACCATACAATTTATAGTACCTTATAAAATAATATTGTATGTAATTGATATGATATCTACTTAATTTATCTATAATAATTTGATATTCTACATGTTTTTCTTTCTCATAGTCTATATGAATCCTACATGTGTCATCTTCAAGGTTCTATAGTATGTTGAGCTTGTGAAGCTATAAATAGAACACACATTGGTTGTATACACAACAATGATGGTCCATCCCATATCACAATGAAATTGGCATACAATAAGCATAAAATAATCCACATACAATTGCGAGTGAAATTATGAAAATAAAAACATGTTATACATAAAACCCACTCTTACAAAACAAAACATGACGTTATATATAAACCACACTCTTACATCCCACTTGATTTATGTCTTATCAATCCAATTTTCCTATTTTCATTCCATAAGACACCCTTGCAATCGAAATATTTAGGATTTATCTTTAGTTTTTACTAAACGTTTACTCTTTAGGCAAAAATACAATTTGAGGTTCAAGGCACCATTTTTGTTTTTTTTTTTTTTTTAAGTAACAACCTAAGGTTAAATATAGTCCTCATTGACCCACTTATGTATTATAGATCATTCCTTTTTGTTTCCATAATATTCATTATTAGTCACTTCTTTAACTTGAGAATCAATTTTGAATGAATCTATTAGAAGATCTTCATCTGAAAGCAGATTAATGATATCTTTTTGAAAACGACTTTTAATCAAGAACAAATCTCACAATTATGCAAATATGGTATCTTTATTACTGAATCTACCTTGATAACTCTAAGTCAATTTGTTTTCCAACTATGAAATCACTCATGATTTCTATTCAATAATTAATCAATTCATTTGCTTTCATGTCTTATCCCTTACTATTAATACGTACGCAACAACAAACTATGAAAACCATAAATTTCTCAAAATGTGATGAATCTTGTCAAATTTAAATAAGATTTAGACTATCACAAGGGAATTTCTAGCCTAAAGTTAAACCCTTTTTCTTTAAGGAGAATTACCATCCTCTCAAATTATTACAACATTCTGTAGGACTAATAAATACTCATACAACTATACATCCCAACACAAAATTCCTAAATCAAACAATCTCCCCCATTCCACATACAATACAATCATCATGCAATAATTCGAATCAATCAAAATGTGATCTCACGCTCCTTCAATTTCTCCCTCAAAAATATCACAAGCACATATTCTTGTAAAACAAGAACTCAACTAAGCTTTTCATTAATCACACGCTTTCTTTTTCTTTTTCTTTAATTTCAAATAAAACAGGTTCTCACCACATAAAATATTTACCTTCTAAACATGTTATTCTCTTCACAATTTATAAATAATTTGAATTTTAATGCAATCACCTAACTAAAAATAGTTTAGAGAAATACATGAGTTAAATCCTCATAATTTCTCTAATTAATTTGGTTAAATAGAATGCAACCAATATTCAACTGATAAAATCATTAAAGAGACTATTATGGCTTTCCTAGACCTAATTTGTCTTAAGCCAATAGAAAAGTTATTTCATCAACTTATCATAATAATCTTTTTCTACATTTCAAGAATTTGAAAGTCATTTTAGTTCTACCTAAATTCAATACATACAAAAGGGTTACAATACTAGAGGATAGATATCTAGTTCACACTTCCATATATCAAAGTCAATTATTCCAAACATTCTAAACCACCTAATGGTGTTTAGTATACCAATCTTAGTATCTTCATCTGTAATAAAAATAAAATAATGGATTTAAAGCTCAAGCAAATTTGTGTTACAAATCTCTATCCATTTAACTTTAGTTACACATAATCATTCCTTAATCATGAATATCAGATTCCATCAAAAATATTCTAACTAGAAGAATTACTTAGCTCATAGATATATTTTACTTTGGATTCCACACCCATACCTTACCTCATTACTTATCTCATAGATATATACTAGTATGGATTCCACACCCATACATTTTCTCATAGATATATGCTAGTATGGTTTCCACACCCATACATTAGATCATAGATATATGTTAGTATGGATTCCACACCCATACATTTTCTCATAGATATATGCTAGTTATGGATTCCACACCCATACATTAGCTTAAGGAAAACATAACATTCAAGTGTTCCTTAAAATTGTTTCCACAACCCATCATGCACCAATCATTTAAGCCGCTTGTTTATTAGGAAGTTCATACCTCAACCTAGTATTTGAGTAATTTAAAGTTATTTGATGCCTAATGTCAACCCAAAATACACAAAATCATGTCAAAGAAATCAGAGAAATTTCATTCTTACTCATTAAGAATGTATTCCCAAATCCTATTTTAACACATCTACTTAATACACATACATTACTCTTGAATTTACATTCACAGTTAAAAGTGACATCTTTCAAGGTAGCTTTTGGTTAAGTTTCCTTTAGTGTAGGTACGAAAAGATTCAAAATTATCATGATGAACTCAATCATCGCATTAATGGAATCTCAGCCTTACACTTGTTACTCATTCCCAAAGCATACACACCAAGGTCATCACACTATAGTCCAGATTAAGCCAATATTCTTCTTGGTAGATACGATTTCAGCAAGTAAAGATGGCTACTAAGCCCATATCACATTGAAAATGATGCACTAAAAATATATGAAACGATGCATTCACTCCACCTATCTCACTCATTGATTGAAAATCAAGTCATTCACATACTTGGGTTTAACCCCAACTTTCTCAAGCACGTCCTTTCCCAACATGTCTTTAAGCATTTTAACATATTGTTAATAATGTGTCTTAACAAAAATATAAAGGAATATAAGTGTTACACCATTTTTTGGTCATCTAACCTATTATCATTAGATGGACCCAAGTACACCATGTAAGACCAATTTTACCCTAAGTAAAATTGCTTTCACTATGTTAAAACAGGAAACCCCGAAAGGAAATATTAAACAAACCTATATTTGTTTGATTTTCCTCATGGAATAATTAATTAAACCATAATTTAATTATTATTCCCAGTCATGTTTAACCCAAAATAAAAGAAATTAATTAGATAAACCTTTATTTATCTTATTAATTTCTAGGAATAATTATTTAAATCTTATTTAGATAATATTCCTTGTTAAATATGACCAAATCACCCACAAATAATTAAATAAATCATTATGTATTTGATTATCTTCCAACCACTTCCTTAAAAAGATAAATAAATCATTTATTTATTTATTTTTGACTAATCAAGGGATTTGACCCAAGTCAAAGACCCTTTCCCTCCAAAAAATATAATAAAGTATTCCATAAAAGGTGGATCTAGATTTGGTTAACATTATTTTAATCATGCACCAAGATCTAGAATGACCCAATATTTTGTTATAAATAGGAGGATTTTCCCCATCATTCTTCACCTTTTGTTGCCTACTAGATCACTCTGGATCTATACACTTGGTCTCATTTTTCATCATTTGCTCCCATTGAGCTTCATTTTTGCATTGGGTTTTCTACACCTACAAGAGAGAGAAAGCTTAGATCTGAAGTGCTGAGGACTATAAAGAACCCATCCCATTGAGGAGAGCTGGATACACCTTCTTGTTTTCCTCCCAGGTGCCCTGTAATATAAAAATTCTTTCAAAAAATTGTGTTCTTGTCTTGTCTGTTGGATGCATGGAGCAAACCCTTTACTTTACTGCTTAATGTCTTTACATTTATAGATCTGGTTGTTGCAGCATTTTTATTACTAACCGCAGATTGAAGATATTTGGCAGCCACTATTGTTGTTAGGGCTATTAGTTATGCGTAGCTAAAGTGGTCCTTTTTCGTACACTTCGACGAAGGATTCATACTAACAAATGGCGACTCCACACGGGTTTTAAATTACGACCGCTGTCGTTTTTCATTTTCCTGCATATCCAGCTACTTCAGGCCCTAGGGCTTCTTTTCAGCTGCTTAGTTTTTCTCTTCTTATGTCATTTTTCTCACATAAAACCCTAAAACATTAACATTTCTAACTTCCGTGTGTTTCTGGCCCTATTGCGCAGGTAACCGACACCAGCCGCACCAGAGACGACAACTTTTCTGAAAATCTACCGCCGAGACAATCGGAACGGGGGGTCGCACTTTTTGGCCCATAAACTGCGACCTGGACCTCCAGGTCGCACTTTTCTGCCCTTTTTCTGCGACCTGCACTGGAAACAGGTCAGAAACTGCGACCTGCCAGTTTTTCAGTGATTTTTCTGCAATTTTTCTGGGTTTTTCTACCGCTTCTGTCAGGGTCCTCCAGCGTCTGTTTCAGCCTGTTCTAACCAAGTTCTGATCTGTTTTTACTCATCTAAGTGGGAACCTAGCCCCTTAGGGCTTTAGTACCCTCCACTTTTTGTGGAAGAGTTTTAAGCTGTTTCAGCCGTCTGTTTTTCAGAGTTTCAGCCCCCTTTTTCCCAGATCTGTTACCTCCCTTTCAGATCCTTTGAAATCAGCCTTTCTTCCTTTCAAATCACCTCCTGTCGTTTTTTTTGGACCTCCTTTGAAGGCCTCCGCCTTGCCCCTCCGGTTTTTGCTGATTTCCTTCCTTTTTCCAGCCACCTTGCCTCTGTCTCTTGGCTGTGATCTGCACCTCTTTTTAGTAGCTTTGTCCTCTAGATCCCTGTCCCCTTTGACCTTAGATCTATTGGCCCCTTTTCCGTGTGTTTTACATAGTTTTTCCCTTTATTTTCAACATAGTTTTGAGAGACCCACCTTCTTGGGTTAAACAGATGCACAAGTAGCTGTTATTTTTCTGTTATTTCAGCATTATTTTCTGTTCTCTGTAGGTTTATTTTCAGCTACGCAGCACACTTTTTTCTTGCTCTCAAAACGGAAAGGGTTTAAAAATTAAAATTAACGCACGCCACACACTGACCCTAAGCGAAGAAGCGCCTGGTTAACACTGCCCGGCAAAGACTCTAAAATCAATTGTCACTGCACCTTATCTGCCCTTGACATTATTTGATTCTGTCCCTTTCTGCCCCTGTCGGTTTCCTTCTTCCTGTCATCATTGCGCCCCCAAGGCGCCTTTCCCGGAGACTTCTTGGCCTTCACCCTCAGTTTCTGGTTGATCGACCTGCTCCGCACCGCCGTCGTCGAGCCAGTCCACCTCCGAGTCCGCACTCCGACTCCTCCCCTGATTCATCGGGTCCTCCTTCTCCTCCTGGTTCTCCCCCTGTCACCTTCACTATGTTTGGTCCAGGGCCTAATGTTAGCGGTTCTCCCGGCCCCAATGCCGGCCCTACTACTAGCGGAACCGCCACAGGAACTACCCCGGCCACCCCTGTGCTGCCGTACATTGCAGGCCTCAGCCTCCCCGATTTCCATCAGTTGATCAATGACCCCATTCACCATAATGCTAACTGGCCCGCTATGCCAACCAAGCTCCCCTCAGACATCCCTAAGTTTGAGGGCCTTAATGGAGAAGATCCAACCAATCATGTCCGATCTTTCCATATGTGGTGTTCCTCCAATTCCATTACCGATGACTCCATCCGTCTTCATTTGTTCCAACGCACGCTTATCGACGAAGCTTCTAAATGGTATGTTGAACAAGCCACCTCTACCCATACCACCTTTGAGACTCTTGCCCAAGCCTTTCTGTCGTACTTCCAGCTCCCTCTCCGATATGATACTGGCGCGGAGCTCTTGACTTCCTTTAAGCAAGCCTCTTCAACACGCCTTTCCGCCCATGTTCAGGAATGGTGACGAAGACAGAGCTTATGTCGAGCCCCTCCCTTCGAAGATTGGGTTTACATGGACTGGTTCCTGCGCACCCTTCCCGCTCCCATCGGCAAAGATGTTGCCTCTCATTTTCCTCAAACTGAAGAAGCTGCCCTCCAAATAGCCTTGAAATATGACCTGATCTACGCTCAATCTGGTTATGTTTATACCGTTCTTCCTGACATCCCCAGGCCCGGTGGCGCTAACGCCCCGGGGGCATCTCATTCCGCCGACGGTATCGTTGGGGCCCTTTCCCATCCATACGCTCAACCTCCTATGGGCTATGGTCCCCCTCAGGGAGGAGCCAGCTCCTCCGGCACTCTTCCCCCTCCCAGTAGCATGTATCCAGGATACAGCATCCCTCCTCCCTTTGCCCAACCTCCTGCTTACCCCAATGTTGCCCAACCCAACCTTTACCCTTATCCATAGCCTAGTGCGCCAGCTCCTCCAGCATATGTGCTTCCTCCTCCCTTGCCTCCTCAACCCCAGCACCAGCACCTACAGCCCCCTCCAGGGAAAGTATTTGCACAGCAGGGCGCAACTAATCCCCCTTCTTCCCAAAGAAGGCGGAGAGGCAACCAAAACCAATCTGCCCTTGGTACCCGAGGACCTAATTCTGGTGTGGACCCTAACACTGGCAACCACCAACAGGGCGTTCAGCCCAAGCCGGACATGCCGCTTCGCACAAACAAGCCCTATTCGTGTTGCGGTGTTTATGGTCATTACACCCACGATTGTCCCCTCTTACCCCAAATGCGGAAGATGTGGGAGTCTCAAGCCACCTTGCGCGGACAACACGCATCCCCTCATGCTCCTCCTAATGTGTCCACTACCCAACCAGCTGTGTTTACTGATCCTTTCCCTCAGCAAGGATTCATGGCTACCCAATCGCCCGACATCCAGGTAGCCGCCCCCCCTTCCCTTTCCAGTTCCTCTGATTACCAGATCCTTATGATGCACTCCGATCCTAACCCGCCCGTCGATCTTCACCTTCAAACTCGGTCTCACCAGTACTCCCAGCCCCCTGCTCAGTCTGCTCCCGAGCCTCCTTCTTCAGGTTCTCCAGAGCCTCTTTCGTCACCCAGTGGCCCCTTACATATCCCTCAACCGAAATTTGAGGTCCCTACCAAGATACCTAAGGGCCCACTACGTCGAAACGCTGCTCCCAATCGAGCTGCCCATTCATACAGCATAGTAGATGATTTGGCGCTATCCCCTGCCGCCATTTCCACACTGGAGCTCCTTCAGTCATGCCCTTCCCAAAAGAAGGCTCTACTATCTACCGTGGGTGTTGTAGATCCTGCTGATGACCAAATGATTGTTTTCGACGCCACTCAATCGGACCATCCTCCTCTCCCTCCCTCCGTCGCCTTCCAAATCCCAGTCAAAATTCGGAATGCCAACGTGTCCCGGTGTATCATTGATGAGGGGGCATCGACATGCGTGATGTCCGCTTCGGTTTGGAAGCAACTCAGATCTCCTGAGCTGGCCCCTTCCACGATCACCCTTCGAGCGTCGGATGGTCATGCCTCCCAGCCCATTGGCCTGTTTCGTAATTGTCCTATCACCCTCGCCGGTAAGACTGTTTGCGTTGACGTCGAAGTCATCGATGCCCCGCTAGATTACAGTATTCTATTAGGGCGAAGCTACACCTATGCTATGTCTGCTGTCCCATCCGCGGTCTTTCGCAAGATGTCTTTCCCCCATAATGGAAAGATAGTCACCATTGACCAGTTGACATATCATGAGCCAAAATCTCAGACCTCCCCTGAGACGACTATCTCTTCTGTAGCCAACAAGCAAACCATCGATTCTTTGACCAGTGTCTCCCCCGGCGTTTACAAAGATTCCTCCCTGCTTGGAACTTTCCCTCACCTTCCTCCCCCTCCCATCACTGATCCCAGCTCCTCGAATGTTTGCATGATGCAATCGTCTCAGGCTGCCCGTAAACGACCTGCCTCGGCTAGTCAGCAACCTCCCCCTCGCCCTCCGCAACCCGCTTCTAGCCATCCATCTCAGCCAGCCGGACCCCCTCCTCCTGGCCCTCCCCCTACAGCTGGTATCCCGGAACCTCTTTATCCTCCCGGATCGGTTCCTCCTGGCCTCAACCATCTCGAAGCCGTCCCTCCTGGTCATTTCCCTGCTGGGTAGATCCCTTTCCTAGCTCCCCCTCCCGGAGTATATTCTGTCCCCGTCATGGCCACTCTCTCTCTCCCGAACTTGACCTTGGGCATAACGGTCTGGTACCTTGATCCCCCAGCCGCCACCCCGCCTGGTCACCCCAAGCCCTATATGGCTTTGACACCGGTTCAACCGGTCCCCCTAGCTTCCTCCATTGCCACTGTGCCCCCAGCACCTCCACAGGACCCTCCTCCTGTCGTGACGGCACCCGGGAAGAAAGGCAAAGCCCGCAAGGGGGCACCCAAAGACAAGACTACCACGACTGACCCCGTCCCTCCCCCTCCCGCAGAGCCTTGTGCTTTGTGTGATGTCACTGGTCATGCCACCCATGCTTGTCCTGAATTGCCCCGTATCCAGCCCATGGTTAAAGTCGCGTTCCCCGAGTCTACGGTCCCCGAAGCCCCCATTCCTTCGTCGTCCGTAACCAAGAACCCCAAGACTCTTCGCACCAACAAGCCTTATGCTTTGTGCGGCGTTCATGGCCATTACTCCCACCACTTTCCTCACCTGACGCACTACCGCGCCTCTTTAGAGGTAATCCGAGAGTATGAGGTTGAACAAAATCAATCCGCCTCTCCTATCCTCGCGCAGTACGCTTCAGGTCAACTTGAGGATCCCCCCGCTCCCATCGACATTCCCCCCCCTGATGTTCAGATGACAGATTCTACTGTCACCATCCTTTATCTATCTTCCTCTGCGAGACACTCGGAGCCCAGCCCGTCTGCATCCTCCCCTGTTGTGTCCCTTGATCACCCTGTTCCTCCTCATACCCGAGATCACTCCACTTATGTCTCTGTTGACCTCCGCAGCCCGAGTCCTCACCATGTTTCGGACCACCCTCATACACCACCTTGTCTGAGTCTTGGTCATCCCGTCCCTTACACTACCTCCTGCGGCTGTCCCCCGATGACTTATGTACACTCACGCTGCCGTCATTTCCTTTCATCCCCTCATTTATTGTCTTGTCACACCATTCTGCAGGACCCCCCGTCCCCACCCTTTATCGGCTACGCTGATGGTGCAAGTCGCTACTCCAGGAATCTAGCCTCGGCAGGCTGGGCCATCTTCACCCCCTTGCATGCCCTTGTTCTTTCTAACGGGGTATGCATTGGTTCTGCCACCAACAATCAGGCCGAATATGATGCAGTGTGTGGTCTGTTAGCCGATGCCCTCTTTCATCGCATCTTCCATCTGTACGTTCGTTTGGATTCCCTGCTTCTTGTAATGCAACTAAATGGTGTTTATCGTGTGCATAACCCTGTGCTGTTTAGACGCTATTTACGAGTGAAAATCTTAATACGTGTGTTTGAAACCATAACTTTCAACCATGTACCTCGAGAACAGAATCACTATGTAGATAGTATTGCAAACCAAGTTCTAGATTGGCATTTATCACACACATTTCATACAAGAAAATAACATTAAATCAACCATCAAAAGATGATGCATATCCATAATATGTGTCGCAAAGCATATGTTTAGAGTCCATCTACTCTGATACATACGACATGCCCATAGCATGTTACAAACAAAAACCCAAAACTGGGGGCACCACCTGCCCCTACATACATCATAGGGGGCACCACATGCCCCTACCCCTAATCACTATCTAGAGGCTCCCGGGCCAATGGCTCTGCCCCTGCAGCATGTAGATCATGCATAGCCTGACCGGCCATCGCCATGCGCCGCATGACACCTCGCCACTCCGAGGGGAGACCAACACATGGCTCTATGTATTGGTCGTCTAAGTCCTGCCACCCGCGCTCTGATACTCCGGTCAACAACCTTTCGCATCTACGGCGGATGTCCTCCAGCAGGGCGGCTGCATCCTCATCCTGCGCCGCTCTCGACCCACTTGGACCTGTAGCCCCAGACGCTGCCGGTCGTCCCATATATCCGGCCGGTTTTACCGGTGCTATATCTACATACCAAAAGTACATGAATCAGTATCATCAATTACTATTCAAAAACTTTAACATGCCCACACAAGAATAGCAATTTGTCACTTACCATCGGGCCCCCAGACTCGACCAGGCGGAAGTGGCAGATCCGGATCCCCACAGTAGCTCATCCCACTATAGGGGTAGTCGTCTATGTACAGCGGCATCTGATCCCAATGGGAAAAAAACTCCGGTCGAAACACTCGCCCGACCGCCCCTCCTCCTCCTCTGCACAGTAGCCGTCCCCAACGGCGCATCCTGGGCTCCCTCGGGCCCCCATCTGGAAGCTGTACACGAGGCCTCAAGGTCGGGATCTTCTCAAAGAAGAAGGCGCACAACAAAGTCCCATATGAGCAGTCATGATTCACCTGTTGCCTGCATAGCGACAACTGTCGCTTTAGCGACACCAATAACATCTGGGCCCACCCATAGTAGGTCCCACCCAACACACTTTCCACTATCATCATCTGCCCCCTAGTGATGTGATGGAACACCTAGATGCCCAGAATTCGCAGCAGAGCTGCGGCCACTACACGGGTTTCTAGCCTCTCTAGATCCCCGATCGGTATTCGAGTCCCCTTGACTTGGAGACCCTGTCGACAATGGAATTCCACGAACTCCATGATATGTCGCCCCCGTGGCAGCACTGGCTGTGTGTTTCCCACCATCCCCAGTGGCGGGAGACCAGTCAGGAAGTACACATCCTGGACCGTCAGCTCGATCATGTGCCCCTGCACTACAAAGATCTCTTGATCTGGATCCCAGTAACTGATAATCCGGGCTAGTAACGGTTCCCCTGCTCTCATCAACGGGTTCTCCAAGAACTTGAGAACCCCAAATCTGGCCAAAACACGGCGGACGCCCTGATCCACCTGGATCTCTATCCGTAGTGTCCCCAGATCTCTCTCTCTCCAGTTGACCCGTAACTCTGCCATACCTGCACAAACACATCATTTTTGTCAGCGTACAGATCGGGAAAACCATAACCAAACACCAAAACCCAACTTCCAGCCATCAAACAGCACCACAACCCCCTCATCTCCCAGGTCGCAGTTTTCTGCCCTTTTCTGGACCAGGTTGCACTTTTTACCCTGATACCTGCATCCTAGGTCGCACTTTTTGCCCCAAAAAGTGCGACCCGACCGTAGAGATGAACGAGGGACTGTTTCTAGATTTCTGGGCCCTAAACTGAACAAATAATCCATCAAAATGCAAGAGAAAAGTTAGACCTCCTACCTGCAACTGACGGATCGCAATTCCAACGGTCGGTTTGTCCGCTACGTTCGCCACAAGATTTAGGGCCTTCTCTCCTCTCTACATTCACCACAGCAACAATAGCAAATGAGTGATTTTGGAGGGAAAAACGCCTTATTAAAAGAGAACCCCTGGTTCTTCTTTCGACCGCCGTGACCACACCGTAGCCCCATTTGACAAACCGTCTACACCGTTGGAAAGCTCTCACCGAGCTCTCAAATGGGTATCTGTTAGATTTTTGAGATCTGACACTCCACCAGGACACATTTTGTCCACGAAGGGTCACTTTACCCCTCCTCAAAATCGAATTTCCTCACTTACGACACTTGTACTTGGGGCACCATCTTGCCACCTTACTTGTCTTCGTTCCTGTTGATTTTCGTCATGAGTTCCCATCATGTACTCATGTTTCCATGGTCCCCCATTGGGGCCTTTACTGTGTGGCAGCACCATAGAGTCGCCCTTGTTTAGAGCATCCAATTTGAGTCATCATTGCATCCATGGAGTCTATACCACGTCCCTTTGCACCCCACTATAGCCCTCCATCCTTCATTGCTTGGTCTCTCTCTTGTGTCGCACATTATGACCTTCAGTCTCACTGTCCCCTATCCCTTATGATCTTGTGTCAGTCGCTGCCATGTCATCCATGCTCTTTATGCTCTAACAAGGGAAGTCGTCCACTCGCTACTCAGTCCTTCCCATTTCCACTATCGTCATCAGTGTCAGTCTGTCCGTCGCTCTACTGTTTTCTCTCGTGCCTTGGTTGAGGATCTCTCATTGCCTCACCTATGGCGGACCTCCTTCTGTCGACATCAACACATTCATTCCAGAAGCCAGGTCTAGAGGGCGGTGTACCTTGGTTCCAGCTTCCACTCTTGTTCGGTGCCTCGGATTAGGCAAGGGGATCTCTCCTTTCCCCTTGACTTGATTGTCTCTCCAGCTCCTTTTCAGCATGATCGAGATTCGTATACTTGACGGGCCAGTGATCCAGCAGCAGCTCTTGATGATTCCTGGGTGTGTGTGAGATGTCTCAACCCTCATGAGGGGGTGGCCCTGCAGGTAGCCCCCCACATGCCCGGATGACCTCTTCTTTGCAGCCTTCGATGCAGCTCCAGATTTTGATGATGTTGGCCTTAGCCACTTGCAGCACCTCTTCGATTTGCATGTATGAGTCAGATTTTGTGAGCCCTTCCCCATTTACAGGGGGCATTTGGGTTGTATTTATCTCATGTACTCAGATATTATTGTACAAGTCCTGGCTATTATCCCAGGCACAGCATGTATGTGGGATTCCTCATTCTATTTTTATCTGGCTCATGATTATGCCAGCTGTACTTTATGGTTCGGTCCCTTGTTTACTGGACACACTATTCTTTTGTACTTTGTCTCGGCGGGCATAGGTATGCCTCCCTCGTCGCCTTCAGCACAGGTACCCTCTCATATAAAGAGACTTGTTGCACCTGCGAGTCTCGTCTCCTCAGGGTCTAGTCCTTCAGCACACTATCTACCTCGCACTTCTCTCTCTGACACCCCTTTTGTTGTCTAGTGATTGTGTTCTTACAACGTACTTCGGTCATACGATTTGCTCCTGACACTCGCATGCTGGGGGGCAATCTGTTACACCATTTTTTGGTCATCTAACTTATTATCATTAGATGGACCCAAGTACACCATGTAAGACCAGTTTCACCCTAAGTAAAACCACTTTCACTATGTTAAAACAGGAAACCCCAAAAGGAAATATTAAACAAACCCACATTTGTTTGATTTTCCTCATGGAATAATTAATTAAACCATAATTTAATTATTATTCCCAGTCATGTTTAACCCAAAATCAAAGAAATTAATTAGATAAACCTTAATTTATCTTATTAATTTATAGGAATAATTATTTAAATCTTGTTTAGATAATATTCCTTGTTAAATATGACCAAATCACCCACAAATAATTAAATAAATCATTATTTATTTGATTATCTTCCAACCACTTTCTTAAAAAGATAAATAAATCATTTATTTATTTATTTTTGACTAATCAAGGGATTTGACCCAAGTCAAATACCTTTTCCCTCCAACAAATATAATAAAATATTCCATAAGAGGTGGATCTAGATTTGGTTAACATTATTTTAATCATGCACCAAGATCTAGAATGACCCAATATTTTGTTATAAATAGGAGGGTTTTCCCCATCATTCTTCACCTTTTGTTGCCTACTAGATCACTCTCGATCTATACACTTGGTCACCATTTTCTGCCATTTTGCTCCCTTTGAGCTCTACTTTTTGCATTGGGTTTTCTACATCAACTAGAGAAAGGAAGCTTAGATCTGAAGTGCTGAGGACTACAAAGAACCCATCCCATTGAGGAGAGCTGGATACACCTTCTTGTTTTCCTCCCAGGTGCCCTGTAATATAAAATTCTTTCAAAAAATCGTGTTCTTGTCTTGTCTGTTGGATGCATGGAGCAAACCCTTTATTCTACTGCTTAATGTCTTTCCATTTATAGATCTAGTTGTTGCAGCATTTTTATTACTAACCGCAGTTCTGAAGATATTTGGCAGCCACTATTGTTGTTAGGGCTATTAGTTATGCGTAGCTAAAGTGGTCCTTTTTCGTACACTTCGACGAAGGATTCATACTAACAATAAGGGATTTTTTTTTAATTTTATTTCATGAGTCACTAAATGACATAATGATAATAATATCCTCTATGCAACCAATATGCTTCCAAGTCAGGATATACAGCAACTCAACATGCATGCAAAATCAACATTCATACATCATCAACCTACAAGTAAGCATGTTGGCCCATTAGGCCCTAGTGTTGTAACTTGGCTCCGATACCATATGTAAGGTCCCACCTTACCCACCATCAGTAAGATAAAGAAGTAGATGTCACATAATCACTAATACTCATTCCCACAAAATCCTAAATAATTAGTCACTGTAAAACTGTTTCCAACAACAAGCCTTTTTTTTTTTGAAAGCTTTAGATAATACAAGAAACAATTGTCTTATTCACACTTCAGAAAATTATTAAATTCATTTTCACATTCATACCAAAAACTTGCAGACATAGGAAGCTACACCCATAAAATAGTTTATTTATAATTTATAGTAACATAAAAACAACAGTAACTAATAATTTTACACTAACAATTTATATGCACAAAAGCTACAGCCATTCAAGACTTTTGACAAACACTTTGTAGACATGCACCCTACACTCATTGAGTCCTTATGACAAACACTTTGCAAGCATGCAATTAAAAGTCATTGAGGCATTTTGTCAAACACTTGGCAATAATGAATTTAAGATTATTCTTCAACATATTTATCTCGTAAAATTCAGAAATTGAAAATTTAAATATTTCCATCTTAAAATAGGGACTAAATAATCTTAGTCTTTCATCAAATACTCAAAAACAGGCGCACATAACTCACAGCAGCAATCTGCCAAATCACCCAGATTTCCAATCTGGGTTCTGAAAAGTATTTTTTTGGAAGGAAATTAGGGGTTACATGTCCATTAGGCACGGATACCCCCTGATGTTGGGCTGAATTGAATTAAAAATTCCCAGGAATGTGTTTCTTTAAAACAACAAAATTTATAGCCTAAATGTTTCATTTATGACTTCTGTCAAACATATGGAATGAAAACTTACAACTACACCTCTACATGAGGAAAAACAACCCAGAGTTATGCTACTAATATATGCTCATTAAAATCACATATTTCTAAATCCACCATATGAGTTCTTGAAACATTTTACCACCCACAAGCTAATTCATTGGACATGATTGACAAGCTTTTTGCACCAATTGCTACAATTTAACAAACACATGGAAGCCCTGAATGCTACAGCCATTAAGGCTTTCTGTCAAAATTCTGATAGTACTATTACAACAACTTGAATAACAAAACATTGAAGAATATGAAACATGAGCCATAACTGAAATTTATCTACAACTTACCTCAAGCATTTGATCTTCCAAACTATACTTTAGTTGCCATTATTTTTGCATTTTCTTTTAAGGGTTGATTCTGTAATTCCTCCAAGCATATTTTGGGTACGTGTCCATTTTCTTACTTCTGATGTAAGCTACAAGTTAGCACTTATTTGTGCATAAATAAATTTATAACATTACTCATTCACAGATTTTTTCAAACACTTTGCAAACTATCCTAAAACCATTTATAAAAAATGCATCTATTAATTACTTGAAACAAAACCATAAATCGTGAAATACTTACCCAAGTCCTTTGGAATTTATTTATTGAAATTACCTTCAACAATATTTGGCTTTCCTTTCTCAAATGCTACAATACCAAGATTAGTAGCATAAACTATACCAATAATAACTCCAATATTGAGATCTAAACATCCATACATATAGATTGATCTAGTCTTCATTTTTAACTAATCAATAATATTTTAGGTAACATAAGCCTAAACCAAAATTAGATGCTTACAACAATTTAAATGTCTACCTTTTATTTTATGCTAAATCTATACTATAATTTTAGGACAATGGAAACTATACCTGAAGAGATATTCAGCTCCAATCGTTGAGAATATGATCTGCCTTTGATCCCTTAACCAACTCATTTGAACCATCCGATTTTACACCCAACCATATCCAGGGAGAACTCCTCCCCCTGGAACCCCCGAGCTGTAAAAGCTCACAAACAGTACCGAAATACAAGAGTAGAGAGAGAGATGCAAGGAAAACTAAGGAAGATAGTTTTCACTTCCTCCAAATACCACTCATGTTCAATCTCAATAGATACTTAGTAGATTAGTAAGAAATTTAGATTTGTTTTGGAACTAATTGGATACTCTCCATATCTCTCCCTCTCACAATATTCTTCAAGTCTCTTCCACTATTGGCATTTCCCCCCTCTCCCCTCAAATGAGAATACATGAGACTCATATATAGGAGGAGCAACAAATTCTTGTCATAAAGGAGGATTAATATGCATGCGTTGTATTCCATTTAGAGGAGTGTAACTTATGCCATTAAGGAGAGGTATGCATGCCTTATTTAAGGAGAGTGTAACATATGCATTAAAGTGAGTGTAAGAGGAATATTTTATGACACATATTTAATGAGTGTAAGAATATTTTATGACATATATTTAATGAGTGTAAGAGGAATATGTCATTCCTTGATGAGTGCATAAAAAAGAGTGTAATGTAATATTTAAAATAGAGAGAGTTACATAGAGCCATGAGAGTCATGAAGGAGAGAGGTGTGAAGTGATTGAGGAGATATAATTTCCTTTTAATAATAATATCATATTCTCATAAAAGATATTAATAATATTAATAATATTGAGGATTAAGTCGAGATTGAACTATTACAATTGATTAATCATAAGTTAAGTGATTTTCCTTCAAGTATACTTGTTTACCCATTGATTGGAGGTGATTTACTATTTTTGGAAAGTCATACTTGAAATGGTAGACATGACTTTCTATTTTTAGAAATTCACTCCAAAATTTTTAGGAATGAGATTATTAAGGAAATTCATCTATGAGTTGCCCATGAGTGGTATTTTTCTTCAGGATAATAGGGATTCCGCACCCCTATTGTATGCATCTTCATGCCTTAGTAGATTGAGGACTCTGCGCCCTGATCTACTCTAAAGATCCAAGATTCCACACCTTGATCTTTTTAAATATTCAGGACTCTGCGCCCCAAACACTTCCTTATAGATTCAAGACTCCGCGTATTTATATTTCATGGATTTAGGACTCCGCATCCTAATCCTTTATCATATATCCAAGACTCCACATCTTTATATTTCATGGATTTAGGACTCCGTGCCCTAATTTCCATGGCTTCTCATCTATTCTGCTTTGAAACTCCGCGTTTCACCTTAAGGTACTGATTGTGAGCTCATACCCATCTGATGGTTCATTGGTAAGGTCTTCTTCCAAGACCTGCACACATCACAATCTCATTGATCAAATAAATCAAGTGAATTTCATAATTAACTTATTCCAATTTTACCAAATATTCTGCATTACTTCCACAGTCATTTTGGTTTTGGAGAAATGACTTCCGCAGTCATTTATAACTTGAGAATCCTTGTTGGCAATGACCAAGTCCCCTACCACATCATGCTTAGTACAAGACTACACACATATAATCATACAAATAATGTGTCATCCATAAATCATAATTAACCATATGTTCCACATAACCATGATCATCCATGGATCTGTGTCTCAATTTTGAATCACCATTCATGTCATACACCTATGTCCAAAATAGGATACCAAAAGATAAAACATCGCTAATATTCTCTTAACCAAAATTAATTCTTGTGCACGCAAACATAGATATTATCATAAGCACACAACAACCAAGTGACCCAAACTAGGTCATAGCATATAAGCATGTACATAAGTCTTTCATACATAATATTATATCATTATATCAAAATCACCATCTCTAAGTGTCATCAAAGCTATCTCACTAAGAAGGGACACTACAAGCATGATGATATTGATGATGTAATTAGGAGCTTTAGAAATAGGAAGAAGAAAAAGAAAATTCTATAATGTAAAATATTTTATTATTATAAGACAAACATTACCATACTTGGAACGTTTTTTGCGTTATATAAAAAACTCATTTATCATATTATTTTTATGTCAAGCATTAATTGCAATGTTTCCTTGTGTACTTTTTGTTGAATTGTTTTTTTATTAGTTATTGAATATTTTTTTTTATGCTCATGAAAGTAAAAAATGAAATATAGATTGGGTATTGGGGAATTGAGAGTGATGTGAGGGGAGGGGGGGGGGGGAAGGGGCCATAAGAGCTTCCACCTTCACGTGGTTGGCCCTGTTTAGTAGAGAATAATTTATTGGAGCGATTTAATCTTGGAGCAAACCTCCCTCGATCCAGCGTAGCAACAAAAAAGTCACTGTTGACTTAGTTGCTACTCTTTCAGATCGTGGGAGACTTGTTCCAAGTTCATGCGACTCCAATAAATTGTTCTTGAAACGAAGATGAGCTTATTCAGGTATTTTTTGACATTTTCAACATATTTTCTAACATTATCATAAGAATGCATCTTAGAGTAAAAAATACTACATCAATTACTTGTATTTATTGTATAGATAATGATCGATTTTGATTGACTTGGCAGTGCAGGTACAAATCCTCTTGCATCATGAGTAATAAAACTTGTCAACCAGGGTCATGTCCAGGATATTTTTGCTTGTGCACTTGACCAGGTTCGTAATGTCACATTTTGTAAGTTCCTTTACAGTTCATAATTCAATATTAAACTTGTTCATGATTATTATCTAGGTTTTTTGTATGTGTTTTTTCATCTATTTGATTGTAAGCAACTCTGCATTTTTCTTGTTGTTCACTATGATTACTCCCATTACCACTCCCAGGATGAATCCAACTTTATTGTTACATAGGTTACTTTATTGTTACTATGATTTCTCCATTTACGATTTCATAGGTTACATCATGTAAAGTTATCAATCTCAGGTTGGTGATGAGCTTTAGTTCCCCAGATTTGGGGATTTTCTGATATTTTCTCCCTCATGTCATTCCTGCATCACCTCGTTGTTTGAGCATGCCAACTGTCTACCACTTGTACCAATTGGCACATGTCAATCTCTGAGTGGTGCCACATTTCACCTATTTTCAGTGAGAGTTTAGGGTTTCTCTAACATAGCTTCGGAAATCCGATTCAGTGCCTGCTTGAATATTGTCACATAATACTCATGGTTTGGATTGATGAGCATGTTCTGAATGGTTGGTTGATTCATAAGAACCACCCATATAGTCATCTTGAGATATTTCAGAAGGTTTCTCGGGTTTCCTTTTTCACCATTTCTAGTGGGTGGGATGGTGTGGGGTGATCCATCAATACTGGTGCTCTTGTAGTAGGGAATTTGTTTTTGGGGATATAAAGGAGCATTTGATTTAGATATCCCATTGGATTCATTCATATATGGGCACGAGAGGTCAAGAATTTAAATTAAAAATATACAACCTCTAGCATGGCAACCTGAAGGCCGCGAGACACATTGGTTAAAGATTGTTTTGTGCTGACCTTAATATAGTCGTGATTTCTTTCTATTATCTTAATGCAAATATATATTCTGGTCTCATTAAAATGAGGATTGTGGTTGTATTTCTCTTTGGTTTTTTCTCTCTTAATGCTCCAAAAGTTGCCAAAAGTTGCAATAGTTGTTTAGTTTGCCTGTTACAACTTAAAAGTGGTTTTTAGCAATGGGGGTCATGTTTTTTAAGGTTCATACTAATATGAAGATCTTGTAATTCTATATTCAGCATAAGAGAAGATGGCCTCTGCTTTGGGTAGTATGACAACAATTTCCACATCTACATCATTGGGTAACAATGGAAAGGGGAAGAAGTTGGGTGCAATGTTTGATAATTATGGGAGACAATTGTCTTCTCTTTCAGTTTTTTCACCCATTTCCTTTAATCGCTCAATCAGAAGAGGGACTCTGAGATTACGTGATAAAGAGAAGGTAGCTAATACAAGAGCTATGGAAAAGGAGTTGTACTTCAACATGGATGGCTCAGTGACAAAAAAATTGCAGGTCAGAGAAAAAATTATGTTTAAAGGAAGGTCACCTGCACGTGAAACTTCACTGCGGTGGATCTTTCCTTGTCCACTTATATTCTATTTTAATGTGTTATTTTAATTTTTCATGGAGGGTTGTTTTGGCATATGGTCTGGCATTCAATTGCACACTTACCGAAAGCATTGTCAATTTGTCTTGCAGGCGGTGTGAAAAAACTTGTTGATCTTGTTGGAGTCACCCTTGGGGCGAAGGGAAAAATGTTGTCTTGGAGAGCAAGCATGGTTCTCCGAAAATAGTTAATGATGGTGTGACAGTAGCTAAGGAGGTAATTTGTAGATGTGTGCTCCGGTTTTCTTTTTAACGTTGTATTAGTTCCCCCTCTTAAATGTCTTAGATTTGGTAGGCATAATTTGAAAAATCAAAGGTGAAAGGAAACATATTTGTTACCCAGTGGTCTACTTGGCCTATGGACTAGCCACATTAGAGTAATGCATAAAGCTTTTCACAACAATAAAAGGAAAGGGTTATGGCTCAGTCAAATTTTATTGTTATTGACAGTGTAATGAAATGTATCTCAATGCTATGGTTTTGGCCTTTTTATTGGTTGAATTAGAGGACCCAGTTGAAAATATTGGGGCCAAGTACGCTGGTTTTCCTTTTTGCTGATGGTTTGGTGTATCTAATTGAATTAGTTGCCTAAGGTATTTTTGGTTGCAAACTCCTTTTCATTTTTCATAGGGTATTGGCCTTGTGGAATACATTTGATTGTGTGGTTTTGTTAGATATACAACATTTGTAGTTGTTTAGTCTTATGGCCGAGGTGCACTTTTATTATGGAAATAGTTGATGCAATATTGTCATTTAATCCTTACTGCAGGGTAGCATGTTGAGAAGTTTCTTGTGAAACATTTGGTATTCAAAGTGACACTTGATCCTATACAACATCATGCACTTGACTTCAAAATTAATATTCAAAGTGTGCCAGACAATTCTTGCAAAATTTCAAATATTTATGTTGTTTTAAACCATTATCTTTTTCATGTATTGGATGCTGAAAATGTGAAAAAGAATTTTGTATGAAACCAACTGGTGAATAATTTCCAGCAAAACAACCACTTCCAAGACATGATTTAGAAGTAGAACATATGTACTTATGAAGCATAGAACGATATCCTTGATGCATTGTCAATGTTTGGCTAGGGTTATTTTTGGAGAAAATAACTTCCTATTCCTAGAAAGTAATCTTAAATACAAGTAAATGCCAGAGAAGAGAGATCATCGTGTGACGCAACAAAACTGAAATTGGACCCCTAAGGAGAGCTGGTGTGTCTACAATCGCTCTGTCAGCATTTTCCCTTGGTTTACCCCGTTCTTTTCCTCCAGCCTGAGTCTTAATTGACTTCTTCTTTCTTCGGGTTTATTTATCAAATTCGTAGAAATTCGTAGAATTTGATAAATAAATACTATCCACAATGCTTGGACTTTAATTTATATTCCCGAATTTATATTATCTCCAAGCCTTAGAACCAATGTTTAACTTTCAACACTTTGTATTTATACTCCACGTTTCTTTTTAAATAAATAACTTGTAATGAACTTTCGGCTCTATATTTCACCACCCAGCCTTACAACAATCACGCTCCAGACTTATGCTAATTATCAGCTAATCGTTTAATTAAACAATTTCATTATACTCCGGCCCCACCTATATATATCAATAACCAATCAAACACTCGTATCGTACCTGGCTATCCTCCGCACACCTTAGTTAACCTCCGGGCAAGTTCAACGTGCAACCACCGTCCGATGGCCCTTCTCCAAATCAACGACTCTTGGAAATTTCGCTCGGCTTCCAACGTCGGGCTTTAACGTGCGATGGCGCGGGTTAAACGGTGGTTTTCCAGGGGTCACTTCGCCACGTGTCACATTCCCTATGGAATCGCTCGCGAATAGGAAATACCGCCTACTCCGCAAAAGCGGTGCGATATGGGCAACCCGCTTTTGTGATTCCGCTCGTGGTTTTGGTAGAGGGCTTGACCACGGGTGCAAGTCTGGTTCCGCTATCCTTTTGTTTGTTAACTCATGTCCAATCTTCGGGTCAGGGTCCGAAAACACAACAATTTTGTCTCTTTATTAAGCGGTATTTTTATATTTGAACAGTTTTCACGACCCCGGTTCTCTACACAGACCTCGCCTTCGGGTGGGGTGAGTTCACAAGGTTATCCAACAATTTACGGGAATTCAAAGACAGAAGAATGGAATTATCAGTACCCAATCGCCTCACAGTTAAACAATTCTTCACAATTAGCAGTTCGAGATAATTCAATGGCAACTAAGCTTGGAAATCATTTAACTGGAAACAATTGTTCACACACAGAGGTTTATTTTAGAAATCCCCTCTCTACTCTCCTCTTCCCTCTCTACTTTTATTCATCCGAGGAATTACAATTTATATACATAACATATGGCTCTTCGGTTCCTCTGAGAGGACCGTTTTAGAAATCAAAAGGTCTAATTATAATAATTCAACTAACTGAAACTGTTCGACTCCTACAACTCTAACTAGTCTAAGTAATACAGTCAGCTGAGGTATTGACACCTAGCTGTTACAACTCAAATGTTTTCGAACCCTCCTAGCCACAACATGTGGAAAAAACCTCCTACATTGTTGGCTAGTGCCTAATGCCCCTGCATCATCGTCTGACATAAACCTATTAACAAAAGTGAATAGGGAATGATTATTAATTATGGCATACTAAGTTGCTTTTCTAAAGAGTAACATTGTAGATAACCTTAAAAACATTTGTTAACTATTTTTTTTTGACCATTTGATTGTGTTTGATATGTAGAACTCATGGCAGCTACTGTTTCTCCACTCATATTAAATAATTATTTCCAAAATTTTCTTGTTACTATTACTTTAGGGAAACCATGAAGACTATGAATTTCTTTCACGGACACTTCTGCCACTTGGCTTGTTGTTTATGTACTTTGAGCTCTACAAAAAAAATCTACAAAATTTGTCTATATAAATGACCACAAAAATGTAATACTTACCTTTATATTTCAGTAACCCCGTAATAAAGTCTATTGATATATCTTCTAGTCTTTGAATATGTATGTGGAATGGTTGAAGTAACCCTAGAGATTTTACTATCTCTCTTTTATTTATTATGCAAACTCGACCTTCTCTTACAAAATTTTGAATATCTTTCTTCATTCCTTCCAAAAATATATTTTTTGATCCTTTGAGATGTTTTAAGGAACCCTGCGTCCTACCATCATAGAGACATGGGACTCCCTTAATATTTGTTTATTCAAATATGCTTGTGTGCATAAAAATATTCTACATTTGCACCAAAGTATATCTCTCTTTCACTCCCAATGTTCCATAGAGTTCATCCCATCCTTTATAAATTTTAGTTTTTGTTTAGTACTATTGTCATTTTTCCATTATGGAAAGCTTCTTCTAGCCACCTAAGAATAGAAAATGTAATTGGATATAAATTTGTTGCTTCCATTTATTTTTCATATGTAGATTTCACCAAATATTTTCTTTGAATTCCTTGCTTTTAAAAGCCAATGATATCCCTTATTGTGTTAATGTTACGTAAATTCCTTGTCCTAGTGCCTCACACTCTACTATGAATGTTTTACCAAAAGTAGGTGCAACCGTTGTTGGTGTAGAAGACATGGCATCCATTAAAAGAGAGAATGCCAAAGTAGCCTCATCATTCCATATAAATGATATTTTCTTCAAGAGATATGTGAGTGGACCTGAAATGCATGCATAATTCTTAACAAATGATCAATAATATCATGTAAGTCTAAAAAATCTTCTAGGAACCTTGATTTTCTTAGGAATAGGTCATTTTGTAATAGCTTGCATCTTTTGAGGCTCCAACTTCACTCCTTCCTTTAAAAAAATATGAACCAAATACTCGAATTCTTATTTCCCAAAAGCACATTTGGATATTTTTACATTAAAATGATTTTTCTCAATAATTTATATAACTTTTCCACATGTTTAGTGTGGTATTCCCATGATTTATTATAAATATGTGTATTATCAAAGAAAACCAACACAAATTTTATAAGATGGGATCAAACAAATTGTTCTTAAGTCGAGCCCGCCAGACTTCAAACGGCGATAAACCATAATTCAAACCAAATTCATGTTCCAAAATAGCTTGCTGACGTCGGCCAGTTTTGTGACGCGAAAACCAAATGAATTCTGCCCTAATATTTTTCGGGTCCGAAGTTGGGCTGGCGTATGGAGGAAGAGTTGTGACGTGAATTTATTATCAAATTCACCCTAATCTTTTTCGGGTCTGGATTTCCACTGTGCGAGCGGCCCAAACAAAGATCCGCTCCAATCAATTTCTGCCATGTGTCCTCAATAAAAACTTGCCCTGCTCCTGGCTGCCGGTGCATTCGATGGCGTTTAAGGCGATGGGACATGGATGTGGCAATTTCATATCAATATCATTAATATTTAACGTTGTTCAATTAAATTCCAAGGTTTTGACATCAAATCGCATTAAATTTTAACACTGTTCAAGATCGGACCTCCACTCCCGTTAGCGATTCTGCATGCTCCAATATGATCTGGCCTTCGGCTCTCATTAATGATCAGATATTAATTATGATGAGCATCCTTCGATTGGATTGCATTGATAAAATGGCATTTCGCTATGGTTTTTCAGACGAGCCGGTTGCTGGGTTACACTGCCTGCTCACTGTGACGAGAAGGAGAAGTGGCCAGCTGAACTGATGCGTAGACCTTGCTGCATATCTTCATTTCTCTCGGTCTGGTCCTTGTATGTCTTCCTCTATTTCTTGGAATTCTGCTTCTCCGTCTCCTCGTTTCCCCACCGCTAGTTCACCTTCTCCCACGACGCACACTGCGCAATTTTCCTTTAATTTCTCTCTCAACCGCCCACGAATTACAGCTTCAGTCACTGTGGTTTTCCGCGAGGAGGCCCAAATGGAGGAAGAATGCACCCGTCTAGTGTATCTAATCTCAGAAAAAGCCGGCCAGCATTCGGGCCTTCAGGAGGGGAGCCGTGGCATGAATGTGGAGGTAGCACCTAGCGATCTTGGACCTTCCGAAGGATGGTGCCGAATCGTCGAGGAGCCGGAGGAGTAGTTTGGTTAATTTGTTTTTCTTGCTTCGCGGCCCACTTAATTGAGCCACTTTTAGATTATTTTACTGTGCTGGACCTTTGTAATATTTTTTAATTCTATAAATTAAACGTTCAAGGCTGGTTTCCTCGTATGAGGGCAGTCTTCTTAATTTTTTGATTTTTTGATGACAAAATTGCCATGAGTCTGGGCAACGATTTTGACTTCGGTGTAATTTTATTCCCACTGTTAATAGATTAACTTTACTTAGAAAAAAAAATGTTTCCCTGTTTCTATTTTAAACCTGTTTTCTGAAATACAGAGCCATGTTTATATGGTCTACGTATTATACTCTTTCTCTGTATATCTACAGGAACCTTTTTGCTGTGAACAGGGTGGATGTTGTAGCAGGCTACTAATGGACACAAGCGAGCCTAAACCTTACATCTTGGATGCAACAGATGGTTACCAATTTTGGAATCAAGCGAACCTGATCTTACAAGCAAGCCCGGGTTTCTGCAGATGGTTATCACACTCCTCACATGATTAGCATTTTTCTCTATTCAAGGATTTTGGTACTTTAATTTGTATTTGGAACAATGGACGTCGGTACTCTATCTATTGCTTTACTATTCTACATACTGCTATTTCACTTTCTTATAGATGCCTTGGGCATATTTGGATGCTTTCTCAGATTTGTCGATAATCTCCATGTGGACCGTTACTGGGTTTTATATCATGTCCCTGTATGTGACATGGCGTATTTTTCTATCATTGTCTGGGGTGGGACTTCGACTTTTCGGGATGGATATTTGGGTTCCAATATTCAGATGTGAAAATGTAATGACTTCATGGACTGTTTTACTTCATATAATATATTCAAAACAGTGTTTTTTCTCTTGTGAAAAAAAATTATTAATGTTTATCACTCTGCCTTCAAAACTAGCGATGCTGGTCTATGTTGTTGGTTTATTGATATGGTCTGATGGTATTTTTATATTTTGGACATATCACACTCCTCACATGATTATATTTTTTCTCTGTTCAAGGATTTTGGGTACTTCAATTTGTATTTGGAACACTGGACGTCGGTACTCTATCTGTTGCTTTACTATTCTACATACTGCTATTTCACTTTCTTATCGATGCCTCGGGCATATTTTGATGCTTTCTCAGATTATCGATAATCTCCATGTGGACCGTTACTGGGTTTTATATCAAGTCCCTGTATGTGACATGGGGTATTTTTCTATCACTATCTGGGGTGGGACTTCCACTTTTCTGGATGGATATTTGGGTTCCAATCTTCAGATGTGAAAATGTAATGACTTCATGGACTGTTTTACTTCATATAATATATTCAAAACAACGTTTTTTCTCGTGAAAAAAAAATTATTAATGTTTATCACTCTGCCTTCAAAACTAGCGATGCTGGTCTATGTTGCTGGTTTATTGATATGGTCTCATGGTCTTTTTATATTTTGGACATATCACACTCCTCACATGATTAGCATTTTTCTTTGTTCAAGGATTTTGGGTACTTTAATTTGTATTTGGAACAATGGACGTCAGTACTCTATCTGTTTTTTTACTATTCTACATACTCTATTTCACTTTCTTATAGATGCCTTGGGCATATTTGGATGCTTTCTCAGATTTGTCGATAATCTCCATGTGGACCGTTACTGGGTTTTATATCAAGTCCCTGTATGTGACATGGGGTATTTTTCTATCACTTTCTGGGGTGGGACTTCCACTTTTCTAGATGGATATTTGGGTTCCAATCTTCAGATGTGAAAATGTACTGACTTCATGGACTGTTTTACTTCATATAATATATTCAAAACAACGTTTTTTCTTTTGTGAAAAAGAAATGATTAATGTTTATCACTTTGCCTCCAAAACTAGCTATGCTGGTCTATGTTGCTGGTTTATTGATATGGTCTGATGGTCTTTTTATATTTTGGACATATCACACTCCTCACATGATTAGCGTTTTTCTCTGTTCAAGGATTTTGGATACTTTAATTTGTATTTGGAACAATGGACGTCGGTACTCTATCTGTTGCTTTACTATTCTACATACTGCTATTTCACTTTCTTATAGATGCCTCTGGCATATTTGGATGCTTTCTCAGATTGTCGATAATCTCCATGTGGACCGTTACTGGGTTTTATATCATGTCCCTGTATGTGACATGGGGTATTTTTCTATCATTGTCTGGGGTGGGACTTCCACTTTTCTGGATGGATATCTGGGTTCCAATCTTCAGATGTGAAAATTTAATGACTTCATGGACTGTTTTACTTCATATAATATATTCAAAACATCATTTTTCCTCTTTTAAAGTTTCATTTAAAAAAAAAAAAATTGAACCTATCGTCGCTATACCGACGCCTTGTAAGCGTCGGAATTGCGACAGATTAGAAACGTCGGCAGAGCGCCAGTATAAAAACGTCGGACGAGTGACGTTCAAAACGTCGGACCACATTTCGTCGGAATTGCGACTATTTATAAACGTCAGAAGAGCGACGTCCAAAACGTCGGACCACATTTCGTCGGAATTGTGACAGTTTACAACTGTCAGAAGAGCGACGTCCAAAACGTCGGACCACATTGCGTTGGAATTGCGACAGTTTACAAACGTCAGAAGAGTGACGTTCAAAACATCGGACCACATTTTGTTGTAATTGTGACAGTTTACAAACGTCGGAAGAGCGACGTTCAAAACGTCGGACCACATTTCGTTGGAAGTGCGACGGATTGGGAAACGTCAGAAGAGTGACGCTTGTTTGGAAGCGACGGAAAAGGTGTCGATAGTGCGACACTTTTTAATTGCATCGGAACTATGACGGTATGGTAAACCACATTTTTCCCACCCTAGAACTGTCACTCTTGTGACAACTATGTGTCGGAATAGCGACGAATTGGCCGTCGAAATTTCCGCCAAATTTTCTAGTGTGTATCTACTATGTTGTAATCATGTGACCCAATCTCTACATTGTATAACATCTAAGGTACATGATTTATCGCACTATGATGGCTCAATTGATGTCAAAATGTTTATAGGAGAGCTGGAAAGGAGTGTGCCTGAAGGATAAATATTCCATGCTTAGGATCTTGGATTGTGTGCTACTCCAACAAGATGGTGATAGATGCATAAGGAGAATATGGGTAACTAGGAGGAATGTGTGCACATGATGAGATTGTGGTTTTGGATTTCTAGTTATTAAAATGGAAGATGTATACTCTAGCAAAGAGGATCCACCCAGACATTTGGACAAGTGGAATTAGGTATGGGGTGTAGAACCAAGACCTGAGCAGGTCGATATTTTTATTCACATGTTGGGAAACGTTCCTACTAAATGGTACTTCGAGATAAAGCTGTGTAGAGGTACTAGTGAATGGTCTGTTCTAACATAGAGCTTTATTCTTACCTTTAGATTTGAGAGTGGATTCGATATAGTTGTTGAAGCTCTGCATAATATTCAGGAAGTAATATTTGATACCACAAAAACTATAATTGAGTGTGTGCCACCACTATGGGATATGCGGATGAAAGCCATTGTGAATTGTAGAAACCTGTCAGTGGAAGAAAATGATGAGGATCCAAGGAACATCATGATCCCTAAATCTAAGGGACAGCACGCATTAGCTGGGCCCTCAATCACCTCGCTTGATGTAATGAAGCCTTTAAAGCTAAGAGAGGTGAATATTGGAACTAAAGAACAACCTAAGTTAGAAAATATTGGAGACTACTGGGATGATGATATAGTAGGAAAGATTGTTGAGTTGTTAACATAATATAAATATTTGTTCCCTACAAAGTTTTCAAAGTTGAAAGGGATCATAGAAGAACTTGGAATGATGAAAACCACATTGAAGCCTGATGTCTGCCCAGTAAAACATCTCCCATACAGGTTGAACCCAAGGTATAAGCAAAAGGTGAAAGAAGAGTTGTAAAAAATGGTGGCAATGGGCATCATTGAACCTATGGAAGAAAGTGACTGGGTAAGCCTAATGGTTGTGCAAGATAAGAAGACCAAGGGAGAAAGCAGAATATGTGTTGATCTAGGAAGATTGAATGATGCTTGTGTGCACGGTCCATTCCCAACTCCATTCTCAGATGAGATTTTGGATAATGTTGGAGGTCAAGAAGCATATTATTTTATAGATGGGTTTTCAGGATATCATTAGATCTGGACTACACCAGAAGATAGGAGTAAGACTACTTCTGCTATTGAATGGGGATCCTTCCAATATACATTTATGCCCTTTGGATTGAATAATGCTCCTGCCATTTTCTCACACGTGGTGGAAACTTCTTTCAAATAATTTATACACAAGTTTTTGGAGGTATATTTTGATGATTAAACTATCTTTGGGTTTTTAAAGAAGCATGTGTCAAATATGTGCTTAATGATGGATACTTGTGGGAAGTATCAGATCTCCTTGAATTTGAAGAAGTGTATTTTTTGTGTACCATTTGGAATAATGTTGCCACACATTGCATGCCAACAGGGATTGATGGTGGATCATGCCAATATTGTTGTCATAGTCAATTTGAAAGTACATGAGAAAATTAAGCAGTTGCACTCAATAATGGGGCATACTACGTACTATAGAAAGTTTATTCAGGGATATGTGTTCATAGTTGAGCCCCATGGAAAAGCTGCTCAAGATGGATGAAACGTTATGCTGGGATGCAGATTTTCAAAATAGTTTTGGGCTTCTAAAATAAAATATGGTTATTGCGCCCATCCTAGTCTTCCCGATCAGATTTGGATGAGGACCTAAGTGATAGCTCAAATTTAAAAGTGTTCAAAATTATGTCGAACCTGAGTGACCGGATAAACCTCGTCTTCCTGATTATGGTGCCGTGAATGGTTCAAAAAACTGACACCATATGAAGAAGTTATCACATTTTGAAAAGTCTAGTAAACTGTAAATTTTTGACATTTGACCAGGGTTGACTAGGCAAAGTTGCAGTCACAAGAAAAGAATATTTTAGGGAATATTCCTAGAATATTTCGAAATATTCCATGAAATGTTCCTACCAGGCCAATCTGATCATGACAAGTGTTAGCTTTTTATTGTTGAATGGTTTGTTTCAGCCAATCATAAGCCACCATGTGGCAATCCCAGAGGCTGCCTTGTGGCCCAGGAAGGTTGAATAAAATTTTGGTGAAGCAGCCGGGGATCGAACCATGACCTCCTCGGCCGCATTCCCATGCCTTACCATCTCACCTATGCTTTTATTATTAACCATTAACGGTGGTAGTTTTGTGTTATCATTGAGTTAAATTACAATTTGGGGTTGGAACCACCAGCGGTTCCCACGATGGTTGTTCACATGCCATGCTTAACGGTTAGTCTCCCGTGCATTATAAGTAACCTCCAGCCACTACCAGCATTAACTGCAACATTATCACATGGAAACAGTCATGCATTATTCTCCGACAGTTACAGTTAGCCCTAGCACAAGGTTTAACCCAGAGTTTCCCACCACTCAACCATGGTTTAATTTTAGGTTTCCGCTGATAGTTGTAGTTTCTTAACCGCGGGGTTTGGGGGACATGTGTCCAACCCTCAAATTAAATGTAATATTTGGTTATGGTATACTATTTGGAGCACGCCCAAACATTTGCATTAATTTCCTAATTTGACTCCAGTTAAGTGGAGTCCTCCACAATTAGTGCATATTTTCTAGGTGTAACTGGGAAAATGAGTTGGAGACTCACTTTTTGACCATTTTGACTGAACAGAGAGTCATTATTAGCTAATTGGAGAATTATAGAGCCATTGGTGAGGTTTTTAGAGCTATTTGAGGAGTTATGAGTGTGATTTTTCTTCAGAAAATTTCCAAGGGCCATTAGGGTCACCAGGAGCCATCAGGAGAATGAGGACTAGCCAGAGCAGCTAGAGTCTATTCTCAGCAATTCAATAGTCAATTTTGAATATATTGAGCATTCCAGAGCCATTTTTGAGGTTTGCAGAGCCGTCTAAGGAATTATGAGAGTGATTTTTCTTTAGATAAGTTCCAAGGGCCACTAGGGCCACCAGGAGCAAGCAGGAGAATCAGGCCTAACCAAGGAAGCTAGAGACCATTCTGAGCAAACAAATAGTCTATTATTACTATATTGAACCTTATGAATCCATTAGAAGGATTTTTAGAAGTGTTTGGAGACTTATTAATTCCGATATGCTACAGATAAGTTTTCAGTGAGCCTAGAGCCATAAGGTGCCACCAGGTGTTGGAGGCGTAACAAGAGCAGTCAAAGGCCAATTTTAGCGAGTGAATAGTCTATTATGATTATTTTTGACATTCTGAAACCAATGGAACGATTTTAAGAGCCATTTGGATACTTACAGAGCTGAATAAGCCACAGGTAAGTTTCAGGGCACTTAGTGCCACCAGGTGTGGGAGGCATAGATTAGGGAGCCAGAGTTCATTTGGAGAAAATGAGCAGTCGATTTTGTATGAATGATATGCATTGGAGACATTAAAAAACAAATTCAGGGATAGAAAAAGACTTATAAGAGATTTTTTTCCACAAATAAGCTCAGGGAAGCTTAAGGACACCGACTGAAGAGGTCAAGTCAAAGGGAGCCTAGCTCCATTTCCAGAGATTTTGCAGTCAATCCAGGGGAATGATGGTATTATAAACCCATTGGTACAGTTTAAACAACCATTTGATTTAAGTAGAAACTTGTAAAATAATTTTTCCATCATAATCCCAAAGAGCCATGTCAATTGACAAAGGCTCAAGGGGACATAGCCCAAGACATACAGGTGAACTCCTTTATTAAATTTGTTGTTATGTGTTGATGATTAGATTGGTGCAATTTATGCTTCCTATACATTCTTTTAATCAGAAAAAACAAATTTTTAATGCCTCACACATAAAGACTTAAAACAGTTAAGAACACATACACATTATTCAAGTATTCAATTCTACACTATCAAGTATAAGCAAGATATTAATTTTTTTTAACTAAGTGGGAGGTGCTTGCATAGCATAACAAGTCAGCCACCCATTTCAGATTAGGTGGTATCAGAGCACTAGGTTTCTTTCTTGATAGAGCAGAAGGTTTCTTTCTTGCTTGTTTGACTTAAAGGGTGTTTAACAGTGCACAGAATTTAACTGTTTGCAAATTGATTGATGCTTACAAGTTTGAGTTTGATAGAGGTGAAGGGGAGCTATTTCTAGCTAATTCTAGAAGAGGACAAGAAGGAATAAGGTTGAAATCATTCTCCTTAACCAAAGGACCTCAAGGCAACCATTGAAGCACAAGAGGGATTTTTTGCAAAAAAGGTTTCTTGAAGAAGATATACAAGCTCCAGAAAAGAGCTTGAATCTATAGCCATATTTTTAAGAAGCTTTGTCAATTGTTTTCGAAGATTTATGAATTTTTGTTGAATTTATTTAATTAATTTACATAATGATGACAATTTCATCAAGTGAGTTTTCCAAATCCTCCACCTTTACAAGACTCTTTGATGAAGAGATGAAGTGGGACATCTACATCCTGAAGGATATGGTGCAAATTCTGTATGAATATGGGAGGGAAAGCACTAGAATTCATGAGAAATTTGTTGCTTTGAATAAAGAGAAAGAAGGACTTATTCAAAGAATGCATGAGATGGAGATGCAGCTCCATCATGCCCAAGAGGCCTTAACCAAACACATGCTTGAAGCAGAGGTAAATCACTTATATTTTTTTCTTCAATTTCCTCTTTAGATATATGTGTAGGTTCATTTGAAAAACACACTAGAGGTATAGGGTCCAAATTGATGTTAAAAATGGGCTATGAAGGAAAGGGCCTAGGAAAACATTCACAAGGAATTACTGAGCCTATTATTGTTGAGGAAAGGCCTAAGAAGTTTGGTCTAGGCTATGTTCAATATTATGGAAAAAAATCCAAAGCCATGAAGGCACTTGAGACGGTTCCAAGAAGAAATTTTGTTGCAAGTTCCAACCCACAAACATGTCAAGTTTGTATTCAAGATGACTGCCATTGTTTGAAACCCATGTTGCAGCAAGATGTTTGTAGACATGTAGCTTATGGCGAGCAAGGGAGTTATAATAACTATCAAGACATGAACACTGATGTTGGTCTTCAAAATAGAGTTGTAACCTCTTCAAGTTCATCTCCTCAAGAAGGTAAAAAAGATGGACATGCAAAGCAACATTCGAGGTATAATTCTTCCCATCGTCAACTTGATTATGATTATGTTAAGCATGAAAAATTCTCATCCATGAATGGAATAAAGAGTTATTGTTCCTATTGTGGTTTGTGTAACCATGAAGTTTAAAAATGCTGGAAGAGAATGAAGGTATACAGGAAACAGTCAAAGCGAAGGAAACTTGAACAAAAGATGCAAAAGACTTGCACACATTTCCAGAAGAAGGGACATATCATTGCCCAATGTTGGACACTACATCCAACTAATCAGCACAATCATTTGAAGCAAGAGGATAAAAATACTAGTGATTCTATCATCGATGTTAGTGAAGATGATTCACATGAAGAAGATTTTCAGCAGGAAAAATCTGCATGGAAGTGGCTTCATAAGAAGTGGTTTGAATTCTTGACCCGGTAAGACTTACATTCCTTTGTACATATGAAAATGTATTTAATTTTTATGTTGAAAACTTAAGTTTGTATGAGACACCTTGGATCGATGATTAAGGAATTGGTGTTCAGCTACCTTCTATTGAAGATTTATCGCCAGAATTTCTGGATGAGCTCAAGGAAGATACAATTCTTGAAAGGAGGACAAGAGTATCAAAGAGGGGAAGTGTTGACTACTTTCGAGTTGGGGCTCAAAAGCACTAAGCCAAGCAAGGAAAAGTGTATGGAGGTTGGAAAGGTGAGGGAGATATACCCTCATCTACTTAAGAGATAATCAAGTCTTTTGGGGTCCAAAAGATTCCCAATGGGAAGGAGTGATAAGATTTGGATCAGGACCTAAGTGATAGCTCAACTTTCAAACTATTCAAAAATGTGTGGAACCTGAGCGATCAGATAGGTCTCATCTTCTTGATTCCAGTGCCATGAATGGTTTGAAAAACTAACATCGTATGAATAATTTATCGCGTTTTGAAAATTCCAGTAAACTGCAAATTTTTTACATTTAACCAGGGTTGACTCGGCAAAGGTACAGTTAGCAAAAAATAATATTATAGGGAATATTCCTAGAATATTCCATGAAATATTCCCTATAATATTCCTACCAGGCCAATCGGATCATGACAAGTTTCAGATTTTTATTATCGAATGGTTTGTTTTGACCAATCACAAGCCACCACGTGGCAGGCCCGGAGGCTGCCGCATGACCCAGGAAGGTTGAATAAAATTCTGGTGGAGCGGCCATGGATCAAACTGTGACCTCCTCGCCAGCATGATCGAGCCTTACCATCTCAACTATGCTTTGGTTCTTAACCATTAACGATGGCGGGTTTTTGTTATCATTGAATGAAATAACAATTGGGGGTTGGAACCGCCGGTGGTCCCAACCTGTCGACAGTCCCGATGATGGTTGTTCACATGCCATGTTTAATGGTCAGTCTCCCGCGTAGTCTATGTAGCCTCCAACCACCGCTAGAATTAACTGCAACTTTATCACATGGAAACGGTCACATATTATTCTCCGACAGTTACGGTTAGCGTTAACACAGCGTTTAAGCCAAATTTTCCCACCACTCGACCATGGTTTAATGTTGGGTTTCCGCCGACAGTTGTGGTTTGTTAACTGTGGGGTTTGGGGGACATGTGTCCAACCCTAAAATTAAATGTAACAGTTAGTTATGGTGGACTATTTGGAGCGTGCCCAAAAATTGGTGGTAAGTTCCTAATTTGACTCTAGTTAATTGGGGTCCTCCACAATTAGTGGAGCTTTTCTAGGTGTAACTGGGAAAACGAGTTGGAGGCTAAAATTTCGACCATTCTGAGTGAAAAAAGTGTCATTCTTAGCTAATTGGAGCATTATGGAGCCATTGGTGAGGTTAATCTAGCTAAGCACTTCTGAGCGTGATTTTTCTTTAGAGAAGTTTCAAGGGCCACTACGGACACCAAGAGCCAGCAGGAGAACGAGGCCTAGGCAAAGCATCGAGAGTCTATTCTCAGCAAGAAAATAGTAAATTTTTACTATATTGAGAATTATAGAGCCATTTGTGAGGTTTTCAAAGCCATATGAGGACCTATGAGCATGAGTTTTCTTGAGAGACGTTCCAAGGGCCATTAGGAGCCAGCAGGAGAATTAGGCCTAGCTAGGAAAGCTAGAGACCATTCTCAGAAAACCAATAGTTTATTCTAACTATATTCAAAATTATAAATCCATTGGAAGGATTTTCAGAAGCTTTTGGAGACTTATGAAGTCCGAGATGCTACATAGAAGTTTTGAGTGAGCCTAGAGCCACAGGGTGCCACCAGGTGTTGGAGGCATAACTAGAGCAGCCAGAGGCGAATTTCAGCAAGTGAATAGTCTATTATGAATATTTTGGACATTATGAAACAAATGGAGAGATTTTCAGAGCCATTTGGAGACTTCTAGAGCCAAATAAGCCATAGGGAAGTTTTAGGGCGCCTAGTGCCATTGGGTGTGGGAGGCATAGATTGGGGAGCTAGAGCTCATTTGGAGCAAATGAGCAGTCTATTTTGGATGAATGATATGTGTTGGAGATAGTAGAAAATTTTTCAGGGGCATAAAGGGACTTCTAAGAGATTTTTTGCCACAGAGAATCTCAGGGAATCTTAACGACACCGATAGAAGAGGTCAAGTCAAAGGGGGGCTAGATCCATTTATAGAGAGTTTGCAGTCAATACAGGGGTATGTTGGTATTCTAAAACCATTGGTAGAGTTCAAAAAACCATTGGAGTTAAGTAGAAACTTGTAAAATGAAATTTCCATCATAATCCCATAGAGCCAAGTTAATTGACAAAGGCTCAAGGAGACGTAGCCCAAGACATACGGGTGAAATCCTTTATGAAATTTGATGTTATGTGTTCATGATTAGTTTGCTGCAATTTATGCTTGATGTACATGATTTTAATCAGCAAAAACAAATATTTAATTCCTCGCACATAAATACTTAAAATAGTTAAGAACACATACACCTAATTCGAGTATTAAATTCTGCACTATCAAGTATAAGAAAGATCTTAATTTGTTTTAATCAAGTGGGAGGTGCTTGCATAGCATAACAGTTCAACCACCCATTTCAAATCACTTCCCCAATTGGTCCAAGGAATTTCATGTACATGTGGATGCATCCTATATTGTGCTTGGAACTATGTCAGTGTAGCAGTGTAGCCAGGTGCGGGGGAAATTGATCATCCTATTGCTTATGCAAGTTGAAAACTATCAAGCGTGGAAAATAATTACTCAGCCACGGAGAGGGAAGGCCTAGAAATGTTGTATGCACTAGAAAAATTCTGCCACTATCTGTTAGGAGGTCACTTTAAAATGTTCATTGATCATTCTGCTTTGAATTACCTTGTCACTAAGCCTGTGTTCGGGGGGAATATCTGCAGGTGGTTGTTGTTATTCTAGGAAAATGATTTTGAAATCATGGTCAAACTAGGAAGATTGAAGGTTGGGCGAAACCATCTGTCGTGCATTGAAACGGGAGAGGAACCCACAGATATAGATGATGAATTTCCAGATGTGCAGTTGTTCGCGATAAAGGTGGTTGATGAGAATTTCCCTGATATCATTCATTTTCTAACTATTGGATGCACGCCTGAGGATTATATAGTTGAAAAAAAGAAGGAACTTGTGGCACGCACAAAAAACTTCACCATTATTGCTAGACAATGGTGAAAATTAGGTGCAGATGAGGTCTATGAAGGTATGTCCTAGAATATGAGAGGCGTACAATTCTAAATGAAGCTCATGGAGGAATTGTTGGGGGTCATTATGCAGGTAAGGCCACTATGAAAAATATCTTGCGAGTAAGGTTTTTTTGGTCCACGCTACATAATGATGCCTATGTGTAGTGTCGCGCATGTGATGTCTGTTAGAGGATTGGAAAGCCTTCGCATAGAGACGAGATTCCATTGAATCCGCAGATGGCACTACAATATTTTAATAGATGGGTTATCGATTTTATGGGACCTATTAATCCTCCAGGGAGAAAGAGTGGTCATGCACACTACATCATCACTGCGACAAATTATGTAACCAGATGGGTTGAAGCCAATCCGGTGAAGGATTGTAAGGCTGATACTGCTATGAAATTTATTTTTGAGAATATGGTGGCTCGGTTTGATTTTCCTAAGATTCTGATAAGCGATCAGGGTATGAATTTATTAAATGACACTACTAAAGCATTAGAAGAGGAATTCAAGATGTGTCATCAGAAGAGCACTTGTTATCATCCTCAAGAAAATGGCACAGTGGAATATTTCAATAAGATCTTGGAGGTCGTGCTCAATAAGGTATGCAATTCTAATAGAAATGATTGGGATGAGCAAGTTCCAACAGTTCTATGGGCCTATAGGACTACTTGCAAGAATTTGACTGGAAGGACACCTTTCAAGTTGGTATATGGAAAAGAGGTTGTGTTTCCCATGGAGTTCATTGCTCCCAATCTGTGCATTGCAGTATTTACCAATATGGTTGAAGAAGATGCTCTGGAAGACCAATTGTCGCAGTTGGCTGCTTTAGAATAAGATTTTTTTATTGTCAATTATCACTACAAGGTTCAAAAGGTGCGTGAAAAAGCCTGGCATGAAAGGAATATTAGGAAAAAGTTGTTCAAGGAGGATGATTTGGTCTTACTATATGAAAATAATTTTGTGTGCCACCCTGGAAAATTGAATATGCATTAGCTAGGGCCCTATATTGTTAGGGAAATCACTATGGAGGAGTAGTGTGCTTGGCCACGTTGAGCAGTGAATACCTCCCTGGGTATGTCAATGGAAGTCATCTAAAGCCATATAGGGATGACCTTATGCCTACCAAATGACTATATGGATGGAGTATCAGACTTGTGCATAAGAGATGGTGGATGCATAATAAGGTGCAACATGTGCGCGATATCTGCACAAGGAGGTTGACTGATGTCCATAGGTGTCAAAAACTAGCCATTGGAACAATAAATATGGATAAGACAGATTTATTACCATTTTTGGGAGCGTCTTGGATGTAACTAATGTAGATATTTTTCCAAATTTGCGACTATTTTTTTAGTAATGGAGCCTTATTAATGCACAAGGAGCCATTGAGGGCGTGCCACAAGTATAAATATGACCTATGGGGTTGCAATAGTTCCCTTTTCTTTTTGAGTGATTTTTGTGCTTTTAGATCTTTGTTTACCATTGCATTTTCTACATCTATGTCTAACTTGGATCCAAGGTTTGAAGATGCATTGCGCCGAGAAGGGCTAGGATATGTAATTCTTGAAAAGATGACAGCCACGAGACCAAGTGATGACCCTGTTGCGCCTGAAGTGCCTATTGTGGAAGCAAATGCACCATCTAATACTAAGAAGGGGCAGTCCTCTGGAACACATAGATCTCCCTGAGAGAAGACCCAAGACCATTCCTTTCAGCGGGAGAGAAACTGAAAAGGCCCATGGTCGAAGTTCCAAAGAACATTGAAGAAGTATACGAGGAGGTAGTTGAAATATACCCATTCTTACAGCTGCCAAGCTATATTGCACTGCGAAAACAATTTTTAAAGGTACCTAAGGACTTGGATAAGATGGATGCGAGTATCCAAGTACCCTTGATTCTAGAGAATGTCTCAATGCAAGGGGACATGCTCGTGAAGATTCCATAGTTGAGGTTTGATGATTGGGACATCACTGATGTCGAGAAGGTCCACGAGCTCATGCCAGAGCTCTATTTTAATCAAGTCTCCTATGAAGGAGGCGTTCTGCGCCTCGAGCCAAAGATAGGGGTGCTAGGTCTGCATAAGGCAACCCTGCTTAATTTGCTGCAGATCCCACATTTTGGGTGCAGAACCATCAATGATATCTGGGTCAGATAGTTGCTGGCTTTCATCCATGAAGATGCACTCTGGTTGGGAGAGTGCATCCCTATTGATGTATAATTAATCCATAGAATCAAATTTCTACCTGCTAAGGGGGCCAAACCTATCACTCATTTCAGAGGTAAATCGTAGGAGAAAGTTTTGGCAAATCAAATCAAGAAGAAATACAATCTCACAAGGAATAACTAGGGCTTTGTAGTAGAGTAAATTAATGACCTCATAGTGCATTTTGGTATGCTCATCCTGGCCGAAAAGATGATGCATAAGTGAAGACCCAAGGAGGTGCCCACAAATGTGATTGTGTTTGCAAGACGCTGTAAAAAAGGCATAATTTGCAACTGGTGTAACTACCTATGCAAATAATTTTTATAGAATGTGCACAAGGCACAGAAGGAAGGCAAGCCCTTCTAATATGCTTGGCTCCTTTTATTTATTGCGCTTATTGGATGGAGGACACTAGAAGACACACAGTTCCTAGTCATTGAACTGAAGATGTGTGAATCTGCACGCTACACAACACTATGGAACTCTTCCGACCTGGCACACCAAAAAGAAAACAAGATCTTCTGGGTTTCGTATGATGCTACATTGAACCAAGTGGTGCAATCAAACCCGTGACTGTCACTTACATTATATGACCAATATAAGATGATTGCGAATTTCAAGGCTACGTTTCATAATATTCATATGTGCGCAGAGGGCGCTGTAGAGGGAGTATGGTACGGGCTGCCATATTTGGTGATAGAGGATAATTTAGTGTGCGTAATAGAAGAATGGTTGTTGTCCTGGTCGACACCACCTACCCCAATGAAGCAATGCACTCCGACAAGAAAATCCATGGATAAAGCCACTAATAAACCTAAAGAGATAATGAAAAATAAGTTCACCGACAAAGCCATAGAGAATAAAGCTACCCCTACAACAACTGGAGAAACTGTCAACACAAAAATTATGTTCGAGAAGAACATATCTATGCCTAAGGAGGCAGGCGAAGTTGAAACATCCAAAGGCACTAAATGTGGCTCTCACGCCGTTGGAGGATCACGCAAGAAGGAGAAAGTATCCAAGAAGGCAGGGCAGGAGGTCCTGACACTAATAGAGGACGGCCTAAATGAGGTAGAAAAAATTGTCACGTCTGTGACTGAGGATCACTAGACTAACATGGAAGTTTAGTAAAAGTATGTGTTGGAACTTGTACAAGTTGGATTGCATGAACTCAAACTGCAAGCGAGCCAAATTCAAGATAACGTGATTTAGGCGAGTCAGGCCAGCGCTCTAGTCACGAGTGCGAAACCACTTGTAATTCCCTACTGACATCCGGGGATGCATGCTTTTTCCATGTCCCGCTGCCATCCATTCAGATGGACGCCAACCAGCATGTCGAGTTCAGTGGTTCAGGTGATGTGCATATTAATCTCTCTGTGTTACCTACAGGAAAATGACACCTTTTTCATTTAGTGATCGCAGATGAGCATCAGTACAGAGATGCTACCAAGCATACAAAGACAAAGGATGCCTAGCAGCAGACCTCACAAGCACACCAACAACAACAACAATCAGAAGTAGCTTGTAGAGAAGCATAGGCCCAGTGCGCTCCCGTGGAGGCTAAAATCAACCAACTCTGTCGAAACATTATAGCTGTCCTGGCCATATTTGCGCTCCCTGAAAAGTTAGAAGGATTGGTGGCCATCGCAAAAGAGTCATGGGCGGAAGTATAAAAAATCTGAACATAGTATTATTAGTTGATTCTGGACCTCTAGAAAAAAATACAGCCTGAGACACCACCAGAGGTTCGCACACAGAGAGTAGCGGAAGTAAAATAGGCAAGGGATAACATTGTTGTCGCAGTCACCCAGTGTGACTATTTATTGAATGATGCCAGGAATGTTTTGAACTTTGTCCAAATTGATATAGTAGTATAGAAGATGTGTGACGCCCTCAACCAGAAGGAACAATAGTTCGAAGAAATTGGGACAGTGGCGCCTACATTTCTTCTTACACAGCTCCTTGCTCTTCTGCAAGAGTGTAGAACAATACATACTGAAATTGAAGGATTGTGCTGAAAGGAACACATATGGAAGGAGTGCATGCAAGCATGGGTAGAAGGAGTGCTGCAATTATCAAAAACACTATACAACACATTGAAAATCATTCAGGAGACTCAGCGTAGTGTAGAGATGGTTATTGAGGGACCTACTACAGAAAATATGGTTCAGCAAGTGTAGAGTGAACCATCGGAAAGTCTCGAGTTAGTGGTCCCTCTCCAAACTTATTTCAAAATGCTTTAGGCCAAGACTAAGGAGTCAGTGCCTTAGTGACTCGGGATGAATCACATGTTTGTGTTGGGGGCCTATTGGAGTGAGGTCCCCTAAGGCACAATTTCCGAAGTCATTTCATATAATTTTTTATGTGTGTGTTGCGCAAATGGAGTCAAGGGGCTTTGGGGTGAGTCAAAGTCTCCAATTTTGATGTAAATGGGCTTAAGGGTAAACTGTGGGCCTTAAACCATGGTTTGAGACCATAGTATCTGTGCACTAGGCGTATATAAGTAGATAGATCATGTCTAAGCTAAGTAGTCAATGTTGTGAAATGAATTATTGATTTTCTGATAATTTTATGTGTTTGTAAGGGTGTTTGGGTTGGGGTAAGAGGCTCCTGTTGGCTGTGTGCACAAAGTCCTAGTCCTGGCTGTGTGCGGACTCTGCTGGCTATGTGCGCAAAAGGGTATTGTAAGGGTTTTGTAAGGAACATGTATTTATTGACAAATCTGAAGCTAATACAAAGGACATATTTTGGGGAAGTTTACTATGCTATGCATCTAAATTATTTACTGCTTATGTTTTGTTAAGATCATATTCACTCTCTTGCTTATTGATGATTGCAAAAGGATATCTGATATAATTATGAATCATTGATGGTTAATAGATTTGTTTAACTATTTTCATTAGTTAAGATTTGGCTCTAGTTCTGTTATGTTTATTTGTGCTAAGGTGAAAATCGATTTTTTGTTATTCGGTTAATGACCGTGCATTCTTTTTTATTCTATTAGATATTGTTGTTCACATTTGTATAAGTTTTCATTTGGTTTTTCTTAGGACCACTTCATTAATTTCTCCCTCACGGTGCAGAAACCTAGTTCCAGCACCCGCCACCCCCCATACTGCTTCAGGTGATACTTTGGTCAGCGCAAGCATATCACTGCGGAAAGGGATAGTAGTTGGAGGTTTGTTGGTTTATCCATAAACTTTGAACCTAGGTTAGGACCCCTCAATCCAACCGATACCTAGTTCCATTTTTTGTAGACTCAACTTAAGCACTAGAAAATGAACCAGAAAAATCCTATGTGCTACTAGCAAGGTGCATAAATGATATCATACACCATGAGCTTGTAAATTTCTCAGTCGATGTAGAGAGAGCCTAAGCAGGAGATGCTTGTATTTGTCTAGGATGCTCCTCATCCTATTTTATTCTCCTAGAGAGAAGTATTAAAGATGAAATCAAGTGGAAAGTAAAAACGTTGTTGCTTCTGCAAAAGTGGAGAGGGAAGCAGAGGTGACCAAGTGAGGGGGGCCTGGTTAGACACAAAAATTGAGAATGGAAAGAGTGACTAAAAGTTCAAATCGAAAGCAATGAAATTGGGATAGCATCATGGAAAAATAAATTCAGAGGGATGAATGGGATAAAGACCAATGTTTATCATCCAAGATTGTGTTAAGTGAGGGAGGTTTGCACAATGAAATAACATTAATGAGTTTGCATGGCATCAAATTTATGGTAGAAGGTGGAAACATTTAAGGGGAGGGATGACCACAACTCTTCTTTCTAATGAGTGGGATGCCAAGGGTGGAGCCATCCCATTACCCCCATTTACTACATTAACAATTAATAATAATATCAATATAAAAGATTCCCACAAGTTATTCTAAAATTTTCATTTGTATAATTAAAATTAAGGGAAAATATGTTAATTATTTCACACAATTAAGATTAAGAAGATTTAGTTCAGGAAGAAATATGAATACATATGCTAGTTATTTATTATAACTACCGCAGGCATGGTATTATGGGTTCAACTTTTCCTTTTACTAAGTATTACTTTGTCTTTGACCAAATATTCTCGTGACCTATCTATAGTTTAACATTATCACTTCCTTTTTTGTTATTATTATTATTTAAATTTATTTCTTTCTAAGGTGACTGGTTTAGGTCTTATTTAGGGATGTTTAGTAACTTCCATTTATATTGGTTACTACTTTTTTGTTTTTAGTTTTATTTCTTTTTTATTTATTTTTATGTTTTTTTTTTCTATTATTTCCATTTTCATGAATTATAGTTGTTCTCCATATTTTCAATTTAAGGTGGCAAATTTTAAAGAGGAAAAAATAATTAAAAATTCACTTTCCAATAATTTGTATTTATAGTTTGATTACTTTTTAATTTGTCTTATATTTTTTTTTCTGTTTTTCTATGGTTTTCTTAATCTCTTTTCAATTCCAATTAAAATTGTTGATTCCATTTTAATTTAAATTAATTATATTTAGTAACTTCCATTACTGACCAAACCCAAATCCAAAAACCATAAGAGTGGAAGTCTAACTGCTGCGTGAGTGGAAGATTTGTAGTCCATATTTCTATCTGTAATTCTCATTTTGAGTTGCATTTTCCATATAAGAACCAAAATTATTGTTGGCATGCTCTCTTTTACTTTGAATTATTTCCTCTTATTACATTAGGGTTACATTTAATTTGTTTCATTGTTGGACCTGACATTTTCATCTCACAACATATTTATTTTTTGTCTTCTTGGTATTCTGCACTAAGAAGGCCATTGACTCTTGGTTTAACTTTACTAACTTTACTACTTTGTATGACAATATTTATGATCTTGAGTATAAGTAGGTGGGGGAAATTGATCTTCTTGAATTCAATAATTTAACAAGTTTATTTTATTTCTCCTTTCTTGTGTCTGTGATTAATGCCTTCCTATGTATTTTCTTGCAAGTCAAAGGATTTGAAACTCCAATCGAAGTGGACAGATGGCTGGAAGAAAATAAAATGCAATTCACTAGAGCTCTTTATTTCATTTTTGGATATTCAAATTCTACACTGCATAGGTCGGGGTTTGGGATCCAAACTAATTCTACCAGTGCGCAGTAGCAGAGGTATTACCACGATCACACTTTGAAGTTTTAAACGTTCCAAACTAATTCTATTAGTCTCCAGTAGTGGGGGTATTACCAGGATCCCACTTTGAAGTTTCAAATTTGAATTCAAATCATTGTAGAACAAGAGATTTCTCGACATTTATTGGGATTTTATTCTTCAATTTGTCATTTCTTTAAATTTATTTTTTAAAGTTGTTTTACCTTATTTCCTCTAACCAAACACATAATATTAGTCTCAGTTACCATGCAGAAAGTTAATACTAAATAAAAAATCATAGACAAACATATAATATTTGGAAAATATTTGAAAGTGGTTAATGATATATTTTATTTAACTTAATATTTTAATTTTTTTAAATTTGATGATATGAAATGTTTTAGGAACTAAATAATTTGATTAGAAACTAAGTGTTTTGATGTATATATAGTTACTAGTGATTTAATTTATAACACCGTGTTGGTTATAATTTAGTTGTTAAATCAATAGTAAAACAATTTTTATTGTGTATTATTCATAAATCTTAACTAACTTTCCTTTAAAATTTAATTTAATACTAAATCACAAATTACAGATCACCCCAACGCCATTTTTCTCTGCAAAATAAAGAAAATTTGTTTAAAAGATGATGTAATTTGAGAGATAACAATAAAATTTTTGTTCCATATTTCCCTGTCTCCACCACCACAAACATAAATGCATTTAGTTCTATACCAATCATGTGAAACACCCATAAACTTTGTAGGAGACAAATGGTTGTGGAAAACAAGTTTTTCTCCGTATCAATTTAAATGAAACATTTCCTTGAAGAAATCAAATTATAAAGCTTCATTACAGCCAATGAGGTTGGGTGGTCACGAAAAAACACCATTTTAGCTCAATAGTTTCGTTATTAGCTCACAACATGTCCAAACTCCAATTATCTCTATTTAAACTAAGCGGTAGATACTAACTACTATGTAGCACTTGTTAAAAAGATAGAGTCATTTATTCATGATGAACATTAAAAACTTTGCATGGCTTGGAATTTATGTCAGAAGGTGGAAATGTTTAAGGGTAGGGATGGCCACACCTCGCTCTATTGAGTGGGATGAGAGCGGTGGAGCCATCCCATTACCCAAATCTACTACATTAATAATTAATGTTAATATTAATATAAAATTTTCCATCAAATTACATTTCCATTTGCATACATAGAAATTTAAAAAATAATTAAAGTTAAGAAGAAATATGTTAATTCTTTCAAACAACTAAGATCAAGAAGGTTATTAACATTAGGGAGAATTATGAAGAAATATGCTATTTATTTATTAGAAGGAACAATAAATATGGATAAGACAGATTTATTACCATTTTTGGGAGCGTCTAGGATGTAACTAATGTAGATATTTTTCCAAATTTGCGACTATTTTTTCAGTAATGGAGCCTTATTAATGCACAAGGAGCCGTTGAGGGCGTGCCACAAGTATAAATATGACCTATGGGGTCGCAATAGTTCCCTTTTCTTTCTGAGTGATTTTTGTGCTTTTAGATCTTTGTTTACCATTTCATTTTCTACATCTCTGTCTAACTTGGATCCAAGGTTTGAAGATGCATTGCGCCGAGAAGGGCTAGGATATGCAATTCCTCAAAAAATGACAGCCATGAGACCAGGTGATGACCCTATTGCGCCTGAAGTGCCTATTATGGAAGCAAATGCACCATCTAATACTAAGAAGGGGCAGTCCTCTGGAACACATAGATCTCCTTGAGAGAAGACCCCAAGACCATTCCCTTCAACGGGAGAGAAACTGAAAAGGCCCATGGTCGAAGTTCCAAAGACCATTGAAGAAGTATACGAGGAGGTAGTTGAAATATACCCATTCTTGCAGCTGCCAAGCTATATTAAACCGCGCAAAAAATTTGTAAAGGTACCTAAGGACTTGGATAAGATGCACGCGAGTATCCAAGTACCCTTGATTCTAGAGAATGTCTCAATGCAAGGGGACATGCTCGTGAAGATTCCATAGTTGAGGTTTGATGATTGGGACATCGTTGATGTCGAGAAGTTCCCCGAGCTCATGCCAGAGCTCTATTTCGATCAAGTCTCCTATGAAGGAGGCGTTTCGTGCCTCGAGCCAGAGTGAGGGGTGCTAGGTCTGCATAAGGCAGCCCTGCTTAATTTTCTGCAGATCCCTCATTTTGAGCGCAACCCCATCAATGATATCTGGGTCAGATAGTTGCTGGCTTTCGTCCATGAAGATGCACTCTAATTGGGAGAGTGCATCCCTATTGATGTAGAATTAATCCATAGAATCAAATTTCTACCTGCTAAGGGGGCCAAACCTATCACTCATTTCAGAGGTAAATCGTAGGAGAAAGTTTTGGCAGATCAAATCAAGAAGAAATACAATCTCACGAGGAAGAACCAGGGCTTTGTAGTAGAGTAAATTAATGACCTCGCAGTGCATTTTGGTATGCTCATCTTGGTCGACAAGATGATGCATAAGTGAAGACCCAAGAAGGTGCCCACGAATGTGATTGTGTTTGCAAGACGCTATGAAAAAGGCATAATTTGCAACTGGTGTAGCTACCTATGCAAATAATTTTTAGAGAATGTGTACAAGGCACAGAAGGAAGGCAAGCCCTTCTAATATGCTTGGCTCCTTTTATTTATTATGCTTATTGGATGGAGGACACTAGAAGACACATAGTTCCTATTCATTGAACTAAAGATGTGTGAATTTGCACGCTACGCAACACTATGGAACTCTTCCGACCTGGCACGCCAAAAAGAAAACAAGATCTTTTGGGTTTTGTATGATACTACATTGAACCAAGTGGTGCAATCAAATCCACGACTGTCACTTACATTATATGACCAATATAAGATGATTGCGGATTCCAAGGCTACGTTTCATAATATTAATATGTGCGCAAAGGGCGCTGTAGAGGGAGTATGGTACGGGCTGCCATATTTGGTGACAGAGGATAATTTAGTGTGCGTAACATAAGAATGGATGTCGGCCTGGTCGACACCACCTACTCCAACGAAGCAATGCACTCTGACAATAAAATCCATGGATAAAGCCAGTGAGAAACCTAAAGAGATAATGACAAAGAAGTTCACCGAGAAAGCCATAGAGAATAAAGCTACCCCTACAACAACTGGAGAAACTGTCGACACAAAAATTGTGTTCGAGAAGAACAGATCTGCGCCTAAGGAGACAGGCGAAGTTGAAACATCCAAAGGCACTAAACGTGGCTCTCACGCCACTGGAGGATCACGCAAGAAGGGGAAAGTATCCAAGAAGGCAGGGCAGGAGGTCCTGACGCTAATAGAGGACAGCCTAAATGAGGTAGAAAACATTGTCATGTCTGCGACTGAGGATCGCTAGACTAACATCAAAGTTCAGTAAAAGTCTGTGTTGGAACTTGTACAAGTTGGATTGCATGAAATCAAACTACAAGTGAGCCAGATTCAAGATAACGTGATTTAGGCGAGTCGGGCCAGCGCGCTAGTCACGAGTGCGAAGCCACTTGTAATTCCCTACTAACATCCGGGGATGCATGGTTTGTCCATGTCCCCCTGCCATCCATTTAGATGGATGCCAACCAGCATGTCGAGTTCATTGGTTCAGGTGATGTGCATATTAATCTCTCTGTGTTACCTACAGGAAAATGACACATTTTTCATTTAGTGATCGCAGATGAGCATCAGTACAGAGATGCTACCAAGCATACAAAGACAAAGGATGCCTAGCAGCAGACCTCACAAGCACACCAACAACAACAACAAGCTGAAGTAGCTTGTAGAGAAGAATAGGCCCAGTTCGCTCCCATGGAGACTAAAATCAACCAACTTTGTCGAGACATTATAGCTGTCCTGGCCATATTTGCGCTCCCTAAAAAGTTAGAAGGATTGGTGGCCATCACAAAAGAATCGGGGGCGAAAGTATAAAAAATATGAACATAGTATGATTAGTCGATTCTGGACCTCTACATAAAAATACAGCCTGAGACACCACTAGAGGTTCGCACACAGAGAGTAGCGGAAGTAAAATAGGCAAGGGATAACATTGTTGTCGCAGTCACCCAGTGTGACTATTTATTGAATGATGCCATGAATGTTTTGAACTTTGTCCAAATTGATCTAGTAGTATAGAAGCTGTGTGACGCCCTCAACCAGAAGGAACAATAGTTCGAAGAAATTGGGACCGTGGCGCCTACATTTCTTCTTACACAGCTCCTTGCTCTTCTGCAAGAGTGTAGAACAATAAATACTGAAATTGAAGGATTGTGCTGAAAGGAACACATACAGAAGGAGCGCATGCAAGCATGGGTAGAAGGAGTGCTTCAATTATCAAAAACACTAGACAACACATTGAAAATCATTCAGCAGACTCAACGTAGTGTAGAGATGGTTATTGAGGGACCTACTACAGAAAATATGGTTCAGCAAGTGCAGAGTGAACCATCGGAAAGTCTCGAGTTAGTGGTCCCTATCCAAACTTATTTCAAAATGCTTTAGGCCAAGACTAAGGAGTCGGTGCCTTAGTAACTCGGGATGAATCACATGTTTGTGTTGGGGGCCTATTGGAGTGAGGTCCCCTAAGGCACAATTTCCGAAGTCATTTACTATAATTTTTTATGTGTGTGTTGCGCAAATGGAGTCAAGCGGCTTTGGGGTGGGTCAAAGTCTCCAATTTTGATGTAAATGGGCTTAAGGGTAAACTGTGGGCCTTAAACCATGGTTTGAGACCATAGTATCTGTGCACTAGGCGTATATAAGTAGATAGATCATGTCTAAGCTAAGTATTCAATGTTGTGAAATGAATTATTGATTTTCTGATAATTTTATGTGTTTGTAAGGGTGTTTGGGTTGGGGTAAGAGGCTCCTGTTGGCTGTGTACACAAAGAACTATTCCTGGCTGTGTGCGGACTCTGCTGGCTATGTGCACAAAAGGGTATTGTAAGGGTTTTGTAAGGAACATGTATTTATTCACAAATCTGAAGCTAATACAAAGGACATATTTTGGTGAAGTTTACTGTGCTATGCATCTAAATTATTTACTGCTTATGCTTGGTTAAGATCATATTCACTCTCTTACTTATTGATGATTGCACAAGGATATCTGATATAATTATGAATCACTGATGGTTAATAGATTTGTTTAATAATTTTCATTGGTTAAGATTTGGCTCTAGTTCTGTTATGTTTATTTGCGCTAAGGTGAAAATCGATTTTGTGTTATTCTGTTAATGACCGCGCATTCTTTTTTATTCTATTATATATTGTTGTGCACATTTGTATAAGTTTTCATTCGGTTTTTCTTAGGACCACTTCATTAATTTCTCCCTCACGGTGCAGAAACCTGGTTCCAGCCACCCCCCCCCCCCCCATATTGCTTCAGGTGATACTTTGGTCTGCTCAAGCATATCACTGCGGAAAGGGCCAGTAGTTCGAGGGTTTATTGGTTTATCCATAAACTTTGAACCTAGGTTAGGACCCCTCAATCCAACCAATACCTAGTTCCATTTTTTGTAGACTCAACTTAACCACTAGAAAACGAACCAAAAAAATCCTGTGTGCTACTAGCAGGGTGCATAAATGATATCATACACCATGAGCTTGTAAATTTCTCAGTCGATGTAGAGAGAGCCTAAGCAGGAGATGCTTGTATTTGTCTAGGATGCTCCTCATCCTATTTTATTCTCCTAGAGAGAAGTATTAAATATGAAATCAAGTGGAAATTAAAATCGTTGTTGCTTCTACAAAAGTGGAGAGGGAAGCAGAGGTGACCAAGTGAGGGGGGGCTGGTTAGACAAAAAAATTGAGAATGGAAAGAGTGACTAAAAGTTCAAATCGAAAGCAATGAAATTGGGATAGCATCATGGAAAAATAAATTCAGAGGGATGAATGGGATAAAGACCAATGTTTATCATCCAAGATTGTGTTAAGTGAGGGAGGTTTGCACAATGAAATAACATTAATGAGTTTGCATGGCATCAAATTTATGGTAGAAGGTGGAAACATTTAAGGGGAGGGATGACCACAACTCTTCTTTCTAATGAGTGGGATGCCAAGGGTGGAGCCATCCCATTACCCCCATTTACTACATTAACAATTAATAATAATATCAATATAAAAGATTCCCACAAGTTATTCTAAAATTTTCATTTGTATAATTAAAATTAAGGGAAAATATGTTAATTATTTCACACAATTAAGATTAAGAAGATTTAGTTCAGGAAGAAATATGAATACATATGCTAGTTATTTATTATAACTACCGCAGGCATGGTATTATGGGTTCAACTTTTCCTTTTACTAAGTATTACTTTGTCTTTGACCAAATATTCTCGCGACCTATCTATAGTTTAACATTATCACTTCATTTTTTGTTATTATTATTATTTAAATTTATTTATTTGTAAGGTGACTGGTTTAGGTCTTATTAAGGGATGTAGTAACTTCCATTTATATTGGTTACTACTTTTTTGTTTTTAGTTTTATTTCTTTTTTATTTATTTTTATGTTTTTTTTTTCTATTATTTCCATTTTCATGAATTATAGTTTCTCTCCATATTTTCAATTTAAGGTGGCAAATTTTAAAGAGGAAAAAATAATTAAAAATTCATTTTCCAATACTTTGTATTTATAGTTTGATTACTTTTTAATTTGTCTTATATTTTTTTCTGTTTTTCTATGGTTTTCTTAATCTCTTTTCAATTCCAATTAACATTGTTGATTCAATTTTAATTTAATTTAATTATATTTAGTAACTTCCATTACTGACCAAACCCAAATCCAACAACCATGAGAGTGGAAGTCTAACTGCTGCGTGAGTGGAAGATTTTTAGTCCATATTTCTATCTGTAATTCTCATTTTGAGTTGCATTTTCCATATAAGAACCAAAATTATTGTTGGCATGCTCTCTTTTACTTTAAATTATTTCCTCTTATTACATTAGGGTTACATTAAATTTGTTTCATTGTTGGACCTAACATTTTCATCTCACAACATATTTATTTTTTGTCTTCTTGGTATTCTGCACTAAGAAGGCCATTGAATCTTGGTTTAACTTTACTAACTTTACTACTTTGTATGACAATACTTATGATCTTTAGTATAAGTAGGTGGGGGAAATTGATCTTCTTGAATTCAAGAATTTAAGAAGTTTATTTTATTTCTCCTTTCTTGTGTTTGTGATTAATGCCTTCCTATATATTTTCTTGCAGGTCAAAGGATTCGAAACTCCAATCGAAGTGGATAGATGGCTGGAAGAAAATAAAATGCAATTCACTAGAGCTCTTTATTTCATTTTTGGATATTCAAATTCTACACTGCAGAGGTTGGGGTTTGGGATCCGAACTAATTCTACCAGTGCGCAGTAGCAGAGGTATTACCACGATCACACTTTGAAGTTTTAAATGTTCCCAAACTAATTCTATTAGTCTCCAGTAGCGGGGATATTACCAGGATCCCACTTTGAAGTTTCAAATTTGAATTCAAATCATTGTAGAACAAGAGATTTCTCAACATTTATTGGGAGGTTATTCTTCAATTTGTCATTTGTTTAAATTTATTTTTTAAAGTTGTTTTACCTTATTTCCTCTAACCAAACGCATAATATTAGTATCAGTTACCATGCAGAAAGTTAATACTAAATAAAAAATCATAGACAAACATATAATATTTGGAAAATATTTGAAAGTGGTTAATGATATATTTTATTTAACTTAATATTTTAATTTTTTTAAATTTGATGATATGAAATGTTTTAGGAACTAAATAATTTGATTAGAAACTAAGTGTTTTGATGTATATATAGTTACTAGTGATTTAATTTATAACACTATGTTGGTTATAATTTAGTTGTTAAATCAATAGTAAAAAAAAAATTATTGTGTATTATTCATAAATATTAACTAACTTTCCTTTAAAATTTAATTTAATACTAAATCACAAATTACAGATCACCCCAACGCCATTTTTCTCTGCAAAATAAAGTAAATTTGTTTAAAAGATGACGTAATTTAAGAGATAACAATAAAAAAATTTGTTCCATATTTCCCTGTGTCCACCACCACAAACATAAATGCATTCAGTTCTATACCAATCATGTGAAACACCCATAAAATTTGTAGAAGACAAATGGTTGTGGAAAACAAGTTTTTCTCCGTATCAATTTAAATGAAACATTTCCTTGAAGAAATCAAATTATAAAGCTTCATTACAGCCAATGAGGTTGGGTGGTCACCAAAAAACACCATTTTAGCTCAATAGTTTCGTTATTAGCTCACAACATGTCCAAACTCCAATTAGCTATATTTAAACTAAGCGGTAGATACTAACTACTATGTAGCACTTGTTAAAACAATAGAGTCATTTATTCATGATGAACATTAAAAACTTTGCATGGCTTGGAATTTATGTCAAAAGGTGGAAATGTTTAAGGGTAGGGATGGCCACACCTTGCTCTATTGAGTGCGATGAGAGTGGTGGAGCCATCCCATTACCCAAATCTACTACATTAATAATTAATGTTAATATTAATATAAAAATTTCCATCAAATTACATTTCCATTTGCATACATAAAAATTTAAAAAATAATTAAAGTTAAGAATAAATATGTTAATTCTTTCAAACAACTAAGATCAAGAAGGTTATTAACATCAGGGAGAATTATGAATAAATATGCTATTTATTTATTAGAAGGTATGCTAGTTATTTATTAAAAGGTATGCAAGTTATTTATTTATGATGAACATGTATTTTTGTAGTAATTAAAATGTGAAAAAAATGTGTTCATGTTATGCTTCTGATTTGCGGTATATTTTTTTTCCCTGAGATGTCACCAATTATTGGTTTCATATTGTGACACCGCCTTCCCACATCTACCCAAGTAACCGACCAGCCAGGGTAAACATGCAAAGAGAGGCTACTATAATGATATTCAACCTCCTAGTTGACCTTAAGGAAGTGGAACTCATGGAAACACAACATATAGACCTTTTATAGAAACACCAACACCCCCAAGAGGTAACCCAACCTTTTAGGCCTCTTACCCTTGCGTCACACTGAAATTTTTATCTCTTTGCGCCATATTTGTAGGCATAATACTGCATGCAAATGGCCAAGGCCGCAAAAAACTCAGTTCTATGCCTGCATCCCCAAGATTTGAGCCACCTTTTCAGGCCCAGAATCCACTACTCTACCCATAACTTCATGAAAAGTTCAGAGATGATAAATAACAACAGGAAAATGATAAGGAAGCAATCACATGATTAAAAACTCATCTATACCCCTCCTAGCCATGACAAACATTTTGTCAACCATGTCACAAACATGAAAGCTCGAGGTATAAAAAACATGACATAGCAAAGGGGTCTCATATTTATCTAAGAAACACTAACCATAATTTATCCCCTGCATCATTACCTTCAATACAATCTGTTTGACCATCAATATTTTGTGCATTCATTTACAAGTAAAAACTTGGAGAGAGCCATACATCATCACTGATAAAATAAATTTTTATAACCAACATAATAACAATATAAATACCATGGATACAACAACAATAGGATCCACATAATAACCAGTACTTCTGTACATAAAATAACAAAGGAATGAGCTCTTCATTAATAGATTTAAAAACCAACTAGAGATGGGACTTCCACGTTCCACCCAACCATAGATTGGCTGAGCCAAATCTCTCTTGATCCAATCACCCTTATGCCATACTCCAAGCATGAATGTGGGACTCAACCCAGATAACAACCCATGGAATCCTAAGGCTAAACCACCTCACCCTCATCAAATAGAAATCAATCTTACCGTGATCCACACCCTATCACTAGGCCAACACAACGATGGATATCAAAAGGTTCTTTGTGCTTAAACCATGAGTAATTTTCTTGTCTCCTAGTCTCTTAGGCTTTACCGAAAGCCTTAGTTTGAATCAGGGTTCGATGGGCCCTAAACCGAGATATACTTTCCAGGATTTACCATATATCCCAAACCCTATATTCCTAGGCATGAATGGAGGGAAAACCACCTCTTAGGCTTTACCACAAATCAAACCTAGATTACTAGGCTCTAAATAAAGGAAACACATGAAACGGTTCTATAATCATTCAGATATCCCCCTCACTCAGCTTCAAATCCATACGTAAATCCAGCTAAACCAAAACATGAGAACTCCACAACACCATGGCTATTCGTAAATGGGAAGGCTAGGCTAAATACACTTTCACACCTAGAAAAAACCCATGCCAAGGCAGAAAAGAACCACAGGAAATACCATGCATTCCATATCTAGCAAGAAAATAATCCATGAAAATCAATACCTTCAAAAAATCCCGATGTAGTTTCTTGATTCTTTCTCCTCCTTGCTTTCTTCCTCCTTCTTCCTGCTTTCTTGCCCTTCTTGCTCCAATGTCAAAGTGCTCCAAGAAACTCTAAGTGTCCAAGATTGAGTGAGAGAGAGAGAGCGCGAATAATGAGAGAGCTCCAAAAATTCACTCGCAAAAGGTACCAAGTTATCCTCATAAACCTTTTCATAGAAGAGACCTCTATTTTCTTCATTTTCCTCCTAACATGCAACTTGTGACCTTTCATGTCCTTTTTCTCCTAATTTCCATTATTTTCATAAATAAATGTGCCAAAAATGCCATTTTTAATTTTCCAAAGCCTTTTCCTTCTCCTTTTTCAATCTCCTTAGCCATATTAACCGAATTAACACCCACTAGGAATTTTTCCCCAACATTCGGCTTGGAATAAGTGCCATATTAACCGTGGTTATTATTTTTTGAATTATTACATGGAATTTTCACAAGGGTTGTTACAGAACCCTCCCACTTGGGGGACACTTTCCTCAGTGTTCAACCACACATATACCTTAATAAAACCATTGAAAAACAACCATACTTCCTATGGAGATTTATAACATAGCTCAATGCAGTATTTGCAATGATTTCCCTCTTGAAAAGAAAACCAACATGACATCATAAAAACATGACAACTATAATCATATGACATCCATACCGTTTATTGGAGCTTTATAATATAGATCATGGTGGTATTTACATCAATATACATATGTACATAACCTAGACATCACATCAAAACATATATCAAAACATCACCAAAACTTATATCAACATCACACCAAAACTTCTTTGCCTTAATTGAAAAACAAGGAAGGATACATGGTCTGCATCTAATCCACCATATCCCATGTAGCTTCATCATGCCCCAAGTGCTTCCATTGCACTTTAACTTTCTCGATTGCTCGGTTCTAGAGCATGAGCACATTTTTTTGCAATATACACTGAGGCTTTAGTTGGAATTATCCATCAGGGTCCACCTACAATGCAGACAAGTCAATCACATGATCAACATATTTAGAATATTATTAAACAAATATCTATGAAAAACATCATGGAATTTCATTGTGGAAGGTAGCACAAGTCAAGAGGCCATTTGTCTGATCCTTTGAATGATCCTGAAGGGTTCACAATATTGTTGTGCCATCTTCGCACATGATCCAATACACAAGGAGCTCTTCTTAGGCTTGATACACACGTACACTTGTTCCCCAACCTGAAACTCCTTGAACAACTTGTTCCTATCTACATAACTCTTATGCCTATCTTTTGTTGCCTTCAAGTTCCTCTTGATCAACTGCATTTCCTGTTCCATTTCTGCCAACATTTTTGGTCCAATAGGTACCCTATTAACCATATCACTCCAACTGATGGGAGTGTTGCAACTCCACCCATAGATAGCCTCAAACAGACTCATATTTAATGACCCTTGATACCCTCTTTTGTAGGAAAACTCTGCCAGTGTAATATATTCTTCCCACTTGCATTGTTGATGCATTACATACATCCTCAACATGTCCTTTAATGTTTGGTTGAACCTATTTGTCTTTCCATCTCTCTATGGATGATAAGTTGTGTTGAAGGCCAACTCAGTTCCCAAACCTATAAACAACTCCCAAAACTTTGAAGTGAATTTTCCATCCCTATCAGACATAATCTTCTATGGAAAACCATGCAATTTGACTATGTCTCTGATAAATATGTGTGCTACATCGCTAGTTGAGTATGTAGTCTTCACCGAAATTAAGTGTGAAACCTTTGTCAACCTTTCCACCACAACCGTGATGGAATCATGGTGTCTAGCTGTCCTAGGAAAACCTATGATGATATCCATGGAAATGACCTCCTATTTCCACTTTGGAATTGCAATCACTTGTAGCAAACCACCTGGATTTTTAAACTCTACCTTAACCATCTGAGAATCCAAACATATGGCTAAAAAATATTCCACATCCCTCGTTATATTCGTCCAATAATATAACCTATTTACTGTTGTCAATTTTTTTTAGTAGTCTGGGTGACTTGAATATGGCTTCGCATGGAACACCCTTAATATTACCTTCTTAAGCTCACTCTTTTTCGGTACATATAAATTGTCTCTAAATCTAACCAATCCATCTACAGTGAGATGGTTTTTGAAATCCTATACACATGTACCTGTACCTTTACTGGTACCTATACCTGCACCACTAAATGTATATGTGCCTACACTTGTACTTTGACCTATTCATAAACATGCACTACCACTTATACCTTTACTTGTACCAACACACGTACTTATAAAAACACCTGTACATGTACCTGTGCTAACATATGTACATGTAACAACACTTGTACTTGTACTCTACTGCAACCTATGGACAATATCCATATACCTATGATCCAGAAGACCTACCTTTAAGATCTTATCATGTAAGTCTATCCCATAGGAACTCATAGCTGCTATGTGATTTACCTGTACCCACCTGCTAAGAGAATCTGCGACCCTATTCTCCTTTCCGTTTATGTACTTGATCTCAAATTCAAACTCACTAGTCGTGGCCAACCATCTAACCTACTTTATGTTCATATTTGACTGGTCAAACAAGTACCTCAACTTAATTTTATCACTCATCAGTACAAACCTCCTACCAAGAAGATAATTCTTCCACATCATCAATGCATATATGATCATTTCTAGCTCAAGATCATGTCTTGGGTAGTTCTTCTCATTCTCATCTAGTTTTTGTGACTGATAGCATAGCACCTATCCATCCTGCATAAGGACCCCACAAAATCCTGTCTCAAAAGCATTTGTACACACTACAAAGTCGTTGTCTGGATCTTCAATATTTAACACTAAAGCATGTGTCAACAACTCCTTAAGTTGCTCAAAACTAGCCTCATAATCCTCTATCCAATCAAAATTATTACCTTTCCTCTCCAATGATGTAATAGGATAATAAATTTGTGAGAAGTTCCTAATGAACCTCCTGTAATAACCTGCCAATCCCATGAATGATCTAACCTCATCTACACTCTTAGGAGTTACCCACTCCATGGTGGCCCTTATCTTTTTTGGATCTACTAAAATTCCCCCCTTGGAGACAACATGTCCCAAGTATTGTACCTTAGTCTGGAAGAAACTACATTTTTTTATCTTAGCATACAACGAATTCTCTCTCAACAACCTCAACACTGTTGAAAATTTCTCAACATGCTCTTCCTCATTTTTAGAATACACCAATATGTCATCAATGAACACAATCACAAAATTGTCTGAATAAGGATGCAACGCATTTTTCATCAAAAAAAAAATGTGACTGGGGCATTAGTCAAACCCAATGGAACTACAACAAACTCATAATGTGTGTACCTAGTCCTGAATGTGGCCTTGTAGATGTCATGCTCTTTGATGTGTACCTAATGATATCCTGATCTCAAGTAGATATTATAGAACATTGTTTCTCCCTTCATCTCATCAAAACAATCATCGATACTCAATGATGGGTAGTTGTTATTGATGGTCACTTTGTTAAACTTCCTAAAATCAATGCATAGTCTGAGTGCCATCCTTCTTCTTCACGAACAAACTGGTGTGCCCCATGGCCATACACTTGGCCTAATGTACCCTTTATCAAGCATCTCTTTTAGATGCAAATTAAATTTTGCAAACTCGGGTGTGGTCATCATGTAAGGTTCCTTTTATGTTGGAGTTACCCCTGACATCAACTCAATAGAAAATTCTACTTCCCTGTGTGGTGGAAAATCTGAAATCTCTACTCGAAACACATCTTGAAACTGTTGTAACACTGGTTAATTGTGAAACACATTTTTATCCTCAACTTCCTTACCTTTGTCATTGTAGATATTAACTATGAATATCACACACCCTTTCCTCTGACTACGCTTGTCCTACATGTCTATCACCATCTTAACTGATGTGGCTTTCTTCTTTCCCTATAAAAATCTTGGTTCCCCATTGTCATCCAAACACGTAATGGCTTTGTCATAAAAATATACCTTGGTTCTGTGAAAGTATAACCAGTCCATACCCAACAGAATATTGTATGAACCCAATGGGAATATGTTCTAGTGTGTTGTTGTAGGCATACCATTTAATTAAAATTCACAAGCTCTTACCCATTGGTGAACTCTTTTCTTTATACCATTGGTCAACTGCACTAACCAAAAATTTTCATGCATTTTTCTTACTCAAACCACACTTATCCACCAATTCAAGACTAATGTAGCTATAATTATATCCAGGGTCAATAAAAATAGAAATAAATTGATCAAAAAGCTTACCGTCCATCTCAATGATAGAAGGCTGGTGATTTTCTTGCGTGTTATCCACTGTTGCATAAATATGAGGAATGCACCACCAAACATCCCCAACAGTTTGCACCTCCTGTGCACTATATATATTAGGCATACCACAATGATTCTATGGAAAATCTCTCTTAAGATGATCCTCACCACATGTCCAACACTCCAACCTCCCTGTACCATTACCTCCATGTTCTGGTTGTGATATATGTTGTTGTTGTGGCCTATGTCCCCGTTCACCTGCATTAAAATTCTTTTGCATTGTCACATTTTCTTTCTCTTCGGTGTTATAAGGCATTTCTCTTTTCAATTTCAATTTACCTTTACCATTTTATTTCCCTTTCCATCCTTGTCGAGACACATTCTTGTGCTTTGACTATTTATAGCAATGATTCAACTTCCCAATAATTTCCTCAAGTTTATGAGGCTCATCATTCTCAATCCGATCTCTGAATGTTAATGGAAAACCTTTGAAAAATTGCTAAATTTTAGCCTTATCATCCTTAAGATATGGGACATACCTCAATAGATCCAAGAATTTAGTCAATTACTCCTTATTTTTCATTGATCCCAGCTTTAGCTCATAAAATTATTTCGCCTTACTGTCGTAGTACCTCTCTAAAAGTCATTTTTCCTTATGTGTATAACCTGCTTCACATATTCCCACCAAATGTATTATTTTCCTCTAAGAGTGAAGATAGAAACCCTAGCCTTCATGTTATCTGAGTACTCATGAAACTCAAATAACTTCTTTATCCAAAGTATGCAAGCTTTTTCCTCTTGTGGTTTCTTCAATTCCCCATCGAATTTAGGTGGCTTTACTTTCTTAAATTCATATGGCATGTATCCCCTATCATTTCTCCTGTAAGGATGATACCAAAGATGATCAATATGTCTATCTGAACTAGAAATAGAATGTTACCTATACTCATCACACCTCCTATCTGGAGTATCCAACAATATTCCATCATTCACTGTATCTTCTCTATCTGAACTGTGTCTACTAGGAGACCTATTTCCATATGCCCCATTAGTTATGTCCTTCTATCCATAACTGATCTGAAGTGGCCCTTGTTTTTTCGAATTTGTTAAGGTCTCAAGAAGTGTTGCATTCACCTTTGCTTGTTTTTCTTGTTCATGTATGAGCATTTCATTTTCTTCCTTATACATCTTGCAAGATAAACCAATCAACGTAATACATGTGTCTATATAATAATAGCAACATATAAAATCATAACAAATGGTATACTAGTGGAAAAACATCATTCTAGTTAGAGTCCAATAATCAATGCATGCCCATACCAAATACACAAAATGACCTAATGCATAACAATACCAATTCAACTTTACCACACACCATCACAAGAGAAAACCACACACAAGCATAAGGGACATGTAACCAAGCATGAATGACAAATTCTTTTTCAACATATACCATCACACAAGCAAGGATATATGGAAAAAACACAAGCATGACCAATATGTGACCTAGCATAAACAAGCAATGCATATACAACATGTAACAATATGTAATCAAGTGTGCACACACAATACACAAGCATGAAGAACACATAATTAGTCATATACACATGAAAACATGTTGAAAATAACAATGTCGGTCCTTCCATGGCAACACCACTGCCACCATGGCCATTACAATAGGGATGTAGTGAACACATACACCATAGGTATGAGAAACACATATGAAACCAATAGAAAAGCATGACCAGTGTTGTTCCTTGAGAAACAATTTCTTGTTGTGTAAAGAAATCTGTGCTCAAGACATTAAAGATTATGTCACAAACAAAAGTATATCTGTCCCTGTTCTATAAACCTTCAAACATTAATTATATAATCTTCAAATATTAAACCCATGGAAGGTTCTGCAATGCCATATCCTCCTTATGCTGAAGTGAAAGGATGAAAGAAACAAGAAAGAAAGGATTTCAATTTGATATGCTGCTTGAAACATAATCTATTAGTGTAAAATCTTGAAGGAATGATTAATGATAACGTTAAAATAGAGGAGCGCCCATTAAGGTTTATTTAACTGTTAAATACACATGTATCTAGAGACCTACAGCTCAAATTACTCCATTTCACTCACAGATATGGAAAACATAATGAAAACTGAGAAACTATTCAGCATAAAGAGAATGAAGGAAACTTGCAAAAACTTTTCATTAATTCAATATTCTTTAGTACAAAATTTTAGCTTCAAGGTCCAAAAACCGGAACCTTCTTCCCTCTTCCAATTGTCTTTAAATACAATATGACCAAAACAGTTTCTAGTGACGAAACTGATTCTAACAGTTCTAACTAACCCTAACTGCTTAAAATACTAACGGTGATGGAGGCACATGCCTCAAAAAAGTTCTATTACATTTATATGATTTCACTAAAAACATAATAAAAATTTGAAAGTTTCTAATCTATGTGAACTGGTGCTCCTGAGATAGTTGTTGTCTCAACAACTACTTGTGGCTAAACGGCTACTTGTGGCTGAGCGGCTGGAGTTGCTGTGTCCATTGAAAATCTCTTGCATTCTTTCCATAGCTTATCCTGAGTTGTCGAAGCATTCTTGTAACTAAGATATTCCAATCTAAATGCAACAGCCTGACTGTGAGTAAGTGACGCAACAACAGCACTGAAAGTTTCCCAAAGGAGATTTTGGTCAAATATTACGTGGCTCGGTCAGCAATTCTCTTTGGTGAGCCCCGGTTTTCCATTCCACGTGGTCTATTTCTTTCTTCTGGATTTATTTGTCAATTTTAGAGAAATTGACAAACAAACATATATCCTCGGCTTTCAAATGTTATATTATATTTTCGACTTGATATTTCTCTGCCACCCTTATAACCAAGTTATAACCACATATTAATACACTGCGCCTTTTTAAACGAATGACTTTACCACAAGCCTTTGGTTCGGGCCCACATATGTGTCTATGGACCAATCAAATGTGCGCGTCCACCTTTGTTAAACATCGTGTATCTCCACTACGCGAAGACCGTCCAATGATATTCTCTCAGATCAATGGCCTGTATACATTTCGCTCGGCGACCTCGTACTAGCGTTAACGTGCGAAATGAATATGGAAAGGTGGTTTCTCCACAGCAAAATCTTGCCACGCATCGGTTCCTCTATGGAATCACTCCTCCCTCCAGGAATACCGCCTCCGTACCTAAAGCGGTGCGAAATAGGGCAATCTGTCGTTGTAATTCCACTAGTGGTTTTCTACAGGGCTCGACCACGGTTGCAACTCTGGGTTATAACCTTCGTTTATCTGCTCCGGTTGCCAACTCTGGGGTTAGTCTCAGTTCTGAATGTCAATGCAACAATGAATTCATCTCCTCATTAAACGAGATTCACCATTATTGACAGATTTCGTCTCCATCTAGATTTCTTCACGGAATTTACCCAACCAAATTCAAGGAAATATACGAGGAGTGGCAGAATCGATACAAGGGTACGACTCAGGAGTTATATATGCACAGACTCAACCACTTCACAATTAAACAAAATCCCTCACGATTAACATTTTAAGGCCATTAGATCATCAACAGAGCTAAATTCATTTAATTGGAAGCAATTGAAAATGCACAGAGTTATTGCAGAAAATCTCTATTCTTTCTTGATGACGTCATTATGGGGGGTCCTGGAGTATGGCAGAAAACTTCGACCGATACCCCCCGTAATGAATCCAGGCTATTGATCACGGCTTCCACTGAGATTTGACCAGTCAACTACGGGGAGTCTGAATTTGATAACTAACGAGCTATTTTCCCCACCGTAATAAGTAATCCGGAACCACTCTCCCATGATCACCACTTCCGCTCAGGAAGTTGCTTGAAATTTAAGCTAAAAACAAAACATATATTTCAATAAAGTTTAATAATCATCGAGCTTTGAAACGCTTCTTTTTATGAGACAGTATAAAAACCTTATACTATAACATATGTTTTTCTGATTTTCTAATTTTTTGTATTTTTGATACTCAAAATAAAAATTGAAAAGGATATGCGGATATGATCCACAACATCTGGCTCCACCTGGGGATAGTGTTTTTGCCACGAAACATTAAGAACCTGCAGACTAGTGCCTTCACCTCGGGCATGGAGTCAAACATTACTTGATGGAAATGTACAATGATCACACCGAATATATACAATGATGATCGAACAGTTGTTTAATGTCGAAAATAATGCTTGAGATATTGCCCATTCATAGGCATATCCAGCACTTCTCCTTCAATATTTTCCAACATGAAAGTATTATTCCCTCTGACTTCATTAATTTTGAATGGGCCATACCACAAGGGATCAAATTTTCCGTGTTTCCCTTTGTCTTCCCTTCGTGTATCCCATCTCAATACTAAGTCTCCCTTCTGTAACATGATTTCTTTTGCTTTCCTATCAAATATTGTCTTCATTTTCTACGGATAAGTAAGCAAGTTGTCCCGAACTTTATTTCTGTTTTCACTTAGTTCCATCACATTGTTCATTCTTCTGATCATGGCATTCGGTTCTGCTTGAGCATCTTGGAGGAAGGAGATCACAGGTTTCACCAACTGGGTGGGAAACAATGCTTGAGTACCGTATACGAGCTCATAAGGAGACTTGCCAGTAGACCTCCTAGTAGTCATCCTTGTTGCCCATAGAGCAAAAACTAACTTTGTATCCCAATTCTTCTGATTTTCACTAATTGTCTTCTTCAAAAATTTTACCAATGTTTTGTTGGAAGATTCTGCCATTCCATTTCCCTGTGGATGATAAACTGTAGAATGAGACAATATCACATTGTAAGTCTGACAAAAATTAATAAACCTGAGTGAGCTGAAAACTTGGGCATTATCTGTCACAATCTTCACTGGACATCCAAACCTGCTAAAGATATTCTCCTCTAGAAACTTCATAACAACCAAATCATTTTCCTTCCTGGTGGGGATTGCCTCCACCCACTTTGTAAAATAATCTGTAGCAGTAAGGATCCACTTAAATTTCCCACTGGATGATGGATTGATTTCTCCAATGAAATCCAACCCCCATTGTCTAAAAGGTTCTTCAATAAAAACAGGGAGAAGAGGTAATGGAGCTAGCTTTTTCTTTTCTACAAATACTTGGCATTTTTGACAACTTTTGACTGCTTTATAGACATCAGAAAACATTGATGGCCAATAAAAACTTGATTTGAATATTTTATGAGCAGTTACCTTCCAGCTGTAATGACCTCCACACAAGCATTCATGATATTCTTTGATTACTTCTGAAACTTCTTCCTCTGTCAAACATAACAACAACACACCAGCAGGGTCCTTCCAATATAATTTTGCTTCAATTATGACATAAGGTTGAGCCTTAAGTTTTAAAGCTCTGTATTTAGTTCTATTTATTGAAGGAGGAAAAGAAAGAAAGCACAAATAATGAATAATATCTTTGTACCAATCTGAGCAGAGAAATTTATACTTAATTGCCGCCTTTGACTGATTATCACCTGCTTCTCCATCGACTTCATCTACAGGGGCCAAAAAATTGATTCCCAATGCTTGGAAATTTGACTTTGTCAATAATTTGGCCAATCCCAATCCTTTCACCAGTTTGGTTGGTTTTACATCCAGGTCATATTCTTGGATTTTAGCAATCCATTTTCCCCTTTTACCTTCCACATCGCTCTGTACTAGGACATCTTTTACAGCTGAATTGGGAACGTATGCTAAGATTTGAGAATGAAGGATATAAGTTCTGAATGCTTTCAATGCTTTCACTAGAGCGTATACTTGTTTCTCCAATATATTATATTTCAATTCTGCATCTTGGAGAACTTTTCTAAAATACGCTACAGGCTGTTCATTCTTTTCTTCATTTCTCTGTAATAACATAGCAGCAATTGTTGAAGGAGATGAAAATGAGAAGATCTGAAATAGCTTCAAATAGTCTGGACTGATTAGAACAAGTGCTTCCTTTAAAGCCTCTTTAATCCTTTGAAAAGATTCCTTTGTTTCTTTGTCCCACTTCACTTCTGCATCCTTTTTTAACATTTTTGTTATCTTTTTTAGGATCTCTGCATAATTGGGAACAAATCTTCTTAGAAAATTCATTTTTCTGAGAAATCTCTGAATATCTTTCTTACTTCGGGGCAGTGGAATTGAATGGATTGCTTCGACCCTTGCTGGATCAATCTTCACTCCTTCTTTAGAAACAATATGACCCAATAGTTTACCCTCCTCCAGAGCAAACAAAGACTTTTTAGGATTCAACGATAATCCAAACTTTCTACACTTCAGGAAATATTTCTGCAAATGTTGTAGATGCTCCTCATCAGATTTTGAAAACATTGTGACATCATCTAAATAAACTACCACAAACTCATCTCCCACAAATCAGATATCCATTGCTCTTTGGAATGTGGCCCCCGCATTCATCAGGGCAAATGGCATCCTAGCATACATAAATGTTCCCCAGGGTGTAGTGAAAGCAGTTTTCTTTTGATCTTCCTTCTCCACAGCAACCTGATTATACCCTGAAAATCCATCCACCATAGATAATCTATAGGCCCCCGTGACTTTTTGTAAAACAAAATCCATCTTCGGCAAAGGATAATTATCTTTCAATGAAGCCATGTTCAAATTCTTGAAATCTACGCACAGCCTTATCTCTCCATTTTTCTTTCGGACTGGTACCAGATTAGAAACCCAATCTGAATATCTGAGTGGAACAATTATTTTTGCCTGCAACAATTTCTTTACCTCCTTTTCAATCGGAGCCAACAATAGTGGATTGATTTGTCAGAGTTTCTGTTTATGCGGCTTGACTCCATCCTTTAGTGGGATTTTATGTTGAATGATACTCTTATCATACGTTTTCAAATCATCATAGGACCAAGCAAATACATCTTTGAATTGTTTGAACAGATCCACGTACCTTTCCTTGTAATCCTTCAGGATCCCTTTGAACAATTTGATCAATTTAGGCTCCTGTTGAGTCCCCAAATTTCATTCTTCTACTTGTTCATCTTGGTTTTCTTTCTTCTGATTCACTGCAACGTCATTTGCATCAAACAGTCTTTTGAGAGGCACCAAGCCTCTTGGCAAAACATTGTCTTTCAACTGGATAATCTCTTGACCACCAATATTCTTTTTCTGAGTTTTACCAGCCATCTCATCTTCCTCAGTTTCCAAATCAATCTGATGATCTTCGAATTCTTCAATCATCAACAAAAACTGCTTAATTTGTTCATCGTCCTCAAAGACCTGCCAGTGTTTAATGTTATCAGGGATTGAAGGTCTATATCTCATCTCAATTGCATAACTTAGCCTTGGATTGATCGGAGGCTTGAAATTACTGGCTGCAACTGCCAAAGAATCAACCATTCTATTCTCTTCCCTTGGTACAAACTGTAAGTTGAAGGCTTCAAAGTAATTTTCAATCAGATCCCAGACTTCATTCCTATATGCCCTTAACCTGGGATGTTTAGTTTGACACAAATTCTTTATTTGTCTTATAATTAATTCAGAATCACCGAACACAGTTATAGACTGAACTCCCATGTGCTTAGCTGTCTGCAAACTAATGATTAATGCTTCATACTCCACAACATTATTAGTGGACTCAAACTCTAATTTGAAAGAAAAAGGCACAAGGTTACCTTCTGGAGAAACAAAAATAAAACCAGCTCCTGCGCCTTCTTTTGAAAACGCACCATTGAAATAACACTTCCAGGGCTTGTTTGAATGCAACTCCTTATGTACAACTACTGGAGGAAGCTGCACTTGCGATTCTTCAGCAAATTCTGCATCTTCATGCAGCATGAAACAAGAGAGGTCATATTTCTCTTGGCCATAAATTGGTGAATTACCTGCATCTTTCTTAGTGGCAGTTTTTTGAAACCTAGTTTCTCTATACAACCTTCTTTCTTCCCCATTAAAAACAAGAATGATAGCATATGTGAAATCTAGCTTCAAAACTCCTCCTAGCTTTGCTCCCCACGATCTAGATAATAGCATACCAAATCTGGCTAGAATATCAGCCACTACCACATCCATCATAATGCTTTTGGCTGGGATTTGAGCCAATGACACAACCATATCCTTAACAAGACCCACACACTTCACTCTCTTTGAATCAAAAGAATAAAGATCCCGGTATGGCTTAGTGATTTGCAGATTCAATTCTTTCATCACACACAGTGGCATCAGATTGTGGGATGCGCCAGAATATAACATACAATTATGCAAAACAAAGTCGTGTAACAAAAGTGAAATATAGAAAGGAGGGATAGATGAATCTACCTCTTCAACATGAAACCCAAATGTAACCACTGGTTTTTCTTCTTGCAGATTAACTATATCACTGACTTCATCGAACTGAGATAGATTTATAAATTCAGCAATCTCTTTCTTATAACCAAGTGTTTTCATTAATTCAAGAAGAGGAACTTGAATTTTCACTTTTTCCAATTCCTTTGCCAAACTGAAAGTTTGATTTGATTTTGTCAACTTTTCAAGTTCTTCTTGATCTTTCTTGGAACTTAGATTTTGATTAGGAATAGTGACCACTTTCTCCAAAATATTAGAATCTCTAACATTCATTTGAGAAGCATCAGCTTGCAGCTTTTCCTTCTCTCTTTTTTCATTCATGGGCTTTTTCCCTTTATCTAATTTCTGAGTTTGGTCTTTCTGTAATGGAGTCACCACTGGAGCAGGCACTAATTCTGATTCTTTTTCTTCGTTCTCTTGAGTTCTTAGTCTCTTCTTTGACCTTAAATCATACTTTCTATGTAACTCGGATTGCATGAAGTCTGTAAACTATCTGCAGTAATCATACATCTCTTCTTGATCAAATGATATATCACTTTCTTCCGCTCCTTCTTCCTCAACTTCTTCTTCTATTTCATCATCTTCCATGTACACAGCGAAAATTCGAGCACCATCCTCTCCATCATCATCATCTACTGAACAAGATGGAGCCACCTCTATAGACAAAGGTGCTTTTACCTGATCTAGATCTTTCTTCTCTCTTTGTAGAATCTGTAGAGGCTGCTTTTTAAATTGGGGATTAAAAACCCCTCTATTATGTCTTGCAGGCTTACTATTTATTTCCAACTTTACCAATTTATTTGAGAGATTTTTTATGACCTTAGTCATATCGTCAATTCTCTGATCTTGAGCTGAGGCTTCTTCTTCAACCTTTCCTTTATCTAAAATTTTACCAGCAGCAGACATATTAGCCTCAATCTCCAGAGCATCAGTTTGAATCTTCTCCAACGTATGGGACCTTCTTTCCCTCAATGTGAAACTGAATTCTGGTTCAAATGCACCAGTGAAAACGACCCTAGCTCCAATAGGAGGAGGCTTCATCTCTGCAGGAAAACTATTATACAATTTGTTAAATCTCTTCACAAAATCACTCATATTTTCATCAGATTTCTTCTTGATTGCATTAAATTCTGTCAAAGAATAGACATGGTCCCTCTTTTCGCCCCACCTTTCAATGAAACATCTTTCTAGGGCATCCCAATGGTTAATGGAACCATTAGATAATCCTTTGAACCATTTCCTTGCCTCTCCACTTAGAGACTGAACAAAGAGTCTCATAACAACATCTAAATGCTCAACATTTAAATTCTCTGCAAATGTGCAAAACAGGGGCAAGTTCTGTTCTGCTGTTATTTCATCTTCACCAGTAAATCTAGGGAGCAAATTGAGGTACTCCTGAGGCATATCATGCAATGACTGGGCTAGATTTAATGGTGCACATCTATTCATCAAGAAAGCAGGGGCTGCAGGGACTGCCATATTTACGCCCGGGTTAACTGCTCCTTGAGCGGGGGTAAAATGAATACCAGTTGTAGGTAGGGATGAATGAGGCGAAAAAACTGATATAGGAGTTGGAGTATGAACTATTGAAGAAGATATAGCAGCTATATGGGGCTGAGTTTCTATAAAAGGAAAAGACACAAACTCCAAAGATTGCTCTTCTAATGTGGGTTCTTGAAAACGAATGGGTGATGGTGATGATTCTTCTTCCGAGAAAATGAGTTTCTTGGAAGCTTTCTTGGATGAGAAAATGTGTGAACTGCTGCCTGGTGCGAGTAGTGTAGTTTCAGGTGTATCTAATATTTTTGGTTTCTGGCCCTTCTTTGAAACAAGCTTCTCAGGATCAGACAAAACAGGAACTTTTTGCTGAGAGGTATCTGACCTCGTGTGAGGTTTCTTGGGAGCCAGAGCTATTTTCAAACAAACACAACATACTATTTCCTCCTCTCTGAACAACCAGAGGAAATGTAAAACAACACCCAGGGAAAATCTTCAAATCTTCGGTCCCCGGCAACAGCGCCAATTAATGTTGTTCCTTGAGAAACAATTTCTTGTTGTGTAAAGAAATCCGTGCTCAAGACATTAAATATTATGTCACAAACAAAAGTATATATGTCCCTGTTTTATAAACCTTCAAACATTAATTATATAATCTTCAAATATTAAACCCATGGAAGGTTCTGCAATGCCATATCCTCCTTATGCTAAAGTGAAAGGATGAAAGAAACAAGAAAGAAAGGATTTCAATTTGATATGCTGCTTGAAACAGAATCTATCAGTGTAAAATCATGAACGAATGAGTAATGATAACGTTAAAATAGAGGAGCGCCCATTAAGGTTTATTTAACTCTTAAATACACATGTATCTAGAGACCTGCAGCTCAAATTACTCCATTTTACTCACAGATATGGAAAACATAATGAAAACTGAGAAATTATTCATCATAAACAAAATGAAGGAAACTTGCAAAAACTTTTCATTAATTCAGTATTCTTCAGTACAAAATTTTAGCTTCAAGGTCCAAAAACCAGAACCTTCTTCCCTCTTCCAATTGTCTTTAAATACAATATGACAAAAATAATTTCCAGTCACGAAACTGATTCTAACAATTCTAACTAACTCTAACTGCTTAAACTACTAACTGTGATGGAGGCACATGCCTCGAAAAAGTTCTATTACATTTATATGATTTCACTAAAAACATAATAAAAATTTGAAAGTTTCTAATCTATGTGAACTGGTGCTCCTGAGATAGTTGCTGTCTCAACAGCTACTTGTGGCAGAACGACTACTTGTGACTGAGCGGCTGGAGTTTCTATGTCCATTGAAAATTTCTTGCATTCTTTCCATAGCTTATCCTGAGTTGTCGAAGCATTCTTGTAACTAGGATATTCCAATCTAAATGCAACAGCCTGATTGTGAGTAAGTGACGCAACAACAGCACTGAAAGTCTCCCAAAGGAGAGTTTGGTCAAATATTACATGGCTCGGTCAGCAATTCTCTTTGGTGAGCCCCAGTTTTCCATTCCACGTGGTCTATTTCTTTCTTTTGGATTTATTTGTCAATTTCAGAGAAATTGACAAAAAACCATATATCCTCGGCTTTCAAATGTTATATTATATTTTCGACTTGATATTTCTCTGCCACCCTTATAACCAAGTTATAACCACATATTAATACACTGCGCCTTTTTAAACGAATGACTTTACCACAGGCCTTTGGTTCGGGCCCACATATGTGTCTATGGACCAATCAAATGTGCGCGTCCTCCTTTGTTAAACATCGTGTATCTCCACTACGCAAAGACCGTCCGATGATCTTCTCTCAGATCAATGGCCTATATACATTTCGCTCGGCGACCTCGTACTGGCGTTAACGCACGAAATGAATACGGAAAGGCGGTTTCTCCACGGTCAAATCTTGCCACGCGTCGGTTCCTCTATGGAATTGCTCCCCCCTCCACGAAGACTGCCTCTGTACCTAAAGCGGTGCAAAATAGGGCAATCCGCCGTTGTAATTCCGCCAGTGGTTTTCTACAGGGCTCGACCATAGTTGCAACTTTGGGTTATAACCTTCGTTTATCTGCTCTGGTTGCCAACTCTGGGGTTAGTCTCGGTTCCGACTGTCAATGCAACAACGAATTCATCTCCTCATTAAACGAGATTCACCATTATTGACAGATTTCGTCTCCATCTGGATTTCTTCACGGAATTTACCCAACCAAATTCAAGGAAATATACGAGGAGTGGCAGAATCGATACAAGGGTACGACTCACGAGTTATATATGCACAGACTCAACCACTTCAAAATTAAACAAAATCCCTCACGATTAACATTTCAAGGCCATTATATCATCAACAGAGCTGAATTCATTTAATTGGAAGCAATCGACAATGCACAGAGTTATTGTAGAAAATCTCTATTCTTTCTTGATGACGTCATTATGGGGGGTCCTGGAGTACGGCAGAAAACTTCGACCGATACCCCCCGTAATGAATCCAGGCCGTTGATCACGGCTTCCACTGAGATTTGACCAGTCAACTACGGGGGGTCTGAATTTGATAACTAACGAGCTATTTTCCCCATCGTAATAACTAATCCGGAACCACTCTCCCACGATCACCACTTCTGCTCGGGAAGTTGCTTGAACTTTAAGCTTAAAACAAAACATATATTTCAATAAATTTTAATAATCATCGAGCTTTGAAACGCTTCTTTTTATGAGATAGTATAAAAACCTTATACTATAGCATATGTTTTTTTGATTTTCTAATTTTTTGTATTTTTGATACTCAAAATAAAAATTGAAAAGGATATGCGGATATGATCCACAACAACCAGCACACCATCCATCCATTCCAAGGTTTGAACCATTCTCTGATACCACTCTATAGCACCCCCTTCCCACATCTACGCAAGTAACTAGCCAAATGGGGTAAACATGCGACAAGGGGTTACTATAATGAGATTAAACCTCCTAGGTAACCTTACAGAAGTGGAATTGACAGAAGCACAACATACAAACCTTGTAGAACAACAACAACAACCCCAGGAGGTAACCCAACATTTCAGGCCTCTTACCCCTTGGTCACACTAAAATTTTGACTTCTTTGAGCCATAGCTTTAGGCATAACATTGCATGCCAGCATCCAAGAGGATATAGCCACATGAATAACACTGCATGCCAGGAGCCAGGGCCCAAAAAACACAATTTTGTGCCTACATCCCTGGTATTTCAGCTACCTTTTGAGGCCCAAAAACAAGTTCTCTACCCATAACTTCATGAAACGTTCATCGATGATAAATAAAAACATAAAAATGATAAGGAATAAATCACATCATTAAGAACTCATCTGGACCCCTCCTAGTCATGACAAGCATTTTGTCAAACATGTCACAAACATGAAAGAAATAGGTATAAAAAACAGAAGGGGTCTCATACTTATCTAATAATCGCTAAGAAGAATTTATCCCCTACATCATTACCTGCAATAAAATATATTTCACCATAGATATTTTTTTCATTCATTTACAGGTAAAAACATGGAGACAAAAATACATTAGCACTGATAAAATGCATGCTTATAACCAACATAATAACAACAAAAATACCATGGATAAAACAACAATAGGATCCACATAAAAACCAGTACATTTATACATCAAATACGAAAGGAATGATCTCTTCATTAATAAATTTAAAAACCAACCAGATATGGGAATTCCATGTTCCACCTAACCATAGATTTGTTCAACCAAATCTCACTTCAACCAAACACCCCCATGCAATAATCCAACCATGAATGTGGGACTCAATTGAAAGAAACAACCAGGGCATCCCGAGGCTAAACCACCTCATGCTCATCAAATAGAAATCAAGATTTACAGTGATCCACACCCAATCACTAGGCCAACATAAGCATGGATATCACTAGATTATCTCCACCTAAACCGTGAGGAATTTTCCTATCTCCTAGTCTCTAAGGATTTTCCATAACCCATAGTCTGAATCAGAGGTCACTAGGCCCTAAACCGATACATACTCTCTAGGCTTTACCATATATCCCAAACCTGGTATTCCTAGGCTTGAATGGAGAGAAAACCACCTCTCATGATTTACCACAATACAAACCTTGATTATTAGGCCCTAAACTAAGGCAACATATGAACTAGTTCTATAATCCTTCGGATATCCACCTCACTCAACTTCGAATCCATCCAGAAATCCAACTAAACCAAAACATGAGAATTCCACAACACCATGTTTTTTCGAAATGGCAAGGCTAAGCTGAATACACTATCACACCTGGAAAAAACCCACACCAATACAAAAAGGAACCACATACAATACCATGCATTCCAGATCTAGAAAGAAAATCATACATTCAAATAAATACATGAAAATAATAATGTTGTAGATGCTTGATCCCTACTCCTCCTTGCTTGCTTCCTCATTCTTCCTTCTTTCTTTCCCCTCTTGCTCCAAAGCCAAAGTGCTCCAAGAAACTCTAATTTTCCAAGAGTGAGAGAAAGCGAGAGAGAGAATAATGGGAGAGCTCCAAAAATGCACTGACGAAAGGTACTAACGGATCCTCAAAAGAATTTTTATAGAAGAGGCCTCTATTTTCTTCATTTTCTATTATTTACCTTTATTTTCCTCCTCACATGAAACATCTAACCTTTCATCTTCCTTTTCTCGTAATTTCCATTATTTTCATAAGTAAATGTGCCAAAAAATTTATTTTCCCTTTCCAAAGCCTTTACCTCTTCCTTTGCCAATTTCCTTTGCCATATTAACTGAATGTACACCACTAGGATGTTTTCCCCAACATTCGGCTTCGAACTAGTGTCCCATCAACCATGGTTATTATTGTTAACTTTACTACATGGAATTTCCACTAGCGTTGTTACACATAATTTCGCAAGTCTCCAAAGATAGACATATTATCTTTAATTTTACAACAATGTTTGTACAACGACATCCATACTATACATATTATCATACCATAAAACACCTTCAGATATATATCTCTCCAAATATGAGCTATCGCACTAATTTTCTCACCTCACAGAAGGTTCTTGAACTTCCTAACACATTCTATGTTACTCCAAAATTTAATTGTCGCACTAATTTTCTCAAACCTGAGTTCTGAGACTCTTGAATATCCTTGGACCACACTCTTATTATTTCAATAGGATGCTACATTTCCCGTAGTCAAAAATTTAATTGGCTTTGCCCAGTACAGTTGCAATACTGTCATCTTTTATGTGAATTTGAAAGTCTACCTATGTTTTAGTCCTTAACATCGCTAGATTCGAAACCTGTGTATTCCACTCTTTGAGATACATTGTCCCATACATGGCTACCACTTTTTAAAATAGGGTCCAAACCAAGCACACTTCAATTTCATAGGCTTATCATCCCCCTCCCGCTTATAAATACATGGTGTCCTTGGCTACGTATAGTAGTCGTCCACCTTTTCTACCCTTCTATAATCAAGAATCAATTTTGTTTTTCTTTCTGGAGAAAATATACTTTAATTAAAGTATTAAAACTTTAATTAAATTGAGATCCTAGCACCCAACCCAAAAAAATTGTACTTTTCCCTTGTCTCTTCTCTTCCAAACCCGCCCGACAGGTCCGCCGGTGCCAGTCTAAAAACAAAACCAAACTAAAAATGTTACAAAATATAGCGCACAAGTGGGGGGGTGAACCCGGGTCTCCAGGGCCCTAATCCAGAAAGCCACCATTATGCAAACAGGCAAGCTATGGTTGGTTCACCATACCAAAAACATATAAATCCACTTACAGTAAGTGCCAAGGGGGAGGTGAAGCTCCGACACAATGGAACCAGGCACACATGGAAATTTACTGAGGCAGAACCCTATGGTGTGTCATACGAGGAGAATATTCTAGGTATATTCCAAGAATATTCCTATAAGTGAATCTTGCAAGGAATCTAAAATATTCCCTATTGCTCCAAAGGTCACCAACACAGAACAAGGTCAACTTTATAGTAATTTTTCACATTTTTTCTCAGGGACTCCAACTTTGCAGTTTGTTTCTTCAAAATATGTCTACATTTTCATGCCATCCCTGGAAGTGGAGGTATAAGGTGTCATTTTTCAATTTCATGTAATTTTATTTTGATGTTAATTAATGAAAGAGGCCTCCCTGCATTGAGCAGGGCCAGGAGACATAGCCCACAATGAGTGAACTTCATTATCAACTTGTTTGTGTGTCTTTTTCCTCATGGATGCTTTCTCTTTCCGTTTCTTTTATGTGTATGCTTCATATGGTTACATGCTCTTTTAAATGAATTTTTTCGTGCATCCATGAAGTAAAAATATTTGGATCAGAGGGGGTGACTAAGCCAAGGGGGCCTAGTTTGACCCCCAAATTGAGAATGGACAAAATGACTAAAAGTGGAAATTGGAAGCAATGAAATTGTGGTAGCAACATGCAAAAATAAATTCAGTGGTATGAGTGGGATAAATACCAAAGTTTATCGTCCAATGTGGTGTCAAGTGAGGGAGCTCTATGCAATCAAAGCACATTAATGATCTTGCATGTCGTCAAATTTATAGCAGAAGGTGGAAACGTTTCAGGAGAGGGAAAACCATGCCTCCTCATTATATTTAGTGGGTTCACAACAGTGGAGCTATCCCATTACCCCCATTTACTACATTAACATTTAATAATATTATTAATATAAAAATTCCCCTCAAATTATTTTAACATTTCCATCTGTATCGTTAAAAGTATGAAAATGATTAAAAAAAATAAGAAGAAAAAATATGCTAATTATTTCACACAATTAAGATTAATAAGATTAAGATCACGAAGAAATATGCTAGTTATTTATTAAAATGTATGTGAGTTATTTGACTATGATGAACACTAATGAGTTTGCATGACGTCAATTTTATGGTAGAAGCTGGAAAGGGGAGGGATGGCCACACCTTCTTTCTCTATTGAGTGAGCTGAGAGTGGTGGAGCCATCCCATTACCTCAATTTAATACGTTAACAATTAATATTAATATTAATGTAAAAAATTCCTTCAAATTACATTTCCATTTTTATAATTAAAATTAAGAAAAAGAAATATATTAATTATTTTTAACAACTAAGATTAAGAAGATGATTAACATAAAGAATTATGAAGAAATGTACAAGTGATTTGTTTGAAGGTATGTGAGTTATTTCCAGTTATTTATTTATGATGACATGTACTTTTATAGTAATTGAAATGTGTAAAAATTTATTCATGTTCTATTGATGATGTGCCATATGTTTTTTTCCCTGAGAAGGTGAGTTATTTCTTTATGATGAACATGTATTTTTATATTAATAAAATGTGTAAACATTTATTCATGTTTTTTTTAATGATGTGAAATATTTTTTTTTTCCTTGAGATGTTGAAGACCCATGTCTCGATGATCTAGGGACATTTTGTCGTGCCTTAATTGAATTTCATCTCATTACAAAGATATTTCTATTTTGGCTTCATGCCTATCCAACAACACCTTGACGAGGAGGGCCTTAATGTGCCAATAGATCTTAATGGTTCACATATATTTATTCTTCCGTCTTGGAGTGTTCTATGTCAGGAACCCACTCAACAATAGAAGATAGAATATCTAAATCAGTGTATTCAACATGTTTTTCCATTGCTATAGAAACAACATGATATAATTGTAATTGTATGGGATCAGAAGTGTGAGAGTGAAATTTTTGAGTGGCAGTGAAGGCACATGGACAACCCTTTTCATTTCTATCAACTCTATTTGATGATCCCCTGCAACTCGTTCCCTCTGACGAGGCATGTTGATCAAGAGAGGAGGAAAAATGAAACTAGATACAAAAAATATGCATGGGCTAGGAGGGTGAGAAAAGGACCAGGTTGGAATAAAGGAAGTATAGAAAGACCAACATGGTAAAGAAGGGACCCACACAGATAAAGTAAGACTGCAATGAGGGGCTCGAGGGAAAGCTTTAAGTCGATAACTAGGGAAAAAAAACAATGGGCATCATAATGGGAAAGAATACGTTGTTCTGTAGATAGAGGATCGATGTTGGATAGGAAAGAAGGAGTTGCAAGGTTTCCAAATCCTAATGGAGAGGTGAGAAAGAACCATATAGTAGTGAAACAACACAGAAAATACTTGTGAAACTAGAGCATTGGACAAAAAATGGACCAATAAAATATGATACCTAGTGCTAGGTGTTGTAAAGTCGGACAAGCCACCAAGAGATGAAGCCCCTAAATTCTATGTGCTACCAAGAGGGTGCCTAAATGATATCATCCACCGTGAGCTTGTAAAATTTTCAATCTGACTAGAGAGAGCTAGAGCGGGAGATGCTTCGTGTGAGTATTGCTCTGGGATCATCCTCATCTTATTGGTAAGGATGGAAATTCAAAGCAAAGAGGGGTTGATTCTCCTATAGAGAAGTAGAAAAGGTGAAATCATGTGGATAGTACATTGTTGTACTTCTGCAAGAGTGGAGAGGGAAGAACGGGTGACCAGGTTAGGGGGACCTGGTTAGACCCCCAAAATTGAGAATGGAAAGAATGAAGAAAAGTGGAAATTGGAAGCAATGATATCGGGGTAGAAGGATGGAAAAATCAATTCGATGGGACGAATTAGATAAATCCAAAAGTTTATCATCCAGGGTGGTGTTAAGTGAGGGAACTATGTGCAATGAAAGCACCTTAATGAGTTTTCTTCACGTTGAATTTATAGTAGATGGTGGAAACGTTTAAGAGGGGGGGGGAGCGACCACGCCTCCTTGTTATAATGAGTTAGATGATAGCGTTGGAGCCATATCATTAACCCTATTTAATATATTAACAATTAATAATACTATCAGTATAAAAATATTGTGCGTAAGGATCTCCAAGACTCTGAACAGCACCAACCCCCCGATCGGGGTGTACATCTGTCCGGCGAGATATCATAAACTGTGATAGCTGGCAATTGTTCATCCTTCTTGCAATTAAGGTTCATAATGGTGCATCATTATTTCAGCTTAAGGCAGTGTTCGAGCGATTGGCTTTTAATGATTTCGTAGTATGGCCAGCCTGTCCTGTCAGACTACCGAAGGAATGTTTCTGTTATGGTAAGTGGGTCGCCTCCATACCTTCACTTCTTCATGCATTTCCTCTTACATGTGAGAGCTTGGGGGTAGTAGAGGAGGAAGCTGGGAGCCATTCAACTTCATGGCGGTATCTATATGTCTCTCTACTCGCTCTCAAGGTTGCAGTCGCCATAGTTTCGTTTTGGCAGATGTATAATATGGTTTTTTCGATTCTTTTAATGGTCACAAGCTTTTTTTCTCCCATTTTGAAGCCTATTAAACCTTGCTTCCGTGACCCTTGTAATTCGTTAGCTAGCTCATTTCTCTATGGTGTAATTCCGGTTAGCATGTGCCCTAATTATCCTAGGCTAACTTGGTGTCAAGGCTATGTTCAGACGTCGGAATAAATTTGGGGTAGTACCTTTCCTCTGTCTTGTTCCTATCGATGGGTTTAGAATTGGATTTCCCGCGTTCATTTTACTTTTCTATTTCGGGAAAGCCTCACTCCGCAGTATTGTTGCTCTGGAAGGTTCAAGAAATGTCTTTCCTATGTTTTCTTGCCTCAGTTTTCCTGTGTTCCTGACTGGTTTCTGTATAATTATTCTTCTCAGAACCATCAAAGTGTTGGGTTTATGATAGTTTGTCTACAGGGTGGTCTTTGGGAGGGCAGATACCTGTGTTTTCATCTTCGCCCACTGGAGTCTTTAAATTGCTGGGTTATCGATTTGGTTCCGCATCATTTGCTGGGTATATTCAATAATAGGATGGAGGGCCTTGTTTCCCGGTTCGTGCTGGGCAGTTCTTTCTCTTTTTTCCCATTGCTTTTTCTATGGGCTTGGGTGTTTTTCAATTTTCAACTGAGTCCTCGTTTTTGTGATGTGGGCAATGTGTGTCTTGGCATTTACTGCCACCCCACCAGTTACATTCCAATTGTCATCACGGTTTTAATTTTCCATTCTTGTTTGTATTTGTCCATACATAGGCCTCTCTCCATCATGGGGAAGCGTCGCTCTCCTCATCTCATAGCAAAAGGAAAACAGCAGGCCCAGCCTGAGACTAGTTCAAAAAAATGGGGCTGCAAGTCTCGGCAGGAGGTTTTAGAAACCTTCACAGTCAATTATGTTCTTGGTAATTCCCCCACTGTTCGATAGGAGATTCGAGGTTGGGAGTGGGATATTAATACGGAACCTGAAGATAATGAAGCAGAAGTTGAAATATTAGATTTTATTACTGATCCTGCTAACACTGGGGGCCGCCTAACTTTTTTTCAACAAACTATCCACACCTACTAGGTTGTCAAGTGCCTTTTGGCTAAGACCATGCAAAGTTTTCCTCCTGCTTCTACAAATATTGATCCAAAAATTGTTGATACGCTCCAAGAAATTCAGACCCAGCTAAATCACATCAAAATTACTCAATACCAAGCTACTGATCGTATTAGCCGAATTGATGATCGTGTGGGTCAGATGGAAAAACAACTTCCGCAGCTGCAACAAGTGGATATGCCTGGTTCCACTGGCAAGGATCCAGCTCCTGTTTATTCATCTTATGGCTAGTTTGAACTTTAATTGTGTATGGGTTTTACATGCATTTTGGCTTTCTGTATGGAAATCTTTTAATTCCCCATCTTGTAGATAAATGTGTTCTAGAACAGTTAGCTAAGGAGTCCTCTGGATGACTGAAACAGTTTCAATTTTGGTTTGTGTTTAATGCTTTAAGGTGGCCAATAGACCTGGTTTCCTACAGGCAGGTTGAGGCCATAGTCTATACTTTTATATTTTGTAACCTGCTTTCAAATTATAAATAGAAAATAGCGAGGTCCTACCAAATTTACAAAAAAAATAATAATTAAAATTAGGAAAATAATTAAAATAAGAAGAAAAAATAGGTTAATTATTTTACACAATTAAGATTAAGAAGATTAAGATCATGAAGAAATATGAAGAAATGTGCTAGTTATTATTTTTGTATTCAACATTGAGTTTTGTCTTTGACTATGTATTAGGTTGTCTTTGACCAATAATTTCTGCTACTAATGGAAGTTTAACATTATGAATTCAATTTTTGTTATCTATTATTATTATTATTATTATTATTATTTAAATTTATTTATTTCTAAGGTGATTATTTGAGCTCTTATTATGAGATGTTTAGTAAATTTCATTTCCGTTGGCTACTAATTTTTTTTTTTTAGTTTTATATCTTTTTTATTAAACTTTTTTTTTCCCTAGTTTTCTATTATTTCCATTTTCATGAATTGTATGTGTAGTAGATAACAAATTCAATTTTTCTTTAATTTTGTATTAGTTTACTTTTGACCAAAAATTTATGATGTTTATCCAAAGTTTAACATTGAGATTTTCTTTTGTTTATTATTATTATTATTTAAATATGTTTATTTGTAATATGATAGGTTGAGGTCTTATTATCTGTTTTTTAGTAACTTTTATCTCTATTAGTTACTAATATTTTTTTTTACCTTTGACCAAAAATTTATGTTGCTCACCAAAAGTTTAACATTGAGAATTTTTTTTTTGTTATTTATTATTATTATTTAAATATATTTATTTGTAATATGATTGGTTGAGGTCTTATTATATGTTGTTTAGTAACTTATATTTCTCTTAGTTACTAATTTTTTGTTTTTAGTTTATTTCAATTTTATTTAACTTTTTTCTTTTTTTTTTCATTTTTCTAATATTTTTTATTTTCATGACTTTTAGCATTTTTCTCCATATTTTCTATTTAAAATAACTTATTATTATATTAAAAACAAATATATATATATATATATATATATATATATATATATAAACAATTTTAAATTTTGGTGATGACATTTAACAATAGAATATTTTATTAGTTGTTTTATTTTTGTGATGAATTTATTTATTTATTTTTAATGAATGCAAGATTTTATATTAAAAATAACAAATTTTTACATAGGTAAATCTTTGTCTTTATGTCTTATTATATTTTAGTTTAACTAAACTATATTTAAGCTAAGCCACAGGTACTAGATACTATGTAGGTCTTGTAACTTTGCAAAAGTTTTTTTTTTTTTTTTTTTAAACATGACGTCATTTGAGAGAGAAAAATAAATTTTTTGTTCCATATTCCCCTGTCTCCAGTGCCACAAACACAATTTCATTCAATTCTATATCATGTGCAATGTCCATAAACTTTGTAGGAGACAAATGGTTGTGCAAAACAAGTTTCTTGGAATTGACATTGAAACTAAGTTTCTCCATATCAATTTCAATGAAACATCGCGCAAGAAATAAAGTTATAAAGCTTCATTACAACCAATGAGGTTGGGTGGTCACCAAAAGACACCATTTTAACACAATATTTTCACTATAATCTCACAGCCTATTTAGATTTTCTCCATATCAATTTGAATGAAACATTGCCAAAGAAATAAAATTATAAAGCTTCATTACAACCAATGAAATTGGATGGTCACCAAAAAAATACCATTTTAGCACAATATTTTCACTATCATCTCACAACCTATCTAAACTCCTCCAATTCGCTATCTTTAAACTAAACATGAAATACTAACTACTATATTGTAAGGTGGAATTTATGTAAGGTGGAAATGTTTAATGGTAAGGATGGCCACACTACCTCGCTCTATTGAGTGGGTTGAGAGCAGTGGAACCATCCCATTACCCCAATCTACTACATTAATAATTAATATTAATATTAATATAAAAATTTCCTTAATCTACTGCATTAATAATTAATATAATTTTTTTTCAAAATTTACCTCACATTACATTTCTATTTATATAAATCAAATAAAAAAAATTAAGAATATAAAATATGTTAACTAGCAATTGCACCACATGTTGCAAAGGAAACGACGTCAGGTTGTGGTATAGGAAAGAATAGCATATAAGAAAGAAGAGGTAGTAGGAACTTTCTCAGCTCCAACTGATCCTCCATAATAAGGGGTGGAGAATTATGTTTCAAGGGTTTGAAATAAAAATATCCATATTGGGTAATTGATGTAGAACAACCTCTTTGATGATTAATTGCATGTAAGATCTATTTTTTCATAATGGATGACACATTTTGGCCAAAGTAATCAAGACCTCTATATGACGAAATCTACATGTTTATTTTTTTTTCTGCATGAAGGATGCACTTGGTTTTTATGACCAAGTTGGGAAGACTTCACCCTTCCATGAAATTATTTGCTTCTATCACATTCGCAATGTTGAATTCCTCTGATACTACTCCTAGAACTTTGACTCTACTATACATCTAGAATTATTTAATGGAATAAAAACTTATCACTATGACATGTTGTAATTCATAAGAGACTACTAAGAAGCTTAACTGTGGTAAATCCACCTTCACCTGTCATTTGAACATAGAGCATAGAGTTATCTTAATCGTCAATTTTATGGATAAGAGACATTTGGGCCCTTTTTAACCCTTGGGGATGATTAATTTATGTGAGTTCAGATAATTTATATTAGTAAATTATCTACAATCATATTTCCATAATTCCTCTTTGAACTACCAACATTCCACTTCTTTGGAATTTTTCACCTCAGTCAAAATAAAAAACATCATGAAGACCCAAAAGTAAGAAAAAGAATCAACTCATAATAAAGGAATCTATCTAGAGACTTCTTTAAGGATCATAATTCAAGGCTTTGGTGCCTTTTAAAGATCATTTATTTTCCCATCAAATAAAAAGTAACAATCAAGTTTTGTAGCGACAAGAATGGGAACAAATTTTAAATGTAATAACTCCCTTCCCTAGTGACAATACATTTTTTTTTTAAATGAAATTATTTTCACGATATTTTAAATAGTAGATTCCTCCCCAAGTGACCCTTTAGAGATACCTTTTTTTACAACTGATTGCAATAGGTAAGTGTCTTTTGTCTAGTATTTTCTTTGTCCTCCTTACAATTGGAATGTGTCTCTTCCCATAAATCTATCTCAGATTATAATTCTAGCTTTCCCTTGTTTATGAATAAATTGTCTCTATATCACTATTGTTTGTCTCTTTCTGAGCGCTTGCTTGAATCAGTGAGATAATGTAGCTCATCTGGATTCCAAAATCCTTGAGTAACCCATTTTCTGAAGAGTCCTCTTCTGTTTTTAATTCTGCTATTTGGTCCTCCATACCCTTGTCAACGTCATTTCCTTCTAAAGAATCATACATTCTTGATAAGTACCCATTGTCCTGCTTGTCTTCTTCCATATGCTTCAAATATAAATGAATGGAACATGAGATAAGCTTCGTGACATTTTCCAAATTTTAAGATTTTTCATTGGCCTTCTCATGTGTATCAGGGAAAATGGATTCCATACATTCAATGTTATGCCTTTTTAGGGCTTGTTGTAAGGTTGGAAGCTTCTCTTCACCATGCCTCTTTTATTTTGTATCCTTGAATTTAATAAAAACAATTGTTACCAACCCCTTTAAAGGTAAATTTAGTGTTATTTAAGAAATGAGAATTATGAACATTCATCATTATTGCTCAAGATAAATCATGTCCTCTGAAATAATTTGGAAATTTAAAAAAGATCACATATTTTTAAAAATTTCATTATTAATGTTATTCATGTAATGTAAATTAATTGGTTTGAGTGGAGTTTAATTTGATGATATAAATTTTATTATAAATAAATATTTTATGCTTATGTACCCAAAAATTTAATGTTTATGTATTTTACAAAAAAAAAAATATGCATTAAACTAATTTATGTTAAATCGAGTTTTATTTATTTTATGATATAAATTTTATTATAAATAAAAAAATTATGCTTATGTACCCAAAAATTTAATGTTTATGTATTTTATAAAAAAAAAATTATTCATTAAACTAATTTATGTTAAATCTAGTTTTATTTTAAAATACATAAATTTGGATGTATGAAAATTTAGATACATTTTATTAAGTAAAATTTTAAAAGAATAATTGTTATAAACATTTAAAAATAAATTTATTAAATAATTAGTTTAGATCCAGAGTTAAGATTGATTTAAGCCATCTTAGTTCCCCCTATAAAGAAACTGCATTCCACATGAATACCAACCATGGGTCAATACCATGGGTTCTATTTATAGTTTATCATTATTTTATTTTATTATTTTTATTTTTTATTGTATTTTGACCTAGTTAAGATGTTCATTCCATTATGTCAATCTATTTATTTAATTTACTTTTATTTTTAATTTTGTGTAATTTGACATAGTCAAAATGTTATACATGGCATTACAACTTTTCTATTATCTTAGTTCCCCCTATAAAGAAAATACATTCCACATGAATACCATGGGTTGTATTTATAGTTTATAATTATTTTATTTTATTATTTTTATTTTTTATTGTATTTTTACATAGTTAAAATGTTCATTACATTATGTCAATCTTTTTATTTAATTTACTTGTATCTTTAATTTTTTGTAATTTGACATAGTCAAAATGTTAAACATCACATTACAACCTTTCTATCATCACCAAAACCTAAATTCAATCAATTATTAAAAAGGAAAAAACTAACATTCTAAAAAACATATATATAAATATTTACTTGATTTAATGGCCTAAAAAATTTCAATCGTTTAACATTTGATCCAATGGCTCAAACATGGACACAGTGGGAGCTAGGGGAGTTGTTTTCAAATAGTGACGCCTTGCGCGTAATTATTTCGAAAAAACTAAGATTAAGAAGATGATTAACATGAGGGAGAATTATGAAGAAATATGTTAATTATTTCAAAAAACTAATAATTATGAAGAAATATGCTAGTTATTTATTAGAAGGTATGCAGTTCTTTATTAAAAGGTACGCGAGCTATTTCATGAATATGTATTTGTAAAATGTGTATTTTTCCCTGAGATGTTGCCAATCACAAGTTTGCAAAGAGGTACATCATTATCTTTAATTTTGCAACAGTGTTTGTACAACGCCATCCATCCCATACAGATTATCATATCATAAAATACCTCCTGAAGTCTCTCACCTCCAATTCTGTGTTACTCCAAATATGAGCTATCGCACTAAATTTCTCACCTGACATAAGGTTCTTGAACTCCCTCACACATTCTATGTTACTCCCAAACTAAGTTGTTGCACTAATTTTCTCAAACCTGAGTTCTGAGGTTCCTGAATATCCTCGGAACGCACTCTTATTATTTGAGTAGGATGTTACATTTCCTGCAGTTAAAAAATTAATTGGCTTCCCTGTTGGAAGTATTAATTCCAACTGCAGCAGACACAGAGCAGAAGGACGGCAAGAATTAAATTCTGATAGGAAATTTGAAATACAGCAGCAGCAGCGTAGTCCTATTTGGAAATCTACACGCAACATCCTGCATTCAAATTTCTACACCCACTTTCTTAACCATTCAACTACTAGCCATAAATTCTTTAATAAACACATTTAACTCCTCCAACAACAAATTCCTTCGGCAGCAAGCTTGAGCTGTGAAGGGGAAAATTAACCCACTGGAGAAGGTGATGTCACCTTCCTCTGGACCAATGAACGTAGCTCCTTGGGGAAAAGAAACATGTGTTCGCATGTTTTTTGGACTCCATGGAATGAATGAAGTTTTATTGTATTTGTTTTGTTTTTTTTATTCGACGCAACATAGTTTTGTTTTATTTTAAACATAGTTTATAAATATTGTATAATATATGTTGTAAATATTTTATATTTACGATATATATAATTATTGTAATGAAACGTGAAAAGAAAGTTATATGCTGTGTGTGCATTGTATTGATTGTGTATTGTAATTTCTTGCCCGAAGGTAGAAAGAAAAACAGAAAGATAGAGGGCAATTTTTGTTAGCGTTGTGTTGTGTAGCAGCCTAAAGCACATTGACTGTGTGTATTTTTTTTATGCCATAATAGAAAAAGGACAGAGAGTGAAGACAAAGTCTTTGTAACAATGCGTGTGTAGTAGTTAAAAGAAGATTTCTGAATGTAATCTAGAACATAGAAGTTTTGAAGAAGACCATCATTTTTTAATAGATTTTTAGTTTAATAGAAACAGAGTTTTTACTCCATCCACCTCTTCTTGCATGAATTTTATTTAAATCTCTGTGTTGGGTTGAGGAATCTTTTTATTCCTCTATGTGTTTGGATTATTTCAGAAATTCCAACATGGTATCGGAGCTAGTCCATGCTCTTTGCATTTTCCAAAGAAGCTGAAGGAAGAAGGAAGGAGTTATTGCAGCTTTTGACCAACAGTGTGAAAGTTCAGTAAGAAAGGTATTTATCTAAAACAAAGTTTTTTTTTGTTTGGATAAAAGAATACAGTCCAGAGAACTGTATAAGGAAGTCTCTTGAAGACAAATTTTATTTCTCAACAGCGAGAAATTTTATTTAAAAAACACAGTCAAGTTTTTTAATCATAGCTCAGTAAGTTAGCCATGGCAGGAGCTAGCACAAGCACGAGTATGGGAAATACTCAACTCCCACAGTTCAATGGGAAGAACTATGACTATTGGTCAATCACAATGAGAGCCATGTTTGCCTCTCAAGATTTATGGGAGCTAATTGAAGATGGTTTAGAAGAACCAATAGATGAACAAGAATATAATGCCTTAACACAGGCAGAGAAGGATTTTCCAACGAGTAATAGGAAAAAGGACTCAAAAGGCATCTTATATCTCTATCAAGCAGTGCATGAAAGTGTATTTCCAAGGATTGCAGTAGCAAAGAGTTCCAACGATGCATGGGATACCCTCTAGACAACCTAATAAGGTACGAAAAAGGTAAAGGCTCCAAATCTTCAATTAATGAGAAGAGATTTTGAAGTTATTTGCATGAAGGAGTCTAATAAAATAGACTCATTCTTCACATTGTTGATTGGGTTGGTCACCCAAATGAGATCTCATGGAGAGATAATAGAAGAGATAAGAATAGTGGAGAAAGAGTTGAGGAGCTTACCCTCAAGATTTGATGTGATAGTAACAAACATTGAAGAGACAAAGGATCTCTCGTTGTTTACTCTTGATGAGATTCATGCATCATTGATGGCACATGAACAAAGATTGAGCAGAACAACAGACTCATCTTTGGAGCATGCCTTCAAGACCCAAATTTCATTTGGAAGAGGAATAGGTCAAGGAAAAGGAAACTACAGAGGAAGAAACAACCCAACAAATACTAGTGGAAGGGGCAGAAATAAAAATCAAAACCAAAGCCAAGGTAGAAGTCGACAAGGTGGACAAAATTAAGAACATGGACAAAGGTATGATAAATCCTAAGTCAAATGTCATTACTGTAAGAAGTATGGACACTATGCCAATGAATGTAGGAAGAAACAGAGTGACATGGGTAATCAACCCAATGCTAATTTTACTAAAGAAAATATCAGTAAAGAGAAGCTGTTTTTAGCATGTAATATGGCTGAAGAAAAGAATGAAGATATAATGTTTCTATAGTCATGATGTAGTAACCATATGAATGGAAAAATTTCTATGTTTTCCATGATTGATGAAAATATAAAGTCTCAAGTAACATTGGGGACAAATAGTAAAGTCTGTCACGGGGAAAGGCAGAGTAAGTGCTTTGACAAAGAAAGGAGAAAGAAGATCCATATCAGAAGTTTACTATGTGCCTGATATGAAGTGTAACCTTTTGAGCATTAGACAACTCATTCAAAAGGGCTAAAATTTATTTTTTGAAGATGATGTATGCACCATCATGGATAAACCACCAAGCAAGAAATGCATTACAAAAGTGAATATGACAAGAAACAGAATGTTTCCTCTGAAGATGACAACAGATTTGAAGAAAGGAGTTGCAATGACAACAGTGACACAAGAGACATTCCAAAGAGGAGAAAATGATGAAAATTTGTTATGGCACTTGAGATTTGGACATCTCAACTTTGGAGGTCTTAATTTGTTACACAGAAAATGAATGGTAAATGGATTACCATTGATTGAAAAACCGGACAGCTTATGTGAAGGATGCATCTTAGGCAAACAACACAGAGAAAGCTTTCCATCAGGAAAGAGCATAAGGGTAAAAGCACCTTTAGAAATAGTCCATTCTAATTTGTGGGGACCAATCCAAACACCATCATTAGCAGGCAACCACTATATGCTGACCTTCATTGATGATTACACAAGAAACACTTGGGTTTATTTCTTGAAGTTGAAGAGTGAAGTGTTTGAGAAATTCTGCCACTTTAAAGCTCTTGTAGAGAATCAAAGTGGGTAGCATATTAAGTTCTTAAGAAAATACAGAGGAGGGGAATACATCTCCAAAGAATTTATGTGTTTTTACAGAGAAAATGGGATACAAAAGCAATTTACAACAAGGTATACACCACAACAAAATGGAGTTGTTGAAAGGAAAAATAGAACCATCATGGACATGGTAAGAATTATGCTGAAGGAAAAACAGTGTCCAAATGAATATTGTGTTGAAGTTGTACATTATGTAGCATATATGTTGAATAGATTCCCAACAAAGAATGTAATAAATAGAGTTCCTAAAGAAGCATGGGTCAACATAAAGTAGTTTTTCACCCACATGAGAGTATTCAGTTGTGTGGCTTATGCACAAATTCCAGATCAGCTAAGGAAGAAGTTGGACAATAAGGGGGAGAAGTGCATATTTGTTCGATATAGTAAATAATCCAAAGCATATAGACTATATAACCCATCCACCAAGAAATTTATGATAAGCAGAGATGTGCAGTTTATTGAAGAAGAAGTTTGGGATGGAAACATTGAGAAAACAATGAATGTAAAAAGTTGTTTGTCTCGTGATGAAAATGAGGAAGAAGTGGCTGAAAAACATCCCTCATTAGCAGTACCACCTCCACCAACACAAGGAAAACAAGGGAAACCACAAGCAGTTATGAGAACACCCTTGAGCAGTGATGACAATGCTTCTCTAAGCACATCACAAAGCGCATATTTGAGTACTTCTACAAGCACAAGTTCAGTAAGTGAAAGAGGAACCAGATTCAGAAATCTGAATGAAATCTATGACCAAGAGGTAGCAAATGAAGGTATGAACTCTTTATTTGCATTATATTGTCATGTAGAGGATCTTATTCATTTTGAAGAAGAAGTGAAAGATAAGAAATGGATAGATGCTATGGATGAAGAGATTAATGCCATAGATAAAAATAAGACATGGGAATTTGTTGATCTCCCAAAAGGAAAAGAAGTTATTCGAGTGAAACGAGTTTATAAAACCAAAAGCAATGCTGAAGACAATATTGAAAGGCACAAGGCTAGACTTGTTGTCAAAGGCTACAAGCAGCAACAAGGAAGAGACTATGAGGAAACTTGTGCACCAGTTGCAAGAATGGAAACAGTAAGAGCAATGTTGTCCATAGCAACACAACACAAGTGGAAAGTTTACCGAATGGATGTGAAATCAAAATTCCTAAATGGAGTATTGATGGAAGAGGTATATGTTGAACAACCTCTGGGCTATGAAAAACAAGGCCAAGAGAAAAAAGTATGCAGATTGAAGAAAGCTTTGTATGGGCTAAAACAAGCACCAATAGCATGGTACAGTAGGATATATGTCTATCTACTGGAAAATGGGTTTGAAAAATGTGAAGGAGAACCCACATTATACATCAAGGAGAAAGATGGTAAGATTCTCATTTTTGTTTTGTATGTTGATGATGTTATATTCACAAGTAATGATGCTTACTTCATTGAGAATTTTAAAATGGTCATGAAGGATAAATTTGAAATGACTGATACGGGATTGCTAAGATACTTCTTAAGAATAGAAGTAGAGAAAAATGAAAATAAGATTTTTATTTCTCAAGCAAATTATGTTAAGGAAATTTTGGAAAGATTTAACATGCAGGATTGCAAGGCAGCAATTACTCCTACAGTGATGGGATTGAAGTTGACAAAGGAAGACAACATCAAGGATGTTGATCCAAGTTTATATAAGATCATAATTGGCAGCCTCATGTATTTGACTGTAACTAGGCTAGATATTATGCATGTTGTGAGTTTAATTTCGAGATTCATGGTGTTATCACTCAGGTTTTCCTAGAAGTTGTGTAAGAGGAAAGTATACCCGAGGTAACCACAAACCAACCTTTTAGATGCAGAATCTAGCCAATCTGCATCCAGAGAGGGCTCTCTCTTTATGATTTATCTTTGTTCTTGGAAGGTTTAGGCTAGTTATAGATTCAAAGTTTGTTTTGGGAAAATGGTGGAATCCACAAACTAAGGGCAAGGTTGAGAGCTTTCAGTCCATTGGGCTATGGAGTCTAAGGAAGGCTTTACTGGATTTCTTTTCTAAACACAAGATGGTATTACAGGGCAAGATAGCTAGACAGAGAACAATCCTTAAATTTTAAAGTGGATGGATGGTCTTGAAGGGATGAAAGGCAGCTAAGAATCTTTCACCATATTCAAGAGAAAGAAGAGAAATGACTACAAGCAAAGAGCAATGGAGGATTCTTTGTTACAGTAATCAACAATGTTTAAATCAGCAAAACATGAGCAATTAAGAATTCATGCTTATAACTAATCCAGAAGAAAACATCAAGAATAATCACATTTGAAAGCAGAGTACAATTAAGCAAATTCTGTTTCAATCTTTTATGTAAACTATTCAGAAACGGATATGATGATAGCATAAACTAATATAAAATTTAAACACAAGGGTTGGAAAACTTATTGAACTGAAGTCCAACACATGAATCCTGCAACAAGTCCAGTGCTTCAAATCGTCATCCAGTAAGCCACAAGTAAATTTCTCCAAAAGCTTTTATTCTGAAAATCTCAGTGTTACAGCAGAGTAATAGAATCCACCCCAAATGCTTCAAAGAGTGGAGTATTTATACCAATTCTAAACTAAAATATCTTGAAACAAATATCAAAATTGGTTCACAAATCTCTCCAACTATTTACATAAATAGAACTAAAGTAAAGGACACTCAAACTATTTGGCACTATTTTTGATGGATAGGTGATGACAAAGAGGAGAATTCGAATTTCATCCAAATCTTAGTTGATGATGAGGCATCCAAGTCACTAACTGCTTCCTTTCTTTGTGCAATCTGCTCCAACAATTCTGCAAACTTAGGGTCCAATGATATCTTCGTATTTCTCAATCCGTAATAGATATCTAAAAAGTGAAAGAGGTTATTGTGGATTAATATGTTGGTGAGATAAACCTCTTTCAGTTTCCCAAAATTCCTCTCCAGCTGTGCCTAATATTCTCTGTAAAAACTATGCGTAAAACAGAGTTTTACAGAGTCTGAAAAATGGCCTGTAAAGATGCGCATGTATCTCTCATTATAAAACCACTGTGCAAAAACGGAGATAGGTTTTTGTATATGGGTCTCGTAGGAACACAAACCTCCTTCATTTTTGTGAAATGTATTTCTAATTGGCCACAATATTCTCTTCAAAATGATGACTTGACTGTAATTTTCTGCAAAAAGTGCTTTCCAACTTTGTTTAATATTTCCAAAACCATAATAGCTGTTAGAAAAGTGAGAGAGGTTTTTGTAGATGGTCCTCTTAAGAACATAAACCTCCTTTAGTTTTGTAAAATTCATCTTTTATTGATCACAATAGTTTCTGAAAAACTATGACTAAAATATGCAATTTCTGCAAAAATGTTCCTTCTTGTTGTATTTTTCATCTTTTCACTTTTTTGTTCCTTTGACTGTTTTACTTTAACTTTAGACAAACTTCAATTTTGGTGAAAGTACTTTCATTTATTTTTACCATTTTACTGCCTCTGTAACTTCATTTTTACTGTTTACCTTTGACTGCTCTGTAACTTCATTTTTACTGTTTACCTTTGACTGCTCTGTAACTTTGTTTTGACTTTTCACTCTGACTTTTACCTGATACACTTTATCCACTGATACTCTTTGATTTGGATACGCTTTGACTTGGGGATAAAACTGCTTTCTGATTTGGATCATAATTGGCATGATAGCAGTGGATAATTTCTGGGAAAATAAGGACTGAGGGGATGAGATATCTCGAGAAATTGGATTCCCACAACCCTATAAGATCTTTCCCCTTTGAGTATTCGTCTCTGCAGCGACAATAGCTCAATAGGGGACTTTCATCAAAAGGCAGGTCTTTAATTTGGAAATCTTCATCTATCAGAGGTAAATAGTCTAATTCACGGTGAGGAGCATTCAATGGAGTGATATTAAGAGCTGCCGGGGCCTCCATTTTGGTTCTTGTGGATTCAAAATGGAGGTTTTTGGTTTTCTTCACGGGCAGGGCGGGATTCTTGAAATGGAGGAAATTGGAACAATTTGCAGGTTTGGGGGGCAATTTCACAGGTTTAAAATCTTCAGGGAGGACTCAGCAATGATTTTTAACCACTTTTTCAGCGAAAAAACAAAGGAAACTGAGTTTTACGTGCAGTCGGGGCGTAAAGGATAAATACTTGTTTTTAGACGGAAACTGGTTTTCTAACAGGTAACAGGCAATGGAGGAACTGTTCTTCAGCACGGGCGCAGCAGAATCTTGGAGTAAAATGATCAATTACAATGAAAATTTGAAAATCGCAGCGGAAGCTCTGTCGTTTTCATAATAACGAAAATAACAGGAAAAACGTGAAAAATGGCTTATTTACAAGTTAAAAGGGTTTTTTGTTTTTTCGAGGTGTGACGTCATGGTAGTACGGGATGACGTGTGCAGAGTCGGGCGGTAAGTGGTAAGCGGGAAGTCCCCGCATCGCTTTTGGTCGAGGGTGGTTTTTATCGGAGGGGCAGCGATTCCATAGGATAATCGCCACGTGGATGGTTGACTATTCAGAAACCACCCATCCCCCGCTGGTTAAATTGCTGACAAGGGATGGGCAGCGGAATCAACGCTGGCCGTTGATCTGCGGGAGGCTGATCCAACGGTTGGGGCGATGGGAAGATGGGCGGATGTTTCGCGTGGGCCCCGTCGTACTTTAAAACACTTTTAAATGTTCTTAATCGCTCCGGGGGCTTTTTAACTGGCGGAAATAGTTATTAATTAGTCCAGGCGACTTAATTAATCCTGTATGCAAAAGAAAAGGGGTTGCGGCAGAGTTGGCTAGGTGGAATGCCACGTGGACGGACCACGGTGGCGCAAGACTTTCGCAAAGTTTTATTGATATGTTTTGGTATTAAACATACATATTGTATGTCTAAAGTTTTTATATATATTTTTTATTATATGATGAATGAATTAATCCAATTAATTCACCATAGGGGCGGGATTTATATTATAAAGGTATATTTAACCAAAGGTTATATAATGGGTTTTATTTTATATGCGCGGGGATATAAAACACTTTGGTTAAACTTTATACTAAGGGGGTTTTTGGGTTATTTATAAAAAAGGGAGTTATATACTTAGGAAAGGGTATTTCACTAGGGATTTAATATAATAGAGTTAAATGTTAATATGGTAAAGGACAAGGAAAATCAAAACATTTTTGTACATCTAAGAAAGTGATAACTTGTGAAGTAAATTGCAACATTTTGTCTTCAACACTTAAACTTAGAATAACAAGTTATTTTGAGGAATTTTTATGAAATTTTGCATCACTTTCCTAAGTAAAATAGAATTTTACTTAGGAAAAAGTTAAAGATGGAAGATAACAATGATGAATTATCTCAAGTGCTTAGGTCTTTTTGATCATTAGGCCGAGGGTCCGGTCCCTCCAGAAGTCAAGGAAATGCCTTGAGCCCTTTTGATCTCCAAATACCTTAATACTTTTGGGGGGAAATTAGTAAAACTCTTGAGGGGGAAAATGATGAGGGAGGTTAATGAATTTGACTTTGCTTGCTGTGATTTTCCAGTGTATTTCCTGCTTTAGTACTTTTGATGAAAGTAAATGATTAACCAACATGTAGCAGCACCATTCATCAGATAACACTTTGCAGCACCATCTACCTACCCTATCTACTTAACACTACCATTTTGTCTTCTTTATTAGGGTGCATTTAGAATTGCAAACCCTGATCAATCTTTTCTTTTTACATGATGAATCTATCTATTTCTACCCTTATTACATCCAAGGGCTCAGATTAAACTGTTGAGCACCTTTTATTCACTCTACCTAGCTACTTATATGCCAAGATTAAACTGTTTGGCTAGATATTTATTCTCTAATCTATAACATGAAATTGAAATATGAGTAAGCCAAGTTTAAACAGTTTGACTTATTCATAAATTGTGGCAAAAGTTTCACAAGCTGCACACAATTGATTTATTACAACAGAGTAAAAAGTAGTGGCATTTGGATTTGCACACTTTCCTTGGTCTATTTTTCCATTTGGGGTTCATTTCTTTCTCTTTTTTGACCATTTTATTCTTTTTACCCTTTGATCTTTCTTTTAGGGTATACCCTCTTTACATTTTTAACTTTTTTGATTTTTTGGTTTTTTTTTAAGAATATGGAGGTGTTATCACTCAGGTTTTCCTAGAAGTTGTGTAAGAGGAAAGTATACCCGAGGTAACCACAAACCAACCTTTTAGATGCAGAATCTAGCCAATCTGCATCCAGAGAGGGCTCTCTCTTTATGATTTATCTTTGTTCTTGGAAGGTTTAGGCTAGTTATAGATTCAAAGTTTGTTTTGGGAAAATGGTGGAATCCACAAACTAAGGGCAAGGTTGAGAGCTTTCAGTCCATTGGGCTATGGAGTCTAAGGAAGGCTTTACTGGATTTCTTTTCTAAACACAAGATGGTATTACAGGGCAAGATAGCTAGACAGAGAACAATCCTTAAATTTTAAAGTGGATGGATGGTCTTGAAGGGATGAAAGGCAGCTAAGAATCTTTCACCATATTCAAGAGAAAGAAGAGAAATGACTACAAGCAAAGAGCAATGGAGGATTCTTTGTTACAGTAATCAACAATGTTTAAATCAGCAAAACATGAGCAATTAAGAATTCATGCTTATAACTAATCCAGAAGAAAACATCAAGAATAATCACATTTGAAAGCAGAGTACAATTAAGCAAATTCTGTTTCAATCTTTTATGTAAACTATTCAGAAACGGATATGATGATAGCATAAACTAATATAAAATTTAAACACAAGGGTTGGAAAACTTATTGAACTGAAGTCCAACACATGAATCCTGCAACAAGTCCAGTGCTTCAAATCGTCATCCAGTAAGCCACAAGTAAATTTCTCCAAAAGCTTTTATTCTGAAAATCTCAGTGTTACAGCAGAGTAATAGAATCCACCCCAAATGCTTCAAAGAGTGGAGTATTTATACCAATTCTAAACTAAAATATCTTGAAACAAATATCAAAATTGGTTCACAAATCTCTCCAACTATTTACATAAATAGAACTAAAGTAAAGGACACTCAAACTATTTGGCACTATTTTTGATGGATAGGTGATGACAAAGAGGAGAATTCGAATTTCATCCAAATCTTAGTTGATGATGAGGCATCCAAGTCACTAACTGCTTCCTTTCTTTGTGCAATCTGCTCCAACAATTCTGCAAACTCTTAGAAAATCCTCATCAAGTTGAATTTCTAATATCTCATCCCTCAAAATAGCTAGTGATTGTTTTGTGAAATTATCATAATTATCATCATACTGATCATATTTAGGCAAATCTTCAGAATAAGGAATGTCATCAATTATAAACATTGGATCAGCATATTTCTCTTCCAACAATCCCAATATATCTTGATTAGGTTGGTTGCATTCTGTTTGAAAATCATTGTTTTGTTCAATAGGCGTGATATCAAGCAATGGGCCTTTTTGGGAAGGTAGAATAACATAAGCATCAACTTGTTCCTCTGTCCCTTCATGGATAAAAACCTTTGTACATTCATCAACATTAGAAGAAGTAGAAACAATTTCTTCATTATGTAAATATTTTAAGGATGGTTGCATGTTTAGAAGCAAATTGATTTCTTCTTCGGTGAGGGGGGGTGGGAATCTCTGAATTCTTAGATTGGAATGACAATTGTTTTTTCTCTTATCTAAAAATTGATCATGAGGTTGATTATTTTCTTTAACTTCATTCAAAACATTAAATGAAATATCATTTGTTAATACAGAGGGGTTTTGTGGATCTTGATTTATCTCCTGACTTATTTCATCTTTGTTTAACTCCTCTTGATTATTATGACATTTAACTTGAGAATGAAAGTTTTGGACTTCTTCTAATAAATCTTCAGGAGACCAATTTCCAAAATCTTCATCAATATTTTTAAGGTAATTTATAAGATCTTCAGCTTGATCACAACAATTTTCAGCTAATGATAAAGATGGAAAATCTTCTTTGTAATGCTCATAAAATACCTTATGAAAATCTTTTAGAGATAACAAACTTGCAGGTTTAAGAGCTTCATACCATTCCCTTGCTTTTCCTTCTAAGGTTCCCATGAATATCTTCATGAGGCAATCCTCATGCCAATCACCCTTCAATCTTGATGAGTGTATATGAAATTTAATGAGATGTATTAAAGGATCATCAATATTCTCATCTTGAAACATGGGCATATTTTTACCCCAATTTACCTTTGGTAGTTTGTGTGGAAATCCAGGTATGTGATCTCTGCTCATGGGAGCATATCTTCGTTTTATTCTTGGATCATCTTGAAAATCAGCCATAATGAAAAGCCACTTTATCTGTACAACCAAGTTAGATCTTTATATAAAATACAATACATATTGAATCTTAATGAAAAAGAACATAATGTCTTGGATTAAGATCCAAGTTGAAAGCTTGATCTTTCCATATTGTTCTTCCAGGTTCATTCCTCCAGTGGAGTCTTGATTGTGAAATGGATTTGGAGTCGCCAGGTGGATGATTTTAACCTTTGTGTGTCTGATCCCTGTCCACCATCATAGATCAGATCTAAACCTGTAAAACAATTCTGAAGAGAAAGTTAGTTCTTCGGGAAACTAAATTTTTGTGAATTTTCAAAACAACTTCTACAAACTCTTCAAGAAATTTAAGATTTTTAATTAAAATTTTCTCAAAGATTTATTAAACTAGAGAGTCTGATTAAACATTTGAAACTAAGGTTCAATGTATAAGCTAAATCAGAGATAGACTGAAGCAGCATTTATTTACTTTTGCATTTGCATAGCAAAAGCAATTTCAAAGGCTACCTGGCTGATCTTCAGGCTCTGTCCATAGCTTATAAATCAAACAATAATATCAATAAAATGATTCAGTTCCCCAGTATGGTCGCCACTATGTTTTCACTCAGGTTTTCCTAGAAGTTGTGTAAGAGGAAAGTATACCCGAGGTAACCACAAACCAACCTTTTAGATGCAGAATCTAGCCAATCTGCATCCAGAGAGGGCTCTCTCTTTATGATTTATCTTTGTTTTTGAATGATTTTAGGCTAGTTATAGATTCAAAGTTTGCTTTGGGAAAATGGTGGAATCCACAAACTAAGGGCAAGGTTGAGGGCTTTCAGTCCATTGGGCTATGGAGTCTAAGGATGGCTTTACTGGATTTCTTTTCTAAACACAAGATGGTATTACAGGGCAAGATAGCTAGACAGAGAACAATCCTTAAAATTTAAAGTGGATGGATGGTCTTAAAGGGATGAAAGGCAGCTAGGAATCTTTCACCATATTCAAGAGAAAGAAGAGAAATGACTACAAGCAAAGAGCAATGAAGTATTCTTTGTTACAGTAATCAACAATGTTTAAATCAGCAAAACATGAGCAATTAAGAATTCATGCTTATAACTAATCCAGAAGAAAACATCAAGAATAATCACATTTGAAAACAGAGTGCAATTAAGCAAATTCTGTTTCAATCTTTTATGTAAACTATTCAGAAACGGATATGATGATAGCATAAACTAATATAAAATTTAAACACAAGGGTTGGAAAACTTATTGAACTGAAGTCCAACACATGAATCCTGCAACAAGTCCAGTGCTTCAAAACATCATCCAGTAAGCCACAAGTAAATTTTTCCAAAAGCTTTTTATTCCGAAAACCTCAATGTTACAGCAGAGTAATAGAATCCACCCCAAATGCTTCCAAGAGTGGAGTATTTATACAAATTCTAAACTAAAATATCTTGAAACAAATATCAAAATTCGTTCACAAATCTCTCCAACTATTTACATAAATAGAACTAAAGTAAAGGACACTCAAACTATTTGGCACTATTTTTGATGGATAGGTGATGACAAAGAGGAGAATTCGAATTTGATCCAAATCTTAGTTGATGATGAGGCATCCAAGTCACTAACTACTTCCTTTCTTTGTGCAATCTGCTCCAACAATTCTGCAAACTTAGGGTCCAATGATATCTTCGTATTTCTCAATCCGTAATAGATATGTAAAAAGTGAAAGAGGTTATTGTGGATTAATATGTTGGTGAGATAAACCTCTTTCAGTTTCCAAAAATTCCTCTCCAGCTGTGCATAATATTCTCTGTAAAAAATATGCGTAAAACAGAGTTTTACAGAGTCTGAAAAATGGCCTGTAAAGATGCGCATGTATCTCTCATTATAAAACCACTGTGCAAAAACGGAGATAGGTTTTTCTAGATGGGTCTCTTAGGAACACAAACCTCCTTCATTTTTGTGAAATGTATTTCTAATTGGCCACAATATTCTCTGCAAAATGATGACTTGACTGTAATTTTCTGCAAAAAGTGCTTTCCAACTTTGTTTAATATTTCCAAAACCATAATAGCTGTTAGAAAAGTGAGAGAGGTGTTTGTAGATGGTCCTCTTAAGAACATAAACCTCCTTCAGTTTTGTAAAATTCATCTTTTATTGATCACAATAGTTTCTGCAAAACTATGACTAAAATATGCAATTTCTGCAAAAATGTTCCTTCTTGTTGTATTTTTCATCTTTTCACTTTTTTGTTCCTTTGACTGTTTTACTTTAACTTTAGACAAACTTCAATTTTGGTGAAAGTACTTTCATTTATTTTTACCATTTTACTGCCTCTGTAACTTCATTTTTACTGTTTACCTTTGACTGCTCTGTAACTTCATTTTTACTGTTTACCTTTGACTGCTCTGTAACTTTGTTTTGACTTTTCACTCTGACTTTTACTTGATACACTTTATCCACTGATACTCTTTGATTTTGATACGCTTTGACTTGGGGATAAAACTGCTTTCTGATTTGGATCATAATTGGCATGATAGCAGTGTATAATTTCTGGGAAAATAAGGACTGAGGGGATGAGATATCTCGGGAAATTGGATTCCCACAACCCTATAAGATCTTGCCCCTTTGAGTATTCGTCTCTGCAGTGACAATAGCTCAATAGGGGACTTTCATCAAAATGCAGGTCTTTAATTTGGAAATCTTCATCTATTAGAGGTAAATAGTCTAATTCACGGTGAGGAGCATTCAATGGGGCGATATTCAGAGCTGCGGGGACCTCCATTTTGGTTCTTGTGGATTCAAAAATGGAGGTTTTTGGTTTTCTTCACGGGCCGGGCGGAATTCTTGAAATGAAGGAAATTGGAACAATTTGCAGGTTCGGGGAGCAATTTCACAGGTTTAAAATCTCCAGGGAGGACTCAGTGATGATTTTTAACCACTTTTTCAGCGAAAAAACAAAGGAAATTGAGTTTTACTTGCAGTCGGGCGTAAAGGATAAATACCTGTTTTTAAACGGAAACTGGTTCTTTCACAGGTAACAGGTAATGGCGGGACTGTTCTTCAACACGGGCGCAGCGGAATTTTGGGGCGGAATGATCAATTACAGTGGAAATTTGAAAATCGCAGCGGGAGCTCTGTCGTTTTCAGAATAACGAAAATAACAGGAAAAACGTGAAAAATGGCTTATTTACAAGTTAAAAGGGGTTTTTGTTTTTTCGAGGTGTGACGTCATGGTAGTACGGGATGACGTGTGCAGAGTCGGGCGGTAAGTGGTAAGCGGGAAGTCCCCGCACCGCTTTTGGTCGAGGGTGGTTTTTATCGGAGGGGCAGCGATTCCATAGGATAATCGCCACGTGGATGGTTGACTATTCAGAAACCACCCATCCCCCGCTGGTTAAATTGCTGACAAGGGATGGGCAGCGGAATCAACGCTGGCCGTTGATCTGCGGGAGGCTGATCCAACGGTTGGGGCGATGGGAAGATGGGCGGATGTTTCGCGTGGGCCCCGTCGTACTTTAAAACACTTTTAAATATTCTTAATCGCTCCGGGGGCTTTTTAACTGGCGGAAATAGTTATTAATTAGTCCAGGCGACTTAATTAATCCTGTATGCAAAAGAAAAGGGGTTGCGGCGGAGTTGGCTAGGTGGAATGCCACGTGGACGGACCACGGTGGCGCAAGACTTTCGCAAAGTTTTATTGATATGTTTTGGTATTAAACATACATATTGTATGTCTAAAGTTTTTATATATATTTTTTATTATATGATGAATGAATTAATCCAATTAATTCACCATAGGGGCGGGATTTATATTATAAAGGTATATTTAACCAAAGGGTATATAATGGGTTTTATTTTATATGCGCGGGGATATAAAACACTTTGGTTAAACTTTATACTAAGGGGGTTTTTGGGTTATTTATAAAAAAAGGGAGTTATATACTTAGGAAAGGGTATTTCACTAGGGATTTAATATAATAGAGTTAAATGTTAATATGGTAAAGGACAAGGAAAATCAAAACATTTTTGTACATCTAAGAAAGTGATAACTTGTGAAGTAAATTGCAACATTTTGTCTTCAACACTTAAACTTAGAATAACAAGTTATTTTGAGGAATTTTTATGGAATTTTGCATCACTTTCCTAAGTAAAATAGGATTTTACTTAGGAAAAAGTTAAAGATGGAAGATAACAATGATGAATTATCTCAAGTGCTTAGGTCTTTTTGATTACTAGGCCGAGGGTCCGGTCCCTCCAGAAGTCAAGGAAATGCCGTGAGCCCTTTTGATCTCCAAATACCTTAGTACTTTTGGGGGGGAATTAGTAAAACTCTTGAGGGGGAAAATGATGAGGGAGGTTAATGAATTTGACTTTTGCTTGCTGTGATTTTCCAGTGTATTTCCTGCCTTAGTACTTTTGATGAAAGTAAATGATTAACCAACATGTAGCAGCACCATTCATCAGATAACACTTTGCAGCACCATCTACCTACCCTATCTACTTAATACTACCATTTTCTTTTCTTTATTAGGGTGCATTTAGACTTGCAAACCCTTTTCAATCTTTTCTTTTTTACATGATAGATCTATCTATTTCTACCCTTATTACATCCAAGGGCTCAGATTAAACTGTTGAGCACCTCTAATTTACTCTACCTATCTATTTATTTGCCAAGATTAAACTGTTTGGCTAGATATTTATTCTCTAATCTACAACATGAAATTGAAATATGAGTAAGCCAAGTTTGAACAGTTTGACTTATTCATAAATTGTGGCAAAGGTTTGACAAGCTGCACACAATTGATTTATTACAAAAATGAAATAGTAGTGGCATTTGGATTTGCACACTTTCCTTGGTCTATTTTTCCATTTGGGGTTCATTTCTTTCTCTTTTTTGACCATTTTATTCTTTTTACCCTTTGATCTTTCTTTTAGGGTATACCCTCTTTACATTTTTAACTTTTTTGATTTTTTGGTTTTTTTTTAAGAATATGGAACACCTTTGCTCAAGTAAGAAGGTTTGAACATATTCCATAATTCAATCAAGACAATCATGAAAGATGAAACCTATTTATATAGGAGGCTAACACATGGAAAGACCAAAGGAGGCACATTGGCAAGTAGAAAAAATAATTCTGAGGTATGTGAAAGGAGCAAAGAGGTATGGAATTTTATACACCACTTTAAAAAAAATTGAATTGATTGGACATACTGACAGTGATTTGGTTGGAAGTATAGATGATAGGAAAAGTACCTCAGGATATGTTTTCCATATGGGTTCAGGAGCCATTTCATGGGCTTCTAAGAAATAACCAATTGTGGCTTTATCAACAATAGAGGCAGAGTATGTGGCAGCTACAGTAGCATCATGTCAAGTAGTATGGATGAGGAGAATGTTGATAATTTTGTGTCATGAACTGGTAAAAGGCATAACGATTTATTGTGATAATAGCTCAGTGATAGAATTATCAAATAATTCAGTATTTCATAAGAGAACGAAACACATTGATTCCAAGTATCACTACATTAGATATTTAATGAGCAATGGAGAAATTGTTTTACAACATTGTAGAACAGAAGAGTAGTTTGCTGATATATTGACAAAACCATTAGGGAGGAAGAGTTTTAACTATCTCAAGAAATGCCTGGGTATGCAAAAGAACAACAGTTGTAATTAAGGGGGAGTGTTGGAAGTATTAATTCCAACTACGACAGACGCAGAGCAAAAGGACGGAAAGAATTAAATTGTGATGGGAAATTAAAAAGACAACAACAATGACATAGTCCTTTTTGGAAATCTACAAGCAACCTCCTGCATTCAAATTTCTGCACCCGCATTCTTAACCATTCACCTACGAGCCATAAATCCTTCGCCAAACACATTTAACTCCTCCAACAACAAATTCTGTTGGCAGCGAGCTTGAGTTGCGAAGGGGAAAATTAACCCACCGGAGAAGGTGACGTCACCTTCCTCCGAACCAGTGAAATCAGCTCCGTGGGGCAAAGAAATGGGCGTTCGCATATTGTTTGGACTCCACGGAATGATTGAAGTTTTACTTTACTTTTTTTGTTTTTTTTATTCGCCGCAACATAGTTTTGTTTTATTTTAAACATAGGTTATAAATATTGTATAATATATATTGTAAATATTTTATATTTACAATACATATAATTATTGTAATGAAATGCGAAAAGAAATATATATGTAATGTGCACATTATATTGACTGTGTATTTTAATTTCTTGTCCGAATGTCATGTGCGCATTATATTGACTGTGTGTTTTAATTTCTTGTCCGAAGGCAAAAAATAAAAACAGAGAGACAGAGAGAAATTTTTGTTAGTGTTGTGTTGTGTAGCAGCCTGAAGCACATTGACTGTGTGTATTGTTTTTATGCCAGAATAAAAAAAGGACGAAGAGTCAATACAGAGTCACTGTGTGTGTAGTATTTAAAAGAATATTTCTGAATGTAATCCAGAACACAGAGGTTCTGAAGAAGACTATCATTTTGTAATAGTTTTTTAGTTTAATAGAAACATAGTTTTTACTCCATCCACCTCTCTATGCAAGAATTTTATTTAAATATCTATGTTGAGTTGAGGAATTGTTTTATTCCTCTGTGTATTCGGAATATTTCAGAAATTCCAACATTCCCTTGGTACAATTGCAGACTGTCAACTTTTATGGGCATTTGACAAATTACCTAGGTTTTAGTCCTTAACGTTGCTAGATTCTCAACCTGCGTATTCCACTCTTTGAGATACATTGTCCCATACATGGCTACCAGTTTTGCAAATAGGGTCCAACCCAAGAACACTTCAATTTCATAGGCTTATCGTCCCTCTCTCACTTACAAGTACATGGTGTCCTTGGTTGCATATAGTCGTCATCCAGCTTTTCTACCCTTCTAGAACCAAGACTTAGTTTGTTTTATTTTTGGAAAAACTATACTTAACTATAAAACCCTGAATTACTTTGAGAACCTAGCAGCCAACCAAGAAATGTGTGTACTTAGTCCTTGTCTCTTCTCCATGATTCAAAGAATTTATTTAGAGTTTCGATTAGTTGTAGAACATACTATTCAGGTCATAAATCTGATTCTTTCACAGCAAAGTTACAGTGGCGACTGTGCCTATTCATATCTACACATATTATATTTTTTTCTAATAGTACAAAGGTCACAAATAATCAGTCAAAACGGTTACATATACAAGATGCTCATGAAAATTCACTTTCTGAGACTTCTTAGCAGCGGTTTGACACTAGCAACTTTGCTTCATTTGCAGTGTCAGTTATTTATCTCTGATGTAGGAGCTTCAACAAGAGGCTACCAAGAGAAGAGATTTATAAAATTTACATGATGTTGGGTACCTATATCTGGTGTTCTTTCAAATTCACTCTTAAATAGTCTTACCCCTTTCTTGGTCTCTAGATCCAGCCTTGATGTCACTTTTTGATCCAGTGTTTTCTCCTCTGTGGAGGGAAAAGTAGGGTTGATGAATTGTTGAAGTGGTTTGGTAGCAGTACCTCCGTTGACCGAAGAAAGCGATTTCTTGACGTTTTCGCGCTCCATTTGTTTGGTGGATGGAGTAGCGAAGCAGAAAGGAAGCACTCCAGGGCTATGAGACCAGAGGGAATCTACTTGACAAACCTTGTTGAGAAGGGAGCTGGATTTGGAGTCAAATTGCTTAACTGGGCATAATATGGGCATCCAATAAGCATTATAAACAACAATGGCCTGGGTTTCAGAATTGAAAGGATTCAGGGAAGATGATCCCTTCATAAGATACATCCGTTCTCCCTCGGATTGGTATGGGAGGGAATTTACTTCGAGCCAGGGCTGAACGGCTGGCCTGCGTCCCCAATTTATGTAGAGCTGGTGAGGCTAAGTTGATCCTCTGTAAAAAAAAATAATGTCGCCAACTTCCAGTTTCTTATCCTTCACATACCGAATCCACCTCTTTTTCAGCATGTAGCTCTGGTTTCTACTCCAATACGAGTAGGGGAATCGCCAAAATCTACCCATTTTGTTTTTGAAATTCAAGACTAATCCTTTGTCATTGGAATTGACGTCGAGGGGGAAATAGTTCTCTGCATGCTGCTTGGGAATCACCAGGCGATTTAGTTTACCCACATCATTGGGCATGATGGCCTTGTCAAAAAGCTGCTCACGAGCAAGACCCCGCATAAAGGACACGAAATTGGCATTTTTGTCCATTGCCGCCTTGATTTCTTGACAGACATGGATTCTTTGGCTGCTGGACTCTCCCTGCCCCGAGGTCTCAGCATTATTCATAGCGGCCAACCGAGCTGTCGTCATTATGATTTTCTTGCTATGATGACCAAATTCTTCGTCGTAAGTATGCTTTCGGAGCATGTCCACGATTTCTTCTTTGTTGTGCTCTCTCATGAATCGGGCCTCTGGATCGCCATCTCCCACTGGACTGAAGTTTGTAATGGCGACTTGACCTCGGAACTTCAGAGCTGCGCGGTCATAGGCCCTGGTGGTGTCCTCTTCCTTGAAATGACATGTAATCTTATAGTAATTAAAATGCGAAAACATTTATTCATGTTCTATTGATGATGGTCAATATGTCTTTTTCCCCGAGCAGGTGAGCTATTTATTATGATGAACATGTATTTTTATATTAATAAAATGTGTAGACAATTATTCATGCTTTTTTTATGATGTGCAATACGTTTTTTTTCCTTGATATGTTGAAGACCCATGTCTCGATGCTCCAAGGACATGTTGTGGTGCTTTAATTGGATTTCATCTCATTACAAAGAGATATCTCTTTTGGCTTCATGCCCATCTAACCACGCCTTGACGAGGAAGGCCTTAAGGGCCTTAAGGTGCTAATAGATCTTAATGGTTCACAAATATTGATTGTTCGAGATCACAAATATTGATTCTTCCTGCCTGGAATGTCTTGCTTCAGGAACCCACTTAACAATAGAAGCTAGAATATCTGGATTAGTGTATTCAGCATGATCATCCATTGACACAACATGATCTAATTCTAACTATATGGGATCATGGGATCAGGAGTATGAGAGCGAATTTTTTGACTGGTAGTGAAGGAATGTTGAAAACCCTTTACACTTCTATCAACTCTCTATTCGATGATCCCCTGCAATTCCTTTCCCTCTGACGAGGCACGTTGATCAAGAGAGGAGGAAAAATGAAACTAGATACAACAAATATGCATGGGCTAGCAGGTTGAGAAAAGGACAAGGTTGGAAGAAGGATCCCCTAAAACTCCTTTCCATCTGAGTAGGCATGTTGATCAAGAGAGGATGAAAAATGAGACTAGATACAACAAATATGCATGGGCTAGGAGGGTGAGACAAGGACTAGGTTGGAAGCAAGGGGGCTTCACTTGGGGAGAAATATCATACCATGTGGGTTTATATTGGGGGATATATATTGAGGAAAAATGACAATATATATTGGGGGATATATAAGGATATAAAAAATGTTAACGAAAAAAGGGATACCTACAATATCTAGTGAAAGTAGGGGTCTTTTAAATTGGGAAGGTGCATTGGGTTCTAGTAAGGGGTTAAATAATGTAATTTTTAGAGGTATTTTCCAATATGTAGTCCAATTAAGGGTATTATTTAATATGTAATGAACACACGTGATATGTCAGAGGTTCATTGAGTGAAGCCCCTGTGATTGGAAGAAGGGGAGGAGAGAAAGACCGACATGGTAAAGAGGGGAACCCAAAAGAATAATGTAAGACTGCAATGAGGGGCTCAAGGGAAAGCTTTAAGTCGATAACTAGCAGAAAAAAAAAAAAAAACAACAAGAGGCATCATAATTGGAAATAATACATTGTAATGTACATAGAGTATCCATGTTCGAGATGAGAGAAGGAGTCGTAATGTTTCCAAATCCTAATGAATAGGTGAAAAAGAACCATATAGCAGTGAAACAAAATAGAAAATTCTTTTGAAACTAGAGCATTGGACATAAAATGAACCAAGAAAATATGATACCTAGTGTTAGGTGTTGTAGAGTCGGATAAGCCACCAAGAGACACCCCCTAAATTTTATGTGCTACCAAGAGGGTGCTTGAATGATATCATCCACTGTGAGCTTGTAAATTTCTCAATCTGATTAGAGAGAGCTTGAGCGAGAGATACTTCATGTGAGTATTGCTCTGGTTCATCCTCGTCATGTTGGTAAGGATGGAAATTCAAAGCAGAGAGGGGTTGATTCTCCTATAGAGAAGTAGAAAAGATGAAATCAAGTGGAAAGTACATTGTTGCTACTTCTGCAAGCGTGAAGAGGGAAGAAGGGGTGACCAAGTTAGGAGGACCTGGTTAGAACCCCTAAATTGAGAATGGAAAGAATGAATAAAATTGGAAGAAATGAAATTGGTGTAGCAGCATGGAAAAGTCAATTCGATCGGGCGAATCGGATAAAGCCCAAAGTTTATCATCCACGGTGGCGTTAAGTGATGGAGCTCCGTGTAATGAAATCACATTAATGAGTTTGCTTTCTGTTGAATTTATACTAGAAGGTGGAAACGTTTAAGGGGAGGGACGACCACGCCTCCTCGTTCTAATGAGTTGGATGACACCGTTGGAGCCATCCCATTACCCCCATTTAATAGATTAACAATTAATAATACTATAAGTACAAAAATTTCCATCAAAATATTTTAACATTTCCATTTATATAGTTAAAATTAGGAAAATAATTAAAATTGAGAAGATAAATATGTTAATTATTTCACTCAATTATGATTAGGAAGATTAAGATTGTGAAGAAATATGTTAGTTATTATTTTTTTACTAACAATTGAGTTTTGTCTTTGACTATGTATTAGTTTGTCTTTGACAAATAATTTCTGTCACTTATGGTAGTTTAACATTATGAATTTATTTTTTGTTATTTATTATTATTATTATTTAAATTTATTTATTTCGAAGGTGATTACTTGAGATATTATTATGGGATTTTTAGTAAATTCCATTTCTATTGGTTACTAATTTTTTGTTTTTAGTTTTATATATTTTTTATTTAACTTTTTTTTTCCTCATTTTCTATTATTTCCATTTTCATGAATTATAGTTTCTCTTCCTATTTTCATTATAAGATCACAAATTTTAAGGAGGAAAAAATAATTAAAAAAGCATTTTCCAATAATTTTATTTTTTTGTATTATTATAGGTGTCCTAGGCATGGTATAACACATTCAATTTTTCTTTGACTTTGTATTAGTTTACCTTTAACCAAAAGTTTATGTTGTTATCCAAAGTTTAACATTGGGAGTTTTTTTGTTTTTTATTATTATTATTTAAATATTTGTATTTATAATATGATTGGTTGAGGTCTTATTATCTGTTTTTTTAGCAACTTTTATTTCTATTAGTTACTAATTTTTTGTTTTACTTTTAACCAAAAATTTATGTTGCTTATCCAAAGTTTAACATTGAGTTTTTTTTGTTATTTATTATTATTATTTAAATACATTTACTTGTAATATGATTGGTTGAGGTCTCATTATCTCTTGTTTAGTAACTTCTATTTCTATTAGCTACTATTTTTATTTTTTTTGCTTTTTTTTTCATTTTTCTAATATTTGTATTTTCATGACTTTTAATGTTTTTCTTCATATTTTCAATTTAAAATTACTTATTATAGTTATTAAAAACATATTTTAAAAAAATTAATTATATATATATATATATATGATGGTGGTGGTGGTTAATGTCCACTGAGGCCAATATTTCGTCTATCAGACCTAAAGAAAAGAGTTATTTAGTTTGATTTAAGATTTTATTCTTATGCCCAAAAAACTTAGAGAGAAGCCTCCCGAGCTCACTATAATTTTGACATCTTAAAAGGCTAGGAAGGTCAGTATTGCAACAAAGATTATGAAATTGAGCTCTAATGTGGTTGTACGCGGGGCACTCTAAGAGGAAGTGATTTTCATCCTCGATGTTCATATTCTCACAGAGATGGCAGATCCTTTCCATCCATGGTGTTTTAGGAATTGTCCAATGACCTGTTTCACTATGGAGCTCATGAGAGTTCATTCTAATCTTGGCTATATTAATTTTCTTCTTTGAGCTAGTTAAAACAGAGAGATACTTTTGATCTTCTAGGTGGGGTTGATGACCTCCTTATAATATCTTAATTTTCTTTTAGCTGCTAGATCTTTCTCACACCACATTTTTTCTTTGAACTTAGAAGTAACAATTTTTTTAATGTTATTAATGTTTTGCAATGCAACATTCTCGTCAATCTCCCAATGGTTTAACCAGGCCCTGGTGTCTTTATACCAACCTCTTTTAAGCTGTAGGTGGTTTTGATTGGAATTTAAAGCTAGCTTAGGAAGTCTATGGTCTCCTATGTTATTGAGCTTGTGCTTGTACAATAGAAGCCTAGTCATAGCTAGGCTCTCAATAGGGGAAAGACCCACTTATATAACGATAATAAGATAGGGTGTATTTCTTGTAATTTTAAGGTTATACATTATAAAACGCTTTTGGATTTGCTCAATATTTGTCCAGGATTCATTAGAGATGATGCAACCCCAAACCTCACATTTATATAAGATACCAGGAGTGACTAAAGTTTCAAAGAGTAACTTCTTTCTATCCCACATGATGAGATTTTCCATTTTACAATTATTTTCAAGACCAAAATAAGTTTTCCACCCCCCATTAATCCTTTTCTGAATGTTATAGTTCGAGTTGAGCTTGTGATGAATATCAATTCCTAGGTACTTGTAAGAAGACACTTCCTCCAAGTTACCATTGTCATACATATAATTAGCGTAAGTGTCCTTCTTGGATTTGATAATCAAAACTTTTGTTTTGTCAGTGTTAACGGAAATACCCATTGTAGAGTAGAAATCCTTAAGAAGTCTAAGTTGCTTATCAATATCAGATGGGCACCTTGAGAGAAGAACAATATTGTCAGCATAGAGAAGAAGGATGATGAATATCCTATCTAAGATCGTGCCAGCACATCATGCTTCCTCTAAACAACCTTCTAGCTTGTCGATGTAAATCCAAAATAGGGTAGGGGAGAGGGAGAAACCTTGTTTAACTCCGATATTACACTTAATATCTTTCGACCACCCCTCATTGCTCTTTAACTTGGTAATTTCATTCTTGTATAACCTTATAGCGGCTGCTCTTAGCTCGAAAGGAACATTTAGCTCTTCTAACCTATTCCATAGGTTGTTTCTAGGAACCGTATCAAAAGCCTTTCTAAAGTCCACAAAGCAACAGAAGAGATTGTATTTATCATTGCGACATTCCTCCACAATGATCCTAAGTGTAACTAGGTGGTCCATTGTTACTGCTTCCTTCTAAAACCCGCTTGGCCTTTAGCCTACTTACCTTCAATTTCAAGCCAAATGCTCAACTTCTTTTCCAAAATAATACCATATAAATTGGCTAAGAGAGGGCTGATCATAATTGTCCAATAATTAGAGGGGTTCTTTGTATCCCCACTTTTAAAAATAGGGATAATGACGTTCTGAGTCCAAGGTTTAGGAAACCCTTGCTTGACCGCTTGGTTGAAAAGCTTGTGGATGTGGGGGATGAGGATAGGACCTCCAATTTTTAATTTTTTAATATTTCCACCTGGTAACCTTCAATGTCTTTAGCTTTCCCATTTTCCAGATGCTTAACCCCAAAATCAATGTCTTCTAATGAGAAAACTTCTTTCGTTGTGAGTAGGGTTTCAAATTTATCCCTCGCATTTGGAGATTCATAAAGCTTTTTAAGATAGGAATTCCAGTCGTGTAAAGAAATTTTATTATTATCTTTAGTTTTCCTAGTTTGTGTCTACCTCCAGAATTTAACCTTAGAGAGGTGTAAGAGATTCTCTTGTCTTTTACGAATATATTTCCCTTTTTTTCCTTTTAGTTAGGGCTTCGTAGATTTTTATCTTGTCAATTTTGAGAGATTCATCAACAACTTCCTTAATTTCTCTCCTCGCATTTTTAAAATCTTTTTCATACCATGGGTTGGTTTTGTTATTTCTTTTATTACTTGAGACTTCAATTGAGAACTTGTTAATAGAATATGAGAGGGTTGTAGTTAAATTATGATAGAGGTCATATATGTTGTCTATACTAGATAAATGAAGAATTTTTTTTTTTAATTCATTTAGAAAGAGATCGTTTTTATTTCTATAAAAGATTAAGTTCTTTTGACTATAAGGATTATCTTCAATGGGATCTCTATGCATGACAAAATTAAGAGTTATGAGAAAAAGGCCTATGATCAGAGTCAGGCTCGTGGTCGTCTAAGATGTCTAAATTTATTATTTTGTTGTATAAAGGGAGATTGGAAATAACATAGTCTACATAGTCGGAAATAACATAGTATATATATATATATAAACCATTTTATTTTTTGGTGATGACATTTTATAACAAAACAATATTTTATTAGTTGTTTTATTTTTGTGATGAATTTATTTATTTATTTATTTTAGTGAATATAAGATTTTATAGTAATAATTAAAAAAATTTACATAGATAAATATTTGTCTTTATATCTTATTATTTTTAGTTTAATTAAACTATAGTTAAGCTAAGCTTTAGGTACTAGCTACATGCAGCTCTTGTTACTTTTTAATTTAACTTGTACATTTCCTTTTTTAATATTTTTCTATGGCCCTTTCTTTAATCTATTTTAATTACCAATTAAAATTGTTAGTTCAATTTAAATTTTATTATTATTATTATTATTATTATTATTTGTAATCATATTGAATTTTGTTAATTATTATTATTATTTAAATTTATTTACCTAAACCTAATAGGTTGTGGTCTTATTCTCTTATTCTCTCATAGTTGGTAATTACCATTACTGACTAAACCCAACTCCAATTCCAGTGTTGCATGAGTGGAATATTTGTAGTCCATGTTTCTATGTGTAATTCTCATTTTGAGTTGAATTTTCCATATAAGAACCAAAATTAAAAATTATTGTTAGTATGCTCTTTTGCTTTGCATTATTTCGTCATATTCCCTTAGGGTTAATTGTTTTTCATTGTTAAACTTGACATTTTCATCTCACAACATCTTTTTTTTTTGTGTTCTTGGTATTTGGCATTCAGAAAGTCATTGATTCTAGCTTCAACTTTACTAACATTACCACATGGTATGAAAATAATTACGATCATGAGTATAAGTTGGTGGGGGAGAATTCATTTTTTCAAATTCAAGAAATTTAATTTTTTTTGTCCCTTTGTGTTTGGAAGAATTTTCTTTTATTTATTTATTTTTTGTTTGTGATTAAAGTATGCATGTATTTGTTTTTGGGTTAAAGGATTTAAAACTTCAATATAGATAGACACTTGGCTAGAAGTTCTACATTCTCCTTCAAGTCACTTAGTGTTTAATTTTTCATTTGTTTCAATTGGTTTGTTAAAGTTGTTTTACCTACTTTTTATGGACCAACATCGGTCTTAGTTACCATGCAAAAATTTAATGTGTGAATTTTGTTAAAGTGATTTAATTTACTCTAACTTTATTCTTGGTTTTATTCAAAGTGAATGTCTCAACTTCAGCCAATTTAATACTATATCACAAATCATAGACAAAGTAAAATATTTGGAAAATATTTGAAAATTGTTAATGATATATTTTATTTATTTTAATATTAAAATTATTTTAATGATTATTTTTTTTGTAATTTTGACAATATGAAATGTTTTACAAACTACGTATTTTGATTAGAAATTAAGTGTTTTGATATCTATATATAGTTACTAGTGATTTCATTTATATAATAATTTAGTTGTTAAACTAATAGTAAAACAATTTTTGTTGAGTATTATTCATAAATATTAATCAATTTGTCATTAATATTTAATTTAATACTAAATCACAAATTACAGATCACCCCATCTCCATTTTTTTATGCAAAAGAAAGTTGTTTTGTTTAAAACATGACGTCATTTGAGAGAGAAAAATAAAAGTGTTGTTCCATGTTCCCCTGTCTCCATTGCCACAAACACAATTGCATTTAGTTCTATATCATGTGCAATGTCCATAAACTTTGTAGGAGACAAATGGTTGTGCAAAACAAGTTTCTTGGAATTTACAGTGAAACTAAGTTTCTCCATATCAATTTCAATGAAACTTTGCCAAAGAAATAAAGTTATAAAGCTTCATTACAACTAATGAGGTTGGGTGGTCATCAAAAGACACCATTTTAGCACAATATTTTCATTATCATCTCATAGCCTATCTAAACTTTCTCCATATCAATTTGAAGGAAACATTGGCAAAGAAATAAAATTATAAAACTTCATTACAACCAATGAGATTGGATGGTCACCAAAAAACACTATTTCAGCACAATATTTTCATTATCAGCTCACATCCTATCTAAACTCCAATTCACTATATTTAAACTAAACAAAAGAGAAAAAGATACTAAATTCTACATAGTGTGTTAAAAAATCAAAATTATTTATTTATAATTAACATCAATAAATTTGCATGGGGTAGAATTTATGTGAGAGGGTGGAAATGTTTAATGGTAGGGATGCCCACACTTCCTCGCTCTTTTGAGTGGGTTGAGAGGGGTGAAGCCATCCCATTACCTCAATCTACTATAGGTTAATATTAATATAAAAAATTATCTAATTACATTTCTATTTGTATAGTTAAAATAAATAAAATAAAGAAAAAGAAATATGTTAATTTTTTCAAAAGAAACTAAGATTAAGAAGATGATTAACATGAGGGAGAATTATGAATAAATATGCTAATTATACTGATAAAGAAAATAATTAAAATTAAGAAGAATAAATATGTTCATTATTTCGAAAAACTAAGTTCAAGAAGATGCTTAGCATCAGGGAGAATTATAAAGAAATATGCTAGTTATTTATTAGAAGTTATGGAATTATTTATTAAAAGGTAAGTGAGTTATTTTTTTATGATGAACATGTATTTGTTCATATTCAGCCTATGATGTGTGATGTGTTTTTCCCTGGCATGTAGCTTGTAGCCAATCACAAGTCTGCAAAGATGTACATCATTATCTTTAATTTTACAATGGTGTTTGTACAACGCCATCCATACTATACAGATTATCATATCATAAAAAACTTCCTGAGGTTTCTCACTTCTGATTCTGCGTTACTCCAAATATGAGCTATCGCACTAATTTTCTCACCTGACGGAATTTTCTTGAACTCCCTACCTCACACATTCTATGTTACTCCAAAACTAAGCTGTCACACTAATTTTCTCAAACCTGAGTTCTGAGGCCGTTGAATATCCTCAGAATGCACTCTTATTATTTGAGTAGGATGTTACATTTCATGCAGTTAAAACATTAATTGGCTTTGCCTGATACAATGGCTAGACTGTCAACTTTATCGGAATTTGACAAATTACCTATGTTTTAGTCCTTAAGATTGCTAGATTCTCAACCTGCGTATTCCACTCTTTGAGATACATTGTCCCATACATGGCTACCACTTTTTCAAATAGGGTGCAACCCAAGCACACTTCAATTTCATAGGCTTATCGTCTCCCCTCTCACTTACAAGTACATGGTGTCCTTGGTTGCATATAGTCGTCATCCAACATTTCTACCCTTCTGTAACCAAGACTCAATTTGTTTTATTTTTGGAAAAACAATACTTAAGTATAAAACCCTGAATTATATTAACAACCTATCACCCAACCAAGAAATTTTTTTTGAATTTTTAAATCCAACTGCAATAGGGCAGACTGTGCAGGAGGACAAAAGCTTGAATGCTGATGGGAATTTGAAAGACGCAACAACGAAAAAAAAAGTCTATTGACTGCACTCCATGGCACACATTTAAAACTCTGCAATTAAATTTTGAAGACCGTAGCCATGACTTTCTGCAGTTAGAACTGTGCTACCATCCCTCCATTTAAATCGCAGTACCAACCACCATTTATCACGCAACCACAGCAAACAGTCGCACATCGCAACTTTCTAAAGTTTTTTCCACCACAGCGGCAAAGCTAAGTTATTAAGTTTGCGATGCGATATTGCTATCACATATCGCATGTGCAAAATCTTAAGACTATTACCCAGACCGCCCGCAGGCTAAGTCATATGCACTGCAATGTGATAAGCTCCACGACAACATCGTAGTCGCACAGATTTAAGTTTATTGCATTCCACACATTTAAATGATAAAACCACCGATCTGTGAAATTGAGCTGGACATGAAGAGGACAGCCAGATTTGATAAAATATGAGTTTTGTTTTTTTAACACATTTTTGGTATAGGGCCTGTGTGTTGACTTTAATGAAGAAATGGGTTTTTCTGATGGCTCAAGGACAAATCTAGTTCCACATCCATTCATAAATGAATTTGCAGTTATTATATTAGATTTAATTGTTATAGATTTTTTTTGTATGTGCTGGGTAAGTGCAGAGTAGATATATGAGACTCTGTATGAAAAAAATTAGTTGTGTATTGTAATTTTGAAATGCCCGCAGGCAGAAATAGAAATTGCAGTGACCGTGTAATTTTTTTTTGCATTGTGAAAGTCAAAAGACAGAAACAAAAGAGCACTGTGTGTGCGTTTTTTTTTGGAGACAGAGAAGAAAAATCTTGTAACGTTGTGTGTGGAAAGCAGCTTAAAGATTTTTGTTGTAAACCAGAACAAGCAGTTCTAAATTTTTTTTATATATTGTAACAAATTTTTTTTTTTAATGAAATAGTGTGTTACTTCTCATCTCTGTCAGAATTTTTTTTAATCTCTGTGTTCAGAGGAGGAATTATTTTTATTCCTTTGTGTTGTTTGAAATACTCGGAAATTCCAACATGGTATCAGAGCTAGTCTAGGCTATTTGAAGGTGTCAAAGAAGCTTAAGGAAGGAGCTAGTTGTAGCTTTTGACCAACAGAGTGAAGGCTCAGTAAAAGTCCAAGTATTTCTCAAAAATAGAGTTTTGAGTTTTTTTTAAAAGTGCAGTGTAGAGAAGTCTTTTTGAAGACAGATTTTGTCTCTTAAGTTGAGAGACAGTGTATTTAAGAAAAAAAAACACAGTCAATTTTATTGCATAGTTCAGTGTGCTAACCATGGCAGGAGCCAGTACAAGCATGAGTATTGGAAATACTCAACTCCCACAGTTTAATGGGAAGAAAAATGACTATTGGGCAATCACCATGAGAGCACTATTTGCCTCTCAAGACTTATGGGAGATTGTTGAAGATGGTTTTGAAGAACCAGCAGATGAAAATGCTTTTAATGCCTTGACACAGGCAGAGAAGGATTTGTTGAAGAGAAATAGGAAGAAGGACTCAGAATCCCTCTTCTATCTCTATCAAGCAGTGCATGAGAGTGTGTTTCCAAGGATAGAAATAGCTAAGAGGTCCAAGGATGCATGAGATACCCTCCAAATTTCCTATCAAGGTATGGAGAAGGTGAAGATAGCAAAGCTACAACTGCTAAGCAGAGACTTTGAAACTCTTTGTATGAAAGAGTCTGATAACATAGACTCATTATTCACACATGTGATTTGGTTGGTTACCCAGATAAGGTCTCATGGCGAGACACTTGAAGAAAGAATGATAGTGGAGAAATTCTTGAGGAGCTTACCCTCAAGGTTTGATGTGATAGTCACAACCCTTGAAGAGACAACGGATCTCTCAAATTTTTCAGTTGATGAACTTCATGCATCATTGATGACACATAAACAAATATGGGTTAGAAATGCACACTCATCTTTGGAGCACGCCTTCAAGACCCAAATGTCCTTTTGAAGAGGAAGAGGTCAAGGCAGAGGAAAATATAGAGGAAAAGGAAGAGGCAAAAACCAAAACAAAGGAAGAAGAAACATCCCTGCAAATGGAAGGGGCAACAATCAAAATCAGAACCAAGGCCAAGGCAGCAGCCAACAAGTTGTATAAAATCAAGCACATGGACAAAGGTATGAAAAATCCCAAGTCTAATGTCATTACTGTAATAAGTATGGTCATTATGCCAATGAATTTAGGAAGAAGTAGAGTGACATGGGTAATAAACCTAGTGCTAATTTTACAAAATAAAATATCAGTCAAGATAAGTTGTTTTTAGCATGTAATATGGATGAGGAAAAGAATGAGGATATATGGTTTCTATATTCAGGATGTAGTAGCCACATGACTAGAAAAATTTCCATGTTTTCCATGTTAGATGAAAATGTAAAGTCTCAAGTTACATTGGGGATAGACAATAATGTCTCTGTCATGGGAAAAGGCAGAGTAGGTGTCTTGACAAAGAAAGGAGAAAAGAAGAGCATATCTGATATATATTATGTACCAAGTATGGAATGTAATCTATTAAGCATTGGGCAGCTCATCCAAAAGGGCTACAATGTTTACTTTGACGATAATGTATGCACCATCATGGATAAACCACCAAGAAAACAATGATTGCACAAGTGAAGATGACAAGGAACAAAATGTTCCCTCTCAAAATGAGAGCATATTTGAAGAAAGGAGATGAAATGGCAGCAGTGACAAAAAAGACATTCCAAAAGGAAGCAAAAGATGAAAACTGGTTATGGCATTTGAGATTTGGACATCTCAACTTTGGAGGTCTGAATTTGTTGCACAAAAAAGGAATGGTAAAGGGATTACCATTGATTGAGAAACCGGACAGCCTATGTGAAGGCTGCATCTTGGGCAAACAACACAAAAAAAGCTTTCTATCAGGAAAGAGCATAAGGGCAAAGGAACCCTTAGAAATTATCCATTCAGATTTATGTGGACCAATGCAAACACCATCACTAGCAAACAACCACTATATGCTTAATTTTATTGATGATTACTCAAGGAAAACTTGGGTGTATTTCTTGAAATATAAAATTGAAGTGTTTGAGAAATTCTGCCACTTTAAGGCTCTTGTTGAGAACCAAAGTGGGCAGCACATTAAATTTTTAAGGACTGATAGAGGAGGTGATTATATCTCCAAAGAATTTATGCGTTTTTTCAGAGAAAATGGAATACACAAGCAATTTACAGCAAGGTACACACCGCAGCAAAATGGAGTTGTTGAAAGGAAAAATAGAACAATCATGGATATGGTAAGAAGTATTTTAAAGGCAAAAAATTTGCCAAATGAATATTGGGTTGAAGCTGTACATTTTGCAGCATACATCTTGAATAGATTCCGAACCAAAGATGTAATGAACAGAGTTCTAGAAGAAGCATGGAGTGGCATAAAAAAAGGTGTCACCCACATGAGAGTTTTTGATTGTGTGGCTTATGCACACATTCCAAATCAGCTAAGGAAGAAGTTGGACAATAAGGGGGAGAAGTGCATTTTTATTGGATACAATGAAGAATCCAAGGCATATAGATTGTATAACCCATTCACCAAGAAATTTTTTATAAGCAGAGATGTTCAGTTCATTGAAGAAGAAGCTTGGGATCAAAGTATTGAGAAAACGGTCAATGTAAAGAGTTGTTTGTCTCATGATGATGATGAGGAAGAAATGGCTGAAAGGAACACCTCATTAACAGTACCACTTCCACCAACACAAGGACAACAAGGGACACTACAAGCAAGTATGAGAACACGCTTGAGAAGTGATAGCAGTGCTTCTCCAAGCACACCACAAGGAGCATATTTGAGTGCTTCTACAAGCACAAGTACACCAAATGAAACAGGAACCAGATTCAGAAATTTGAATGATATTTATAAGCAAGAGGTAGCAAATGAAGGTATGAACTCTTTATTTGCATTATATTTTCATGTAGATGATCCTATTCATTTTGAAGAAGCTATAAAATATAATAAATGGATAGATGTTATGGATGAAGAAATGAATGCAATAGAGAAAAATAAAACATGGGAATTGGTTGATCTCCCAAAAGGCAAAGAAGTTATTGGAGTTAAATGGGTTTATAAAAACAAGAGTAATGCTGAAGGTAATATTGAAAGGCACAAGGCTAGACTTGTTGTCAAAGGCTACAAGCAGCAATAAGGAAGAGACTATGAAGAAAATTTTGCACCAGTTGCAAGAATGGAAACAGTGAGAGCAGTGTTGTCCATAGCAGCACAACACAAGTGGAAATTTTACCAAATGGATGTGAAATCAACATTCCTAAATGGAGTATTGATGGAAGAGGTTTATTTTGAACAACCTTTGGGCTATTTTAAAGCAGGCCAAGAGCACAAAGTTTATAGATTGAAAAAATCTCTATATGGGCTGAAACAAGCACCAATAGCATGGTACAGTAGGATAGATTCCTATCTACTAGAGAATGGGTTTGAAAAATGTGAAGGAGAACCCACATTATACATCAAGGAGAAATATGGCAAGATGTTGATTGTTGTTTTATATGTTGATGATGCAATCTTTATAAGTAATGATGCTTACCTCATTGAGAATTTTAAATCAGTCATGAAGGGTGAATTTGAGATGACTGATATGGGATTGCTGAAATACTTCTTAGGAATAGAAGTAGAGAAAAATGAAAATAAGATTTTTGTTTCTCAAGCTAAATTTGAAACTGAAGTTTTGGAAAGATTTAACATGCAGGATTGCAAGGCAGCAATTACTCCTACAGTGATGCGATTGAAACTCAGCAACGAGGAAAATAGCAAGGATTTTGATCCTAGTTTGTACAAGAGCATAGTTGGCAGCCTCATGTATTTGACTGCAACTAGGCCAAATATTATGCATGCTGTGAGTTTAATTTCCAGATTTATGGAAAGGCCAAAGGACGCACATTGGCAAGCAGCAAAAAGAATTCTGAGGTATGTGAAAGGAACAAAGAGGTATGGAATTTTATATACCACTTCAGAAAATTCTGAATTGATTGGATATACTGACAGTGATTGGGCTGGAAGTATAGATGATCGGAAAAGAACCTCTGGTTATGTTTTTCATATGGGTTCAGGAGCCATTTCATGGGCTTCTAAGAAACAACCAATTGTGGCTTTATCTACAAAAGAAGCAGAGTATGTGGCAGCTACAACAGTAGCATGTCAAGCAGTTTGGATGAGGAGAATGTTGAGGAGTTTCTGTCATGAACAGGTAAAAGTCACAACAATTTATTGTGATAATAGCTTTGCAATAGCATTGTCAAAGAATTCAGTGTTTCATAAAAGAACGAAAACATTTATGCCAAGTATCACTACATCAGAGAGCTAGTGAACAATGGTAAAATTGTTCTGAAGCATTGCAGAATAGAGGAGCAGTTTGCAGACATTTACAAAACCATTGGTGAAAAAGAGTTTCAGTTATTTGAGGAAGTTTTTGGGTATGGAAGAGAACCCAACAGTTTAATCTAAGGGGGAGTGTTGAATTTTTAAATCCAACTACAACAGTGCAGACTGTGCAGGAGGACAAAAGTTTGAATGTTGATGGGAATTCAAAAGACGCAACATCGAAAAAAAGTTTGTTGAGTGCACTCCATTGCACACATTTAAAACTCTGCAATTAAATTTTGAAGACCATAGCCATGACTTTCTGCAGTTAGAACCATGTCGCCATCTCTCCATTTAAACCGTAGCACCAACCACCATTTATCACGCAACTGTAGCAAGCAGTCGTACATCGCAACTTTTTAAAGTTTTTTCCACCACAGCCACAAAGCTAAGTTATTAAGTTTGCAATGCGATATCGCTATCGCATATCGCATGTGCAAAATTTTAAGCCTATTACCCGAACTGCCCGCAGGCTAAGTCATATGGATTGCGATGTGATAATCTCCACGACAACATCGCAGTCGCATAGATTTAAGTTCACTGCATTACGCACAGTTAAATGATAAAACCACCGATCTGCGGAATTGAGCTGGACACAAAGAGGGCAGTTAGATTTGATAAAATATGAGTTCTATTTTTTTAACGCGTTTTTTCATAGCTTTGCTGTGTATTTGGTATATGACCTGTGTGTTGACTTTAATGAAGAAATGGGTCTGTCTGATGGCCCAAGGAAAAATGTAGTTCCACGTCCATTCAGAAATGAATTTGCAATTATTAGATTAGATTTAGTTGTTACTGATTTTTTTTTTATGTGTTGGGTAAGTGCAGAGTAGATATATGAGACTCTGTATGAAAAAAATTAGTTGTGTATTGTAATTTTGTAATGCATGCAAGAAGAAATAGAAATTGCAGTGACCATGTAATTTGTTTTTGCATTGTAAAAGTCAGAAGACAAAAACAAAAGAGCACTGTGTGTGCATTTTTTTTGGAGACAGAGAAGCAAAATCTTGTAACGTTGTGTGTGGAAAGCAGCTTGAAGATTTTTTTTGTAAACCAGAACAAGCATTTTTGAAGTTTTTTTTATATATTGTAACGGATTTTTTTTTAAATGAAATAGTGTGTTACTTCTCATATCTGTCCAGAATTGTTTTTAATCTTTGTGTTGAGAGGAGGAATTATTTTCATTCCTCTGTGTTGTTTGGAATACTCAGAAATTCCAACAATGTTTGTATTTTGTCGTTGTTTCTTCTCTGTGATTCAGAGAATTTAATTAGAGTTTAGATTGGTAGTAGAACTGTATACTATTCAGGTCGTAAATCTAATCCTTTCACAGCAAAGTTACAATGGTGATTGTGCCGATTCAGATCTACACATATTAGAGTTTTTTCTAATAGTACAGAGGTCACAAATAATTAGTCAAAAAGGTTACATATACAATATGTTAATGAAAATTCACTTTCTAAGACTTCTTAGCAACGGTTTGACACTTGCAACTTTGCTTCATTTGTAGTGTCACTTATTTGTCTCTCCTGTAGCAGCCTAAGCAAGAGGCTACCAAGAGAAGAGATTTATAAAATGCACATGATGTTGGGTACCTATATTTGGCATTCCGCCAAATTCACTCTGAATAGTCTTACCCATTTCTTGGTCGCCAGATCTAGCCTCGATGTCACTTTGTGGTCTGGTGTTTTCTCTTTTGCGAAAGGCAAAGTAGGGTTGATGAATTGATGAAGTGGTTTAATTAATAGCAGTATCTAGGTTGCCCAAAGAAAGTGATTTCTGGGTGTTGTCCCACTCCATTTGATTGGTGGCTAGAGGAGTGAAGTAGAAAGGAAGCACTCCAAGGCTATGAGACCAAAGGGTATCTATTTGATCAACTTTGTTGATAAGGGAGTCGGAATTGGAGTCAAAATGCTTAACTGGGCAAAAGATGGGCATCCATTTGGTAGTATAAACAACAGTGGCCTGGGTTCCAGAATTTAAAGGATTGAGGGAAGACGATCCCTTCACGGGATACATCCTTGCTCCCTTGGATTGGTATGGGAGGGAATTTACTCCGAGCCAAGGCTGAACGGCTGACCTGCGTCTCCAATTTATGTAGAGCTAGTGAGGCTGAGTTGATTCTCTGTAAACACAACAGGAAAAGCTCTCTTTTAGCACCATAAGCTAGCACCACTTACTTTATGTGGTTTTAATGTGGTGTAAATTTTTATGTATCATATTAAAAATGGAGTATATCACCATAATTTAACACCACTTAAGTTATGTGGTGTTAATGTGGTGTAAATTTTTATGTTTTACATTAAAAATAAAGTATATCACCATAAGTTAGCACCACTTAAGTTATGTGGTGTTAATGTTTATGTATTATATTAAAAATGAATTATATCACCATAAGTTAGCACCACTTACGTTATGTGGTGTTAATGTGGTGTAAATGTTTATGTATCATATTAAAAATGAAGTATATAATCACCATATTTGATGGACAAGTTAGCATCATTCTTACTATGTGGTGTTAAAGTGAAATAATTTTTTATTGATCTTATTGGAAGTGGAGTATATTAGCATATATTTAAAGAAGTGGTGTATGCTATATTTTCAATTCCTGTAAAGTAGGGTATTTAACTTTGTGTTTGCCATGTTGGCATGTACAAGTGTATTTATTAACTTGAATTGCCACCATAACTATAAAAAAATTACAAATATTTATATTATGAATATATAAATTAGAACTAAACTCACAAATATTTATTTTATAATATTTATTTGTTTGTCATGCTTACATGTAAAACTAAAATTCAAAGTAATTGTTTTCTAAATATTTTATTTCAATTATTTACTTTTTATATTATTCTCATGAGAAAATAAATAAACAAAACCATAATACATAATTATTTATTTTATGAATAAGCCAATTAAGATAAATATTTTTATATTATTTTAATTTAAAAATAAAATAAGGGTGAATTCGATGGAGCTGGGTTACTCTTTTTTGGAAGAATATGAATAAGCCAATTAAGATAAATATTTGTATATTATTGTAATTTAAAAATAAAATAAGGGTGAATTCGATGGAGTTGGGTTACTCTGTTCGAAAGGTTGAAAATGTATCTTTGTGAGGGTATTTTTTAAGCCCTCCATCAAAGCTTTTAAAAGGTCCATCTAGGAATAAATAAAACCCTGAACTAAAATACATAGCTCATCATGCTATGGAGCTTGATGGAGACACATAGCTTGATAGATTTATAATATGTACATGTGCCATTAAATTTTGCTTCAAGTTAATGATAGTGTTTTATGGGCTCATGGCATTGAGAATCCAATAGTATTTCACATGGTATAGTATGGTCTGCATTTTTATATTATACTTAGTATATTTTTTATTATTTCATTACATATATGTATGTATGTATGTAATTTTAGAAATTGTTATTGTTATTAATTTTATAGTGTTTTTTTTTTTTAAGCTTGGTAGGACTCCTTTTTCATTGATTTTATAAACAACAAACAACTAGATTTACCAGTTTGGTGGTCTCAACCTGCCCTGAGTGGGGAACCGAGTTTGTTGGCCACCTAATGGCATGGTATGCCATCCAAAAAAATAAGGTTTTGAGTCTATCATACCAAACAAACAAAGCTTGGATACTCACACATATACCGTTTCTCACAGATTGACTAACATATTTACTGGATCCTTGAAATTTAAATGCTAGCCACATATAAATACTAAGCAAAAAGGCATATTAAAACAGTCATGAACTACTTAGACTCATCTGGAACCGAGGCTGACTCCAATGGTGCCGGATCCTAAACCGAGGTACCAACCTACTCAAAATACTTGGAAATACATGGGAGGTGGTAGTCAATACGCTCAAGGTGCCCATCCTATTTCCTCAACTGGAACTTGATCTTATCGAACTCGCTCTCGTAGTCTGGGAAGTCTTGGGCTAATTTCACCAGGCATATAGAGATCTTCTCTAAGGCTTTGCCAAGGATGCTCTTCATATACCAGTAAAGATATAGTGTCTACTTGAATTATGTTAGTCTACCCCTTGTTTTTCCCAAATCTGGTATTAAACCTATCCATTCCTTAGTATCCATATTTTTCTCTGCATGTCTATTTATGTCAGCTTCCCATTTTTCAATGAGATTTTGAATTTCCTTTGAAGTGTTCTTGCGGTATGCTTTCACTGCCTCTTGGATCACATAGATTGCAGCCCTCCTTCCTCTCAGCTTGCTCAGGGGTGAGCTGGGTTGGGCTTCTACCGCCTTCCCTTTATCTTTCTGGCCACGGCCTCAAGCTGCAGGGCCCTTGGAATGGTCACAAGCTGCAGGACTCTTGGAGCATGCCATCCCACAATATTTGACTAGGTTTCTGGTAGGTGACCTGTCCACACAATCTAACAAAGGCATAATTCCATATAATGAAAATGATCAAAGGTCCATGAATCTCAGTTATCAGAAGAAAGGTGACTCGAGGAACTCTTCCCAAGACTTCTCCCCTACCCATCCCTCTGTGGACCCATCGCCCACATACCCTGCTTTATTTCTGCCACCCCCTATCCCTAACGGTCGTACACACCCCATAAATTATCCCCATAACCAAACGAGATCATGCCTTCCTTAAATCGCCTGCCCTCCCTTTTGGTGTCCTCTCTCTCGTCATACCTCCCACCCTTGAAATTGACAAAGGAGGCGTTGCTGCCCATTCCTCGGGCCTGGGTGGAATTCCCTCTCCCATTCATCATGCGCACTGAGCCCAAGTAGCTTAAGGTGGTATAAAATAGAAAATCCTCTAAACTAAACACAACCCATGACTACTCCTTAACTCGATACCCTGGCAGGATTGCCCGACCCCTCACCATTCCATCTTGTTGGCATCCCTTACCTGATAGACTCACACTCAGGTGCAAGTTGAGGCCATGCTCAATTCCTACTCTGACACAGAGGCTGAGACCCAAAATAACCCCAACCTTCCCCCAACCAGAGTCATAATGGTTCCGCTCTCCCCTACCCAGCAAAAGACTATACCAGTCCATCTTAATCACCTTAGGATCCCATAGAGACTGGCTGAAATCATAAAACATAAACATGGAATGAACAAGGGAGAGGAAACCAAGCACATACCTAAGTTTCATCGTGGTGGAAGTGCAATGGAGGTTTTTTATCCCGCTGTCGTGCCTGAACCAAAGTCTTTCATCATAACAAAACCCCCACGCTTTCCTCCACCCTATTTTAAGCTCCATGTGCAGGCCTCTGTCCAACTAACTCATCTCATGTTGCATGTGACAATACAACCTGCCACCCTTGCCACTCATGTGGAAGGTGGTTGGCTTCAACCCCAAGGATACTACCATTAACATTGATGGGAGTGTCGGTCTTCTTCGTTACACCCCGATCGGGGAGCTGAGTCCGAGAACTATGGGTGAGCCCTGCCCTCCGACCATTCCTTCTCTTTGATGCTCTGCAGCTTCATCCATCATTCTTCCCTGAGATTAGGAGGCATGCTTAATTCAATAGGTTCATTCAGGTGAGTGAAACCACAATTTTCTAGGAGGTCAGCTACTCTGTTTCCTTCCCTCCTTACATGGGTGATAACGATATAATAAAATTTCTTGTTTGTATCCTCCAATCTCTACACATGTGAAGATTTACACCATCTTTGGCTTATTTTTCCCCACTTCATTCCTTGATTAAGTTTTTTGAGAGTGTTCGTAACCAACTGAGGGTGTCCTTCGATTACTAGCTTTCTATATCCTGGCATGATAGCCAAGAGGAGACCTTGGTGCACTCCTATGAATTATGCTTCATTATTACTGGAAAAACCACAAGAGTCATCATATATGAATCTTGTTGTGCCATGATGATCTCAAAAAATCCCTCCAACTCGTGCTTGCCCCAGATTGCCTTTCGAGGCTCCACCAAAGCTAAGTTTGATGAACCCTTCTAAAGGAGGTTTGAAGATCCTAATGGTGTCCCCTATGTCAGGGATAGCTTTCCAAGAAGCTGGGGAGACCATGCTAGGCACTAGGTGGAGGCCCTGGAGAATTATTTCTTCCTGAGGAGCCATTTTCCAATCATTTGGCATACATTTATCCAAGAGGATGCACTAGTAGAAAATGATGAAATTACTGACTAGGTGACTAAAAAAGTTAGTCACCACAATTATTTCAAGTGAATTACTACTAAATTTGATCAATTTTAAATGAAAGAACTAAAAATAAGTAATTTAAATGACTAATTTAGTCTAGGGTTAAAATATATGACTAGATGATATTATTGTACCAGTTAGCGCGCGCTCTGACAAGTCGAGCGCGAGCTGACCTACCTGTGACCTCCCAGTCACCATGGCATCAGGACGGGTACTTGAGGCTCCCCTTCTTCCTCCTCTAGAATTCCTTGCATTCAAGAAACTAATAGCAGCTAGAAACAAGTGCCCTCTGACTGAATCTCAACAAAATTTCATGAAGAAGCTAGATAGCATCTATTCGGTGGCCCTTCAAATCAAAGAAACTTGTCGATCTGCATTAAACCTGGCTGAACGAGGGCTCATTGGATAGTTTATTAGCCTCTGGCCCTCTCCCAAAGCTGTGGAAGACTGGGTGCAGAGGAACTAGATTCCTTTAGTCTCGAAAGGCATCAAAAGCCACTTCGTAGGCAAAGGATACTTTGTTTTTGTTTCTGAGAATGTGGAAGAGAGAAGCCTCATCTTCAGGAATGGCCCATATTTTATGGGTCCTAAGGGACTATACTTAAAAAAGTGGACCCCTAACTTAGATCATGCTCAATATGTGCCTTAAACTGTTCTATTGTGGGTAAGCCTCCTACATCTCCCACTACATTGTTGGAACCATAAATCTCTCCAAACCATTGGCAATACCCTTAGAAAGTATATTGATCAAGCAGTGAGAAAAGATCAATACTCATGCACACATATATGTGTTGAGGTGGATTTGGAAGTTGGGCTACCTAAAGCTATCAAAATAATGGTTGCGGATTGGACCCATATCCAGGAGCTGAATTATGAGAAACTTCCATTTAAATGTAGGCACTGTCATGGATATGGCTATTTTGCAAGGCACACTAGTACATTTGGTCAAAATTCCAACAATTTAGTTCCGACACTTTTCACGTATTGTCGGAAATTTCCCCAATTTTTATCAATTTGTCAAATCCTACCAACAACCGTCACTCTAGCGACGTTTTTGGAGTATCGATGGAACAATGGCGTTTAGGAAAATCATTGGAATACCAACATTACATGACAAACCATCGGAATACTGATGTTACAGGACAAACCATCAGTATTGCGACATTTAGGAGACTGTCGTCGTTCTTGAGACATTTAACGAAACCATCGGTCTTGCGATGTTGAGGGCAAAACTGTCAGAATACCGACATTTAGGAGTCATACATTGGTCTTGTGATGTTTAGGAGTCAATCATCGATCTTGTGACGTTTAGCAATTCCGTCGGTATTACGACTTTAAAGGCCTATGATAAAGTTTATATTACAACTCTCAAGCTAAATAATTTGATTTGTACTTTTTGTTTGGGCTAGCATTGAATTTACTACATATCGGAAAACACATGAAATTCAATGATGTACTTAAGTAAAAAAAACAATTATAGACATTGTGACTATGCATTTCAAAAGCCTATAGATAATGTAGATTTTAATACCTAGAATGAATTTAAATTAATGCATCACTCAACAACTTTTTGTTTTATCTTAAAATTTTGTTTTACCATAGATAGGGATTGTTTGATCTCATAGTTCACCATTATATGTGGGATACATTAAGGGATGACATGAAATGTTGTAGGCAGAGCTCTTAGTGTTAAGGAATATTGTGGATGTTAAGAAGTAAAATATTTGGTTTAGTTTTTTTTTAAATATCTTCAATAAAAAAAAATTAAATTTCGTTTGAGGAAGGTCGTATCAAATTTGCTAAGTTGTGACTGCACGGGTGCCTTTTGCACGTTCGTGTAGTTTGTTTTCCATTTTCTCCCTTGTGCCTTCATTTGGTTGAGCCTGTTGTGTCAGGGTGCCCGCCCTAACGCATTCGGGTTGGGTCATTTCATTTGATGGCGCCCGCCAAGATGCGTTCGGGTCGGGTTGGGTTGTTTCGTTTGAGGGTGCCTGCCCAAATGCGTTCAGTTCGGTTCCGGTCATTTCATTTGAGGGAGCCCGCCCAAATGCATTCGGGTTGGGTCGGGTCATTTAATTTGAGGGCATCTGCCCAAACGCGTTCAGGTCGGGTCGAGTAGTTTCGTTTGAGGGCACCCGCACAAAAGCGTTTGGGTCGAGTTGGGTCATTTCATTTGAGGGTGCCCACCCAAGCGCATTTATGTCGGGTTGGGTCATTTCATTTAAGGGCGCCCACCCAAACTCGTTCGGGTCAGGTCATTTCATTTGAGGGTAGCCATATCAAATTTTCTAAGTTGTGACTGCATGGGTGCCTTGTGCATGTTCGTGCAACCCGTTTGTCCTTTGCTCCCTTGTGCCTTCATTCAGTCAGGCGCGCCATGTGAGGGTGCTTGCCCAAATGCGTTTGGGTCGGGTCCGATCATTTCATTTGAGGGCAGCCATATCAAATTTGCTAAGTTGTGACCACACAGGTGCCTTTTGCACGTTCGTGTGGCCCGTTTGTCGTTTTCTCCCTTGTGCCTTCGTTTGGTTATGTGTGTCATGTCGCACCGTGTGAGGGTGCCTGCCCAAATGCATTCGGGTCGGGTCATTTTGTTTGAGGGCGGTCGTATAAAATTTTCTAAGTTGTGACCGTATGGGTGCCTTGTGCATGTTCGTGCGGCTTGTTTTCCGTTTTCTCCCTTGTGCCTTCGTTCGGTCGGGCGCACCATGTTGTTTTGTTTGAGGGCACCCACCCAAACCCATTCGGGTCAGGTCATTTCGATTGAGGGCACCCGCCCAAACACATTTGGGTCCAGTCGTTTCGGTTGAGGGCACTTGCCTAAACGCGTTTGGTTCGGGTCGTTTCAGTTGAGGGCGCCTGTATCAAATTTTCTAAGTTGTGACCACACAGGTGCCTTGTTCACGTTCATGCAGCCCATTTGTTGGTTTCTCCCTTGTGCCTTCGTTCGGTTAGGCACGCCATGTGAGGGCGCCTGCCCAAATGCGTTTGGGACTCCTATTTCCTAGTGCATAATTTCCCTATTTCCTAGCGTAATTTTTCCACGATAAAATATCTATTCAATGTTGCGTATTGGCTCCTCCAAGATATGCACTCACAAAAAATATCTCTCACACAATTTTGTGCTCTCTCTCACAATCTCATGAGTTGTGTCTTGTCACAGTCCTTTGTGCACAAAACATCTATGAAACTTTGTGCCTTTGTCCTCTTTTATTGATTCGATCCATGCTAAAATTGGCAAGTTACAAATTTAGAACATGTGTTTTGATTGAATAGTTAACTGAGTCTAACTGGTTCTCTAACTCGTCCTTGCTTCAATCAAGGATTGAAGCTCCCAACTCGTCCTCTTCTAAATTTATAACTGCCTCTCAAACTTGTATTCAAAATGAAGATGGTCCATGTAACTAATCCTCCAACACCACGCATGAATTCACCATCTCCACGAACTCGTCCATGGGCAAAGGAAGACAAATCATGGTATTTTTGGCTAAGGCGTACACCAAAGAAGACCTCTCGCTACACTTTTCAACAATCCCATTGTCCATCTTGATTACATACGATGTCATTGGGTTCATGGTCTTCAATCACGCTTGAATAATTATGGGTTTTTCTTTTAACACCTATCAATTAAGACGATTCATTGCATCCTTAGGGTTGACAGGATCACAACTATGCCATCTCCATGAGATCAAGTTTAACGATCACTTTTTTGAGGGAGGTTATGTTGTTTTTTTTGGGACTTAAGAGGTTCTCTAGTGACTTTCTCTCATCAGTATGATTAGAGAGGCCTAGATTTATCTGTTCAAGAGTCGATTCTCTCTATACAAGAAACTTTGGATGGCCTCTCCAGACTCAGTACCACTAAGATAATTGCTTGTTTATTCTAGCCTATCTGGGTTCTTGGTGGTGTGAATCCTAGGTGGACTCCTTTTCCTTAGAGTTAGATGGCATAGATTTGTGATACAATGAAGATTTCCCACATGGTTAGTACGCACATCACCTTTGTGATTTTAGAGCTTGATTTTCCTAGTTCAAACTATGGTCTCCTCAGGTTGTCTTGATTAAGCCAAATCTCCATTGTGAAATTCTTCTCATCAACCTATATAAAAAAGAGAGGAATTACCACCCTCTATAAAGAAAGGAAGCCTTTCTTGGTTCCATCCCTTTGCCTATTCCTGGTTTTCTGTGATGTTACTTGTGCGTGGTTCAAAATTTCAACTAGTATCCCACAGCAGAAATTCAGTGAACACTAGCATAGTTGGGATCCCTTGCAACAAACATGGTAAATGTGATGTAGTTATTTGTAATGCAATGGTGATTATTATGATTATGTCTGATACTAGCTGAGAAACATTAGGCATGGGATGAGTGGGGCATGTTAGGTGATGGGATAAAAGTGATTCCAATATATATATATATATATATATATATATATATATATATATATATATATATATATATATATATATATATATATATATATATATATATATAAAACTTGGCCTTTAATTTGCTTAAGTCCCTTTTTATTATGAATCTAGTTCCCAATGTAACATTGGGGTGATTCAAATGGTCATTAACACCTAGGGTCTAGGCATAGGTTCCCCATGACACCTTACTTTGAAGGGGCATGTTAAATGTAACCTATGAGAGTATATATGCTTTCATTGTCCTTGGGATTTGGAGATCATGATATCAATAGTATGCTTTTGGTTAGAGCTTATTAGGTGTGCAGGGTTATGCTATTTTTTTGATCTTTCATACTAGAGAGTTAGGGAAATGCTGCTAGCATTGGTTAATTGTTCTTGAGATATGACAATATAGATAATTTAATCTTAATAAATGTCCACAAATAACTAGAAAAGTAGGTCAATGGGATTCAAAAGTATTTGAGTGGTGATAAGGGGTGGAAGTGCAATTGCGACTCCTTAAAGTCAAGAGTAAAGAAAAAAGACAAATAATAGGAACATTTTTTTTGTAAGCTAAGTTGTTCTATTGGTATTGTTTAAAATTACATATCAAGAGAGTTACTGCAAGCCTCTAGTATGCCACTAGGGAAACCAGACTAATGGCAATACAAAAGTCTCTTCACCATGAGAAGTTTAAAATTGAGATTTATACAAAATATGATAGTGTGTTTATGTTCAAAATTAAAATTGTCTAGCAGACTAATATGCCTAGAAGACTAGTAGACTAATATGGAAAACTGTATAGTAACTATAAAAACTATAAAACTAAAAAACTATCATTAATCTATGAAGAAATTGAGGGATCCACCTGAGTAAAGGTCTTCAATAGTTTTATTGGTGTTCCATGGTCCACATGATGGGGGAAAGTCATGGTTCAATGCATTCCATTCTACTGGCCACATCTGTGATTTGGAGCTGCATCTCATCTAGCATGAGCAGAATTTCATCCTTGGCATTTTTATGATCCAAGAGAACGATGGATAATAGCGTCTTCATTTTCCAAGAGAGTTTTATAGTATGCAGAGACTGGTTATGTCTTCCTCTAGCATGCACTGTGTCTAGACTCTAGATACCCTGCCCCTCATTTACTTTAGAGTGATCACACCCATGATTCCCCTTGCCACCACGAGTTCTTGATCCGCCCCGATGACTGATCATCTGCTCGCTCCCTGTCCCACCCAACTCGCCCAATCACTACACAATGCTCCTGTAACACCGAACGCGCTCACCAACATGACTTCACCTAACGCCTTTGATTCGTCTACCCGCTATGGGGCACACACCCATTTGACGTTGTCGCTTATCATGTCTGCCAAAGCACACGACTTTGCCCACTGCTACACGACCCGCCCAAGGTGAGTGTTTGCCAATATGTCACACCCATTGCACATCACAGTCACATATTATACCTGAGTTGGGTGCCCGTCGCGCCCCCCACCACTCGGTCGTCGTGACACTAACTCGAGGGTGTGACACTCCCTCATCCTCACTCCACTTGTATTTACTCATGTGATACGCCTTCCACGTGTTTATCAAACCTCACTACCGTTGGAGAGTGTATGAACCTTTTTTATAATAATAATAATAATAATAATCTAATTTTAAGGTCACGTCAACCAAGCCAAACACCAAATTGGTGTATGAGACCCCCTTGTTTGTGGGACAAGGGACTCACCTCTACATAGCGATTTGACTATTAAGTCTATGAAGATATACATACTTTACCCCCTCTGGTTTTGAACCTATGAAATCTTAGGAGGAAACACATACTCTTAACCATTAAGCCTACACAAGCTATGAATACTGTGGGACACCAATTTAACATATATATATTATTTGATATGAACCTTAATTAATTTATTAAAATAATAAATATCAATATTTATATTTTATTGAATTTATTAAAATATTAATTATCAATATTTATATTTTATTTGTTTTAATTATATTATATAAAATTAAATTTTAAATATATTGTGATTTTATATTTAATTAATAATTAAAATAATAATTATTAATATTTTAATTATTTAAAATTAAATTGTTTCAAGATTTGTAAAAGTTTGATGGCATGCCACATTCCAAAATTTGAAGTCAAACATTGGCATGGGTTGATTTTATTAAAAATACCGATATGAAAGCCCAAAGTCGAACTTGACACTGTATGAAAGCCCAAAGTCGAACTTGACACCGTAAGAAAGCCAAAGAAAACTCATTGTTCGACTGTTCCGAAAGACGAGGTTGCGGTGTTCGACTGTTTGGGAAGACGAGGTTGAGGTTTTGAGGGCATGCCAAAGTCCCAAAAGTAAAACTTGACACCATATGATAGCCCAATAAAATTCACTGGTAAGAGTCGAACTTGACACTGTAAGAAAGCCCAAGAAAACTCGCTATTCTACTGGTTCAGGAAGACAAGGTTGAGGTTTTGAGAGCATGTCTAAGTACCCAAATTCGAACTTGACACTATATGAAAGCCCAAGAAAACTTTTTGTTCTTACTAGGACTGGTTCAGGAAGACAAGGTTTTGAGGGCATGCCAAAGTTTGTCAAAAGTCGAAGTCGGGGAAAGACGAGGTTTTGAGGGCGAAGTTTGTCAAAAGTTGAAGTCCGAGAGAGGATATCGTTGATTTCACCGGTATGAAAGCCCAAGAATAGAGGAAAACTGGCTATTCTTACCCATACTGGTTCAGGAAGATGAGGTTCTGGGTCTTTGGCACTGAATTAGTGTAGTTGGTTCTAAAATTTAGATAAAAACTGAATGAAAACTAGATGTGTTGGTTATTTGGCACCAAATTTTTGCTCTCGGGGCTAAGAATATTTTATATATAATTACAGCTTTTATTATGGATAAAAACACATTAGAAAGAACTTGGAGGCTTTTGAAAAGGCAGGCAGAAACAAATTCATAATTGAAGTTTGCATACCCATGGTCACAGGTTAGTTGGATTTTATATTTTTCTATTTCTTGGCTTTATATTTCCTCTATTTTTTTTAAGATATTGTTGATTTGTACAAATTTTTTTGGGTAAGGATCGACTGGAAATGGATCTTTTTCGTTTGTTCTATGATGTTGTGGGTTTTAGGATTTTAGTTTTTGATGATGTTGGTTTTATGATACTCACTAGATAAAAAATGGATTCAACCGAATCACTTGCTCTATCGAGCAATCTGGATTAAGTAGTCACATCATTAAAGGAAGGGAATCACTACCATTTCCAACATTTCCTCATTATTTTTCCCTATCCAAACCCATCTTATCAGAACAGGTATCTACTCTTAATTTATTTAGAGTTATATCCTCATTGGTCCTTTGCGGTTAGGAGTGTGGTGGAAATTGAAGCTTAAATATGCGCATTGATTGTATTAACTCTAAGTTTCCTAACTCTAGTTTGTCAACAATTGTTTTTTCTAATTCCTTGAATACAAGATGTTACTTCACAAGTTCTTGAGATCTTGCTTGAGAAATTAATTCTCTTTATATCACAGTGTGCCTTTAGTTCCTCCTCAAAAATATATCTTTCTCTAATGTGTTAAGCAAACACTGGTAAAAGCAGAATAGAGCTCTCATTCTCTCTTAATAGCTTACGCATCAATATGGCTAGTGTTTAGTGATTTGTATCAAGTCTTGTGCTATAATCATAACTCCATTAATGTTATATGACAGGCCCAAAGCCCCTGTATCTACTAGAATAAGTTTCCTCATCTAATAATCACATTTAACAGTAGAAGAGAACCATAAATTGTAATTTATACCTATCCTTAGTCACATCAAACATTTTTTCCAATATGGGATTTGCAAAGAAGTTGGAAATGATTGAGGTATATTCTAGCGTTCTCATGAGATCTTGGAAGAAAATTTTACTTATGACAACTTCAATTCTCCAAATGATATATAATGATTATATTATCTTATGTTTATGTTTTAATTTCATTCAAATCAGATATAGTTCGACTATGACCATTCATCTTTGTAATAATAGAAACTGCTAGCACATTGGACATTAATTTCTTGTGCAACAATGCTAGAGGTAAATTTAGTGGTAGAAGAGCATTCAAAACATGAGAATATTCTTGAAAATATAGATAGAGCTTGTCTGTCATGTGCTAACAAGCTTGAAGGCCATGGCTAAAACAAGTGAAACATCAAATGCATCTTTGTTACACGTTGTTCATCAGTCCACGTCAAAATTTCTTGTTGAGATACATGAGTGTTCTCTATATCAACAAAGCTCTATCTAATCTTACACTGTCTTGACCTATGCCTGAATTTGATAAATGTGTCTATGACTCATCTCTAGATGTTACAACTCTAGTCCAAGCTGTTGTGGGCCAACTAGCATCAACATTATTTTTGTGGCTTCTTGGTCATCAAATTATTTTCAGAAAAACATGCATTTGACAATATTGGATGCTTGCCAATCTCATCTACCTTGTATCCTCAACAAAACTGTGTTGCTTCTTTGAGAGGAAGGTTTGGGATTATCTTTGCATTTACATAATATGACTTTTTTCTAATGACCATTTTAATGTTGTCTTTGCTAAAATAAATGTTATTTTAAAGTAGTTTTTAATATTTTATTCTTTCAAATGTATTTATATTTTTCCAGTGCAAAAAAATTGAGAAAAAATTTCCTCTCTATTTTTTCATAAAAAAAGGAAATTATAGCAAGTCAAGCTTGCAATTTAACAAAAAATTGAATAAATCTAGCTAAGAGTGCCTGGTTTGTGTAATATCCCTAAGATGCACAAATGTTTGGATAAAGAAGTGGTTTTGTGTTTATGTAAATAAGCAAAGAATAAACATAGCAATCAGTGCCTTATGGAGTCAAGAAGATTTATTGAAGAAAAGTGAATAGGGAGGAAAAAATTATCCTATTCCTACTACCAAAATTCTATCAAGATAAAATTGAAAGCAAGTAAAATCTATGAAAATTATAGATTGATAACTTCTTGGAAAAGACAGAAGAGATGTTGCCAAAAAACTTGATTTTGTTTATTATGAAGGGAATATAGGATTAAAACACTCCTTGACACGTCTGAACATAGAATAATTCTCCAAGATACCCTAATCCTCCTTTGAAAAATATGATAGACACAATCACAACGCTGCAATCTCAAATCCAACTACAATAATTTTCTCAGTGCTAGCTCTTAATGCCACCTGCAAGAGTAAATATACTTGTATATTAATGTGGATAATTTACCTTTTTAATGCACTTTTATCATGCCTAAAAAAGGCCCTAACATTGTTTTAAGGAGAGAATCCCCTAGTTTCAGAGTATGAATAAGTGACGATAAAAAATAGGATGATGGGCTAGGATAATTTTAGGAAGGAAACAGTTAGAAATATAAATTAAGTTAAACCATGTCACAATTAGTAACCTCCTAATATTATGAAGGAAAATGCTAAGAAATAGAAATTAAGCACAACCATGTCACAATTAGTTACCTCCTCACAGGCTAATTATTTCAATCTCAAAAATCAGTAAGTGGCTTCCCAAGAGGGTGAGTAGGGTTTTAGGCTTAGAAAGGTAGTGAATAAGGCTTAAGGAAAATGCACCAACTTATCAAGGAGGGAATACCATCTAAATTTTTGTAAGAACATTTAAAGGCTTATAACATCCGAAAATTATAACTCAATGTGGGCCCATTGAGTAACCTCTTGACCATGCTGAAATGCAACCAGTCCCTAAAATTTGTAAGTGCTTAGGAATGTCTAGAAATTTGACAATAATGTTGTATTCCATATTGGGTGTCCAGAAGTAGAATCACCCTGCTAAAACTTTCACTACTAAAATAGCACCACTTTGGAATCAGAGGAAACTTGAACCATAGGAAAATCTCTGATTTGGGCCAATGGGATCACTTTTAAACACTGCTAAAAATAGAATATTTAAAAGTAACAACTTCTTAGATTTGGTTAAAATTTGAACCTGACCGCATTGCTTGGGGGTCTTCAACCTCCAATACTTGCTCTCAATACCAGACCTAACTTGCAAGTATGGGGACCTTGCGCTATTAAAACTCAATACACTAGATGAACCTGTAAATATGTTTGTCCTGCGTAATAAGTTGTGCTATCATGAACCCATAAATTAGATGCTTCATGGATGGACTAACCAACCAATCCATCTTGTAATGTACCCATGAAAAAAATAATATGGTCACTAAGATAGGATGTTGAAGAAATCATTTAGGGTTTTAGCAAGTGCAACAAAGGAAAAGTGTAGTGCGTTGTTTAGGAAAAAAAAGGAAATACCCAACAATCTGAGGAAGGGAGCGCATGGTAAGATGAGGTCATTATGTTTGCGGAGGATGCCACAGGAGTGAAAGAACAACATGATGGCTGCCTAATGTGCATGTGCAGTAGGGAGTGTGCTGGGAATAGTGAAAGGTCATGGTGGAAGTTGAAATGACATGAATGGGTATAATGGTCACAATGAAATTGAAGAGGAAAAAAATTTGAAGGTTGGAGTTGAAGCAGAAGAGAGAAAGGGACTCAGATTTTTGGAGGAAGATAAGAGCCAGATTTGACACAAGAAGATGCAGGAGTAAGATCAAGGTCTGAAGAAGCTGGACAGTCAACCTGTGAAGGAAATAGAAGGAATTTTTGTTGTCAGAGTCAGGATAGGCAGTCCATAACCAGAGACAGGAGCCATAGAGAGCTGATTGAGAGCCAGGATAGGAGAGCAGTGGGGCAGACTGTAAATCCAAAAAGGTGGTTTAATTTCTTGTAATGAGAATGCTTAGACATTTTTCCTTATGATTTTGAAATGTAGCTCTTGTGCCCTCTGACTCCGAGTGATGTTTACCCATTTATGTTGTTGTAGCATATCTTGGTTTCAGTTTTGTGAGTTAGATTCTACGGCACTTAGTCTGCAGAATTTGAGATGTTTGTGAATTGGCTCCATTGCACTCCTGATTGTGCCCAATTGTGAGTGTATTAACCTCAAAAGGTGAGCTTGGTCTGGATTTGATCAGATAGATAGATAATGATATTAACCATCGATATTCCAGTAATCATACATACATTTTAATTACTTTGCACATCTCTTGTTGCTGTGGTTAGGGAAAATAATAAATATCCATAAGGATAACAAAATTTTACTAATTGGTTTCATAGTTGAAACCTGTAGCCAGTGAAAACATATTCAATGGATTTTTCATTTTTGCAATGGTAATATATTGCAGGAAGCAACAGGGGCACTTACTTGAACCTCATTTTGAGATCCAGTTTGAACTTTGACATGCTGCTTCAAAGTTTCATGCTTGAGAATAGAACCTATTGAGAAAACTATTTTCTTATTTTTAATAAATATAGATGATCTCAGAGAATGAATTACAGTAGCTAACCTCAACAAGCCTTCAAGAGGTCCACAACAGACAGTGGGCACTGTCTTGCAGACCTAAATAGTCAAATCAATTCAAATTTTACCCTCAGTACTCTACAACAGCACAAGATGCTCCATTTTGTAGATAAGGTAAATCTAGCCCTTACTGCCATTCCTGCAATTTGGTATATCACTGGAGTCACTGCGTTTTGTAGCAGTCAAAGTGAAGTTTTTTTTTTTGTAATCCTGAACTAAATGTGCCTCTTTTTTTTTGCCATGGAATGTGCCTCTCTATTTTTTCCATGGAATGTGCCTCTCTAGCCACTAAGATTAAGTAAACCTCATTACCCATATGCCATATTACAACTAACACCAACGCTCCAGTATTGCCCCACATAGTTCCCAAACCTAAACGAACCACCCCAGGAAGTAAATAACTAATGAAAACACATATAATAACTCTCCTAATCTGAATTAACAGTGGATTTTCAAACAAATGATATAACTGGTCTTCTTTTATATAATTTTCATTTTAATGTACATTATATTGAAATTCTCAATAAAAGAGAGCAACTGAATAAAGAGAGTGCTAATGACCAGAGATTCACCTGGAATCCAACGGGCTCTCCTCTTGAAAGCCTTGTACGCATCCAAAGAGAGAAATATAGTAAATATCAGTGCATTATCTATACTCAATAACAATACAATACATGTCTTACATTAGAGTCAATACTTTATCTATATTATTCCCATGGTTAATAAGTACTAGCTATATTAGTGAACACTAGTTAGAATAGATATGGCTTACATTAGACTCAATACTCTATCTATATTATTCCCATGGTTAATAAGTACTAGCTATATTAGTGAACACTATTTAGAATAGATAAGCTTTTATTATGTGAATTAAACACATTGGACAATACATGATCTGTTTCAACTTTCAATAAAGCTTACAAGGAGTAACAGCTTTGAATAGATGGCATTAGTACTAAGCAGCTTAGATAGGATGAAGGTGGTAATCAAACTATCAGTATAATGATCTCGGTATTAGTATAAATAATACATACCTTACATAGGTAATCCTAGTCATACATGTTACAATTCTTAGACTAATTACTACTCTTCCGTGTAAGTAGACATAAGCTTATATCCATAATAAAGTAGATTCAATCATAATAGAGTAGAATCCATAACAAGTTGTCACAGTGTTCATTACTGGCATATTTGGAGACAATGAATCCCATTAATGTGGTAATAGCTGTCAAAATGAACAACTATACATTACATTAATTGGGCTTTTAGGAGAATGATTTATAGATTCCCCAGGGTATCTTGGGTGGCCTCTCATGTTGGCAAATTTTGTCCTGGGCAACTGCCTGCAAAATGTTTGCAGGGATATTCAGAACTCCAGTGTGATACTCCTGCATTGTACATCAGTATGAATCCAAAACTAGAATATAATTAAACATCAAACTTGAGGTTGGTTTGTAGTGAGACGACTATTTGTAGGCCTGTCTGGCCTATTAGGGAGGGCTACTGTAACCTCGCCATTGATGCATTTTTCCTCCAATTGTTGTTCATGGACTGAATTATCTTATTGATCCATGTGTGCTTATCTAATATTTCTCCCCTTTTGATAGCAACTTCAAGGTATATTCTGGATGGTTCACATTCATGATTAGCCTCCATAATTTGTATGATGAGCTTTCATGCTGAGGAATTAGAGAGGATAGACTACTCAGATTTGAAGTCATTTTGTGTAGGGTCATGAAGCTAAACTGCAAATCAGCTACGTGGGCAGGGGATGGGGGTTATTCCCTACAAGAAAATCAGTAGCATGAATTTTACAATTCTAGGCAACATGAATTGGCTTCCCACAAATAATAACACGTTCATTTATTGTTTGTGCTATCCTTTCCTTCCCTGCTTGTTGAAAGTGTAGTGAAGAAGGTATTCTCTATGCATGTGCCTTAGCCAGAGAAAAACCATGAGCAGGTTCATAATAAGCTATGATTTCTCAGAGCCACTGACTTCAATCAATGATTCATCCATGGTGGATCTTAGAAGATGTGGCACCTAGGAGTTCTCTTAAATACCGACAGCCCTGCAACTTATTGTGATGAAGTATGGACCATTTTATTTTACTGGAATGTAAAAAACAACATCAATATATGAATAATTATTTTAAGAATTTAACCATCTGATATCAATCCAGGGATTTCATAACTCCCTCTTAAGGTGATGATGTGATAATCTAAACTTCAAAATTCAAATCCCTCTTGTCATTAATCAGAAATAGGCCACTGGCTTTGTGTACAGTGTAGCACTAGAAAATCCCCACTACATGTTTGAAACTAGCTAAAAGGAATAAAAAACAAAGCTACTCCTGTGGCAATGAAAGAGATAAGCAGAAAAACTATTGCAAGCAAGATATTTATGTTAACAAGTGCAACACACTACAAGATGTCCTGATCATATAATTATTGGATGGAATATGGGGTAAAAACACACACACGAATTGAAGATGTGTTATTGGTAATTTTATCAACAATTTCACACATATAAATTGAAACAAACATAAACCATTTTCAGACAATAAATCTACATCTTAAAGAAAAAGTTCCACACTATATTTCTACCTACGTGTTGCACTAAAAACCGTCACCTTGACATTCTTCTGATTTTATGAGCTCATTAACACTCATACATTCCTCCTCTGCAAGTCTTACAAACTTTGTTCCTCATTCCAAGCCCTAAAACTGGAGGAAAAACCCTAAAAACTCAAAAAACATTGGTTATGCAGGTAACATGAAGCCTACCTGCATTCCTAGCTTGGGTACGCAGGTAATACACTGCTTACTTGCGTTCCAGAATGTAGTTTTCCCTTGTAATGCATGCGTACCCTTCTCAAAGTCAAAAAAGTGAGAAACTAAAGCGAAAAAGTTGAATTTTGGTCAATTCTAGAAGGTTCTAAATGAGATTTTTTGGGGATGAGTACGCTTTAATAAGGTTCATGCATCCCTCACCTTAAGGAACTAATCCCTTGATGTGAGGAGCCTATCCCTTTGAAGGAGGATTCTATCCCTTCAAAGGTGGAACCCTAACCTCTTCATCTGCTCTATAAAAAGAGGCATTGGGTAGCCTCAAATGGAGTTCAAGCTTTATGTGTGATTGAGTTGAAGTGCTGTTGAGATTTAGACTTCTTTCTACTGAGATTTTGAGAGGAAAGATCACATACCTCTATGTGCTTCTGAAGGAAGAGTGCAAGACTTATCAAAGTAGAGGAGACTCCTTCTTCGGACCCCGGGAAGGCCTTTCAAACATCAAGGCTAAGGTTGTAAGGTTCTTCTGTTATTTTAAGATTAATACAATCAAGTTTTGTTTTTCTGAATAAATTGTCATTCGATTGTTTATTTCAATAAGCTGTTGTTTGATTGTTTATTTCATAGATTCCTTGATCACTATGATAGGTATGTTTTATAATTATTTTCTATACAGGTGCTATTTAATGTTTTCTTGTTTGTGATTTCAGGTCGACGAAAGACGACACTTTCTTGTGACGAAAGAACTCTTGTTGCGATGGAAGGATTATTGATGCGACGGAAGCACTACGACCCCAAATAAACATTTGGATCTAAGGTAGGATCGACACCTTCATAGCTTTTACTTGTAAAACAAATATATTTAGAGAAAGAAAAACTTAGTTGTTCATTTGTTGCTAGATTGTCTTCTGACACTAGGGAGATTGATCTTGTCCACAAGATCGATTTATCCGGCCAACAAATTGGCGACTCCACTGGGGATCGAACCCAGAATCTCTGGTTTCTGGGATAAATCTTGCGGTAGGAAATAAATCCAATTGTAATTGGTACAATCTTGGAAGCTTCTCTTAAAGGATTTAATCATGAGATCATGTCCAAAACTTTGAGACAATCAATTATGTTTCATCAGGAAGATATAAGATCTGCACGCATTACAAATGGTAAACCTCAGATTAACCATTTTCGAGGAGCTTGGGGTCACTTGTTGGTAAACCTCGGATTGACCATATCGAGGAGCCTTCAAGGGGATTGAACTTTCTTACTCTGCCCTTGCGCGTGGAATCGGATCGTAGACTATTCCCCCAGTTGTATTTGTTACTGTTGGTAACCTTAGTGTTCATAAGCTTAATATTATTTCCTAAGGTGACAGTGAAGGAAAGATCTCACTGTACTTGGAGCAGATGTTGACTAGACTCACTTGGACTCTCTGGGGGGTTCTCTTCACTCGAGATGGTTTTCTGAAGAAACTTGTGCCAGTCTGTTTCATTAAGAAGGTTGTTGGGGTAACTATTCCAACCGCCCTTTCTATATTAAACTTCTACTAAGTTGGAATTCATCACCAACTAGTGTTTTTAGTACGGGAAGTTACTGTTTATGTGTGGTTTGACTCCTAGTTTTGATAGCGCGTGTTAATTTGTTTGTTTTTACTTTTAGAGACCATAGGTGTGAATTGTGAATTTTAATTGTTAGGTGTGAATTGTGAATTGTTAATTTTAGTTTTAAATTGTTAATAAAATTCACTGATGTTGAATATAATGGAAATTTTTCCAGAATTTACCAACCAAGGAACCCCTCTTAATGAGAATCCTAGTACTTTTCCTTCCTTTGGAAATTTTGGTCCTCCTTATATGGCTACTTTGTCATTACCTGGATTTACAATAGGTTTACCGATATGGTTATTTTCAACATCGTTGGCCACAAATACTCCAATTGTTCCACCTCAACCAGATGCTTCACCTCAATAGAGTTCACCATCTCAACATCACCAACCTTCTGTTGACCCTTTACCTTCTTCGCCTAATATTTCTTCCTCCATTTCTTCCTCTTCGCTTGGTAAAAGCCTTGATGCTAGTAACCATGTGGCTAGGAAGAAGAAGAAAGGGAAGACGAAGAAGAAGAAGAAGCAAGATAAGAAATAATTCAACCAACCAACCATGGTTGTAAGTGTTAGTTGTGTTGAGGAAACCTCCAACATGCATCATAAACCCAAATACCCTTGAAAGCTTTGTAAGGGTGACCACTTCCTTATCAATTTTCCTGGCATTCCAAAGGTCTTGGAAGTATGGTCAGAAAAATCTCATCAACTTTCCGTTGATCCATCAACTAGTGATAGTCAGGTTCCTGGGAAAAATGGTAAAGTTAGGTTTCCTTGTAATTTATGCAAAGGGAGTCATCAAACTCACATTTTCCCTCACATGGATGAAGACTCAAAATTATTGGAAAACCTTATTGTTCCACAGCAAGAATTTCCAACTGGTTACCGTAAAATTTCTCCCAACCTACCGTCAACTGACGGAGTGATTGATCTAATTTCAAGTACAGTCGATCCCACTCTTCCATTGGAGAGTGAAACTCATATCACTCAGGTTGATGATCCATTAGTTGATCGAGTGGTCAATTTTATTTCACATTCGGTCGATCCCATTTTCCCTATAGAGAGTGAACTTCATACTGCTCAGTTTCTTCTTGTTACATTAGATTCTTCTATGCTAGGGGGCATTTCACCTATTTCTACAGAACCCCCTCCAAGTACTGAGGTATTTTCTTTTGATTGGAATAGACTGACAGAACCTCGTCTTCCTTCCTCCACCCCTTTCCAAATCATTGTGAAGTTTGGTGATCGGGACATACACCGCACACAGGTAGATGAAGGTGCTTCTGTTAGTATTTTATCCTCAACTGCTTGGAAAGCTTTGGGTTCCCCTTAGCTTGTGCCTATTACGCAGAATCTGAAAGCTTTTAACAGAACCATTAGTGAACCTTTAGGGATCCTTCCTAAGTTTTCTATTACTTTGGAAGGTAAAACTGTCTGTATTGATCTTATGGTAGTTCGAGGCCCCTTAGATTTCAATTTACTCCTTGGGCGAGACTATGTCTATGCAATGAACGTTGTAGTATCGACACTCTTTCACGTGATGTCTTTCCCTCACAATGGAAATATTGTGACTATAGACCAGCTTTCGTTCCCTAGTCTTGATTCGACTACCAATAATCCGGCATCCTTGAATGTTCCTCATAAGAAAGTGGTATCTACCCCGCCACGGGTTAATTATGTGGCAACTAGTCCCATGTTTTTAGTTACTGATGTAAACGAGCCTCTCACTATTTGCTCGACTTCCTATGACTTAGATCTGGTAATTGACATGGAAAACTCTATGGGATTATTTGAACACGATGTTTTTATCTCTTTTGAGTCCCTTGACATGTCTTCCTTTCATAGAACTATTCTTCCATCTGATGAAGACCTCTTGGAAGCCATGATCAAGGTGTGTCCATTGACATGTCTTTCTTCCAGTTGGAAGCCATGATCAGTTGGTACGAGGACAGTTCCTTTTACTGTGTCAACCTCGTTAAAAAATGAATCAGTGACTCCGAGGAGATTTCCTTTTAATTTGTCAACCTTGTTAAAAAATGAATCAATGACTGTGAGGATAGTTCCTTTTACTGTGTCAACCTCGTTAAAAAATGAATCAGTGAGTCCGAGGATAGTTCCTTTTACTGTTTCAACCTCATTAAAAAATGAATCAGTGAGTCTGAGGATAGTTCCTTTTACTGTGTCAACCTGGTTAAAAAATGAATCAGTGGTCCGAGGATAGTTCCTTTTACTGTGTCAACCTCCTTAAAAAATGAATCAGTGAGTGTGAGGATAGTTCCTTTTACTGTGTCAACCTCATTAAAAAATTGAATCAGTTAGTCGAGAGCATAGTTCCTTTTCTTCTATCAAGCTCGTTTAAAAAATGAAACAAGCTTCCATGAGGACAGTTATTTTCCTGTGTCAACCTCATTAAAAAATGAATCAGTAGATAGATTGTAGAGATTATATTGATAGATTAGACATAAGAAGTTTCTGAGGATGGTTCCTGTTACTGAGTCAACCTCGTAAAAAAATGAATCAGGTATGAGGAAAGTTCCTTTTATTGTGTCAACCTCATTAAAAAAATGAAACACGTTGCCATGAGCATATTTCTTTTCCTGTGTCAAGCTCGTTAAAAAATGAAACAAATTTTCCCCTAATTGAGTCGAGTCTTTGACTAGATCTCGTAAATGTTAAGTCATATATTTAGGTTAGTTATTTCAGTTTTTGCATAATTTTCTTACAGTTTTAGGTTGGGTCTTTCATATGATCTCATAAATGAACCTTCATTCCATCCAGCTATTAATTACCAGAAGTGTACTTAGTTGAATGAAATGAAGATGGGGGGCGTGCACTCTGGCAGTTACGCTTAGGGGGCATCAAGCACAGTTTTCTCTCTGTTTCAAGCTTGTGTAAAAATGAAACCACTTTGAAGCATAGTTTTTCTCTGTTTCAAGCTTGTGTAAAAATGAAACTTATCTTGAGTCAATTTTGGTTATTTTCAAGACTCGTTAAACTCATGAAAATCCCGAGATTATTTTTCTATATTTCATTCTCGTAAAACACATGAAAATTTCGAGTTCTTTTCGTCTTTTCCTGCTCGTAAATTAAATTGAAAGTTGGCCATATGAGTACATTTTTATCCCTTTTTCGAACTCGTTAAAACTTATGAAAAATTGAAACCCTGGAGTTCTCTTTTAAGCCCTTTTCAGAATCTCTAAACATGAAAAGATTTCCAAGCACTTAACTATTCGAACTCGTTAAAGTAAATGAATGATCGTCCCTTCAGTATAAGTTTACCCCTTTTATGCACTGAAATGGACTATTTACGAAAAAGGTATATGTTGACTAATTACGGTCAACAGAGTTCTCTCCCTCATTATTTTATCCTTTTTCGGGCTCGAGAGACTAAATTTACGAAAAATTACCCCCATGGAGTCTTCTTAAGTTTTTTCTTCTGACTCTCTAAAATTGAAAAAACATCGAGTTTCTCCTATACTGGACTCGTTAAAATTTAACAGTAAAGGACCTATTCAATTTTTAAACAGGAATGAACCACTCCTTCTTAGGGTTCGAAATCTTAAACTAATTTGGACTCATCCAAAGGATGAGCTTATAAACAAGAAAATGTTGTCCTCCTCAAGCTTGTCAAAAATAAAGAGGTACTTGCCAGAAATGGTGGGGGAAAAGAGAGAAAAACGAACCTGTTTGTTACATTTTGATTATTTGGAAAGCCGTTAACCACTCTTGAACACAAAACTTTTGTTCACCTGGGTTGGGAAATCCTTTGCCTAACAGTTAATCGAACCATATTTTAAGTCTTCAGTCGGTTTCTAGGAATTAGCTTTGGGTCAATTGTCACCAAGCCATCTGCAGTGTCATTATGCATTCAAGAGGACAGTTCAAATAAACCATTCATTTGCGAGATATTTGTCTTCCATTTTGAAAATCCCTGAGTCAGTCCTTGCCAATATATTTCTTCAAAACTTGATCTATGATTTCGTGTTGTGGGCTTGCCTACGACGGATCACTTTCTATCGACGACAGCTCATTATCTAGGAATTTGATCTAGAAATCGTCAGTAACTTGGAATCTGCATGCCTCAATGGCAAGTTTCTCGCCTTCGACGATAGGTTGCATCATTGACCTTTGATCGAATGATTCCGTGACATGTTCGACTTCAGCTCATTCATTCACATTTCATTGATTGTACTGATTACTTTGAGAGCCATTGACATTACTGGTGGTTTCTCTCACACTTGTTAACAGTTTACATTATTGACTGGTAATCAAGTGGTTTCTACCATGTTCGACTTCGACACATTCATTCACATGGATAGAATCGTACTGGTTTGAGAAGCGGAAATCAAGACCCTGGATCTAGTTTCTACAATCGAGGCTGTGAGGAATTTTTGTTATCATTTATACAGTGGACGATTCATAAACAGATGGTTGCGTCCATGCTGTGTCTACATATTTCTATGTTGTTGATGTATTGAAAATCATTCCTGTATCATAACAATTTAAATAAATTTTCTAGTTAGTTTTGATCTGAGTATGGGAATGCCTACCACAGCGATGATATGTTTACATATATATATTTTGCATTGAATTTTTTTACAGGTTCTGACCGGGGTGTCCACAGGATGATCCTTGAAATGATAAATTACTTCACTCTTCATATATAACAGAGTTCATCTTCATCTATTCCAGACTTCGCACTTTAGGGGGAAATCTGTTGCACTAAAAGATATCACCTTGACATTCTGCTGAATGTATGAGCTCATTAACACTCATACATGCCTCCTCTACAAGTCTTACAACCTTTGTTCCTCATTCCAAGCCCTAAAACTGGAGGAAAAACCCTAAAAACTCAAAAAGCCTTCGGTACACAAGTAACATGAAGCCTGCCTTCATTCCTAGCTTGGGTACACACGTAATACATTGCTTACTTGCATTCCAGAATGCAATTTTCCATTGTAATGCCCACATACCCTTCTCAAAGTCAAAAAAGCAAGAAACTAAAGTGAAAAAGTTGAATTTTTGTCAATTCTAGAAGGTTCTAGATGAGATTTTGTGGGGATGAGTACGCTTTAATAAGGTTCATGCATCCCTCACCTTAAGGAACTAATCCTTGATGTGAGGAGCCTATCCCTTTGAAGGAGGATTCTATCCCTTCAAAGGTGGAACCCTAACCTCCTCATCTACTCTATAAAAAGAGGCATTGGGTAGCCTCAAAGGGAGTTCAAGCTTTATGTGTGATTGAGTTGAAGTGCTGTTGAGATTTAGACTTCTTTCTGCTGAGCTTTTGAGAGGAAAGATCACATAAATCTATGTGCTTTTGGAGGAAGAGTGCAAGACTTATCAAAGTAGAGGAGACTCCTGCTTCGGACCCCGGGAAGGCCTTTCAAACATCAAGGCTAAGGTTGTAAGGTTCTTCTGTTATTTAAAGATTAATACAATCAAGTTTTGTTTTTCTCAATAAATTGTCATTCGATTGTTGATCCAGATGGATATTGGTGGCCACCTACCTATTCCACTTGGGCCCCCACCATTGTCTTTTTCATTTTTTCAGTTTCAGCATAATTTACTATTTTTAGCAGTTTTTCAGGTCCTGAACTTCTGGAGCCGTTTTGAGGCCCTAAACGACGTTTTTTGGGCATCGCGCCTCCAGCGAATGTCATTCCGTTTTAGAATGATAGTCATAGCGAAATTTGTAGTCCTCGGATAGAGATTTCTAATGATGTATCATGTGTGTCAAACGAAGATAGTATGCCAAAGTTATGTCCCTGGGAAGTTGAAACACCAGTTTACCCAAATGGAGCCCATAGTTTTGGCGCTTCATCTCCTAGGGTTAGGTTTTTGGATGTTTAGGGTTCTCCATTATTTCTCAATAATAAATAGGCCCTTGAGCCTAATTGTAACTTAGTTCAGAGACCTGTAGCCGCCACATCTCTTCTCAGAGATAGCTACCAGTGCCCTAGCTAGTTTTATTTCCATTCTATCTGTAAGAAAATTTCAGTTCTTTGATATTAATGAAATGAAGTGTTATTTCTGCTGCATCTCTGTATTTATGGCTATTTGTTTATTCTGTTGCATTCCTACATAAATCCAGATCAATTTTTTATTTCAATAAGCTGTCGTTTGATCATTTATTTCATAGATTCCTTGATCACTATGATAGGTATGTTTTATAATTATTTGTTATACAGGTGCTATTTAATATTTGTGTGTTTGTGATTGCAGGTCGACAAAAGACGACACTTTCTTGCGACGAAATAACTCTTGTTGCAATGGAAGGATTATTGAGGCGACGAAAGCACTACAACCGCAAATAAGTATTTGGATCTAAGGTAGGATCGACACCTTCATAGCTTTTACTTGTAAAACGAATATATTTAGAGAAAGACAAACTTAGTTGTGCGTTTGTTGCTAGATTGTCTTCTAACACTAGGGAGATCGATCTTGTCCACAAGATCGATTTATCCGGCCAAAACTACGTATTTTCTTGTGGGAAAGACCACCTAGGAGGACCACATGAGGTGCTAATGAAATATTTAATACCAAGAGCCTAAACATAGAATTGGTCCATAGATATATTTCTTTTAAATTCTATTAAAATGTTTTTAAAAAAATAGAAGATCATAAAACATGACTGCAAGGAGATTTTTGCGAAAGGTGTTTCTTGTGTTGAGATTCAACAAGACGATGAGCTTAGTGGGCCCCATAGGCTATTTTTGGCGCAAGTCTATTTTTAGACATGGTGATCATATTTCAGAAGTTGAAATATGCTATTTGTGAATGGTTGATCAAGTTGGAAAAATAGATGAAATTATATTTTTAGAATATTGGGGGAAGTCTATTTGTAAATCGTCAATCTAAAAATAGAAGTGTCGATTATTATTAGATCTTAATAATAATCTGATAATAAACAATAACTTATTCTCTTGGAGCACTTAGTTTCAGTGCACAGATTTTGAAAATCAGTGGGCTGAAGGAATTACGCAATTCCTAGGGTTTACTGGTGGTTCATGCATGGAGGAATCAATTAGAACTGAAGTGGCAAAGTTATGACAGAGTTGAAAGAGTAGTTCATGGAGTTGTATTCAGTTTAACTCAGTTAGACTCAGTTGGGATAGTTGTATCTAGTCTAACTAAATGATACACTAGTGAGAGTGGAGTGAATTAATTAGTTAATTAATTCGCAAATAATAACTCACTAATCAACTGAACAAATACAGCAGTTAACTACAGTGCATGCCAGTTCCAGTGGAGGCCCAGTGGAGAGATAGGTGAAAGGGCAAGATGGACTATCTGTTGTCACTATAGTGATGCATTGATTGCACCACACACACATTGGAGTTGCCAATGAGGACTGTACAGTCAAGGCAAGGGTAATTCAAATTCATTCAGAGCTATTCTTCAGCAAGGATTGCATAGTGGAGGCAGTCTAGCAGGAGGGTAGAAATCGGTGCATGGATTTGCATATTTTTTCTATGTTAGTGTGTGACGATTGATTGTACTAAGAGCTTGATGTAATAAGCTTTGTATGATATTGTTACATGATCTCCATGATACATAATATATGATATTTGGGGTTTTCAGCTTCAGGCTTTCTTGTTAAACAACTGTGTTATGTGCGATTGTTTTTATTTATGCTTCACATGTGTTTGTAATTAATTTTCCACAAAATATTAACAGTGGAATGATTCTGTATTTTGCAAGAAGTTAAATATTGTGAGATCAAGGGAATCTGGATGTATGCATGCTTATTGTATACTAATTTCTACATGGTATCAGAGCAGTGTTAATTCTTGAAGATTGAAATTGTGAATAATTGTTGAGTTTGCGCTGGTGGACAATTTGAATTTGCTACAGAAAATTCTTGGTGCAGAAGTTGAGCATACATTGAAATGTCTTTCAATGGGTTGCGATTGGAGTATTCCCTTGATGGGAGCTGGAATTACATAGCCTGGAAGGATAGGATATAGGTGGTGCTGGAGAATAATGGACTGATGGACTTCATCGATAGAGATGTTCCTAAGCCAGGATCTAGCGATGTTGCATTACTTGACGCATGGCAAAAGAGGATAGAAAAGGCAAGAAGAATTTTGTTGGAAGGTGTGAAGGACCATATTGTATCCAACCTTCATGGAAAATCCACTCCATTCTTAATGTGGAAGGTTTTGACATATTTTTTCCAAAGCAGCAGTGACCAGAGGATGTTGGCGCTGAAAGACAAGCTCAGAAAAATAAAAATGGAGAAGGGTGACAATATTCCAAAATATCTCATGAAGTTTTTCCACTGTAGGGATGAACTGGGAAGTGTGGGGATTACTTTTGATGATGAATACTTGGTGAGCTTGGCTCTCCTTGGGCTTCTGAATATTTGGCATAGCTACAAAGACTCTGTCAATGGACGGGAGAAATTGTCGGGATGGGAGCGACTTTGGTTGGATCTCATGCAGGAGGAGATAAGGCGGGGTACCAAGGATGGCCCTTCATCGAAGAATGAAGATGAAGACAATTTCTCTTTAGATTCCAAAGCAAGGAAAGGGAAGGGGAAGAAATTTCCTTCAAAATCCGATGCTAAAGGAAAAAAGCAGGATTTGTCCAAAGTGAAGTGTTTTCACTGTCACAAACATGGGCATTTCACCACTAACTGCCCATAGAAGAAGAAGAACAATAAGGTTATTGGAGCTATAGCTGGAGAGGCCTTAGCCTCACAATTTGAACTTGATTTCTCTTTGATCACATTCTTGTTTTCAAGCTATATGGAGTTAGTGTGGTATCTTGATAGTGGTACATCTTTTCATATGACTGGAGATAAGGATTTGTTTAGTGACTTGGAGGAGAAGGACCTCCATATGCATATAGAGATGGGTGACGATGGTCGATACAGTGTGACCAGAATTGGGACCATTAACTTTGAGAGGAAGTTTGGTAATCCATTCTTGTTGAAGGATTTTATGCATGTTCCAGGTCTGAAGAAGAACTTGGTCTCAGTCGCAATGTTGGAAGGCAAAGGTTATGATGTTGTTTTCACTGAGGGAAAAGCTTTCGTTCGACATAAAACAACGGGTCAAAACAAAAGGATAGGGATTCTAGTTAAGAATCTCTACAAGCTGGAGGTAGATGGGTTCGCTACAATGGTGGGAAAAGTGGAAGAAGTGGTGAGTTGGGATGAGAGTGAATTGTGGCATAGGAGATTGGGCCATCTTTACCATGGCGCTTTGAATATTTTGCAGCAGATTTATACTGGACTTCCCAAGGGTACTCTTGTGCAGTCAGATCAGTGGAAGGGATGTACTATGGGTATGTTTTTGAAGACCACCTTTCATGAGAAGGAGAACCATGCTTCGGTGATCCTGGAGAAAATTCACACAGACGTGTGTGGACCTTTCTCGGTTTCTTCAACAACAAAACAAAGGTATTATGTTATATTTGTTGATGATTATTCTTGTAGATGTTGGATCTTCTTCATGCAGAAGAAGAGTGACACATTCTCAAAGTTTGTGAGTTTAAAGCATTGGTGGAGAAGGAGTTGGGGAAGAAAGTGAAAGCTCTATGGAGCGATAATGGTGGTGACTACATCTCGGGCGAATTCAAAGACTTCTGTAGCAAAGAAGGAATTCAAAGAGAACTCATAGTGCCTCATAACCCATAGTAGAATGGGTTCACAGAGAGGAAGAGCATAATGATTGTGGGTGCTGCATAAGCGATGCTGCATGACCAGGGCTACTGATGCACTTGTGGGTGGAAGCATGCAACACTGTGGTTTATGTGAAAAATCGTTGTCCTCATAAAGTACTTGGCATGAGCACACCTGAAGAAGCTTTTACTGGTAAGAAGCCTGATATTTCTCATTTCAAGATTTTTGGCTCATCTGTTTACATTCATGTGACAAAGGTCGCCAGGAAGAAGCTAGAGTCGACTGCAGAAGTTGGGATATTTTTGGGGTACACAGAAACACCCCATAATTATTTTGTGTATTTTCTAGACAATCGGATGACTGTGGTGTGACGAGATATAAAATTCAATGAGGTGAAAGCCATGAAGTGTTGCTTGAGAGGGAGCAACACTTGCATGCAGAGGGGGAACTTCTTGTTCCCAAAGATGAGCCTCTAGATGTGGATCAGCCACAGGAGGATATTCATGGAGTGGAGGAGTCCACTCATGCAGAACCAAACATTATATAAGGCAGAAAGTGTACCACAGAAGCTGAGAGACCAAAGCTTGATGTGGCACAGAATGTAGGATTACCTACATCATAGCGCAGATAGACAGTCACCTAACCAATTTACTGGATACATGGCTCTCACGAGCAAGTGTATCGTGACATAGCCATCTTCTTTTGAAGAATCAGTGAAGGAGCCCACATGGGTAGATGCCATGGTGGAGTAGTATGACTCCATTGTCAGAAATAGTTCTTGGGAGATTGTTCCAATGCCGGTGGGTAAATCAGTGGTGGGATCAAGATGAATCTAGAAGGTAAAGCAAGCTTCTGATGGGAGCTTCGAGAATTATAAGTCAAGATTTCTTTCTCGGGGCTTCTCACAGATCGAGGGGATTGATTATGAAGAAACCTTTGCACCTATCGCATGGTATTCTTCCATAAGGACAATCCTTGCTCTCTAAGGGAAAATGGGTTGGCACATTCATTAGATGGATGTGAAGACTGCGTTCCTTAATGGGATCATTAAGGAAGAGATGTACATTGAGTAGCCTGAAGGATTTGAGATCTACAGTAGCAAGTCACATGTGTGCAGGGTCAAAAGAGCGTTGTATGGGCTGAAGCAAGCACCTCATGCTTGGTACACACAGGATACAGCTATTTCACTAGACTTGGCTTCACCAAGAGTGAGGCGGATGCAAACCTGTACCAAATTGTGGTGGAGGGTAAGCTTTTAATCATTGTTCTTTTTGTTGATAATTTAATACTAACGGGTGATAAGCAGTTGATACACTCATGCAAATTAGATATTGCAAAGCAGTTTGAGATGAAGGATTTGGGCCTCCTTAATTATTTCCTTGGATTGGAAATATGGCAGTGGGAAGGTGAACTGTTTGTGTCTCAAGGCAAGTATGCCCGGGAGATACTGGAGAAGTTTCACATGCAAGGTTGCAAGCCTATCGACACTCCTCTTCCAGGAAATTGGAGAAAAGAGGATGCTACATCAGCAAAGGTAGTGGATGCCACTGTTTATCGATATTTGGTGGGTTCACTCATGTATTTAGTTAATATAAGACCGAACATATTCTATGTGGTGAACTAGCTTTCACAAGCGATGGTTAAGCCTACCGAGCTCTTTTGGAAGTCAGACAAGCATGTCCTGAGATATCTCAGGGGCACATTTGAGTATGGTTTATGGTACATAAAGACGGATGAGGTGAAGCTGCATGGCTTCATGGATGCAGCCTAACAGACAGAAAGAGCACATCAGGAGGAATTTTCAATATCAGATCTACAACATTTTCTTGGTACAACAGGAAACAAATATCAGTGGCACTCAGTTCAGCGAAAGCAAAATACATGGAAGCAAGTCAAGCTGCATGTGAGGCTATCTGGATGAGGAAGATCCTGGTCGATTTTTTTGGTTCACATTTAGATCCTACAGTGATACATTGTGATAATTAGAGTTGCATTAAACTCTTGATTAATCTTGTGTTTCATGATAGATCTAAATATATTGATATCTGGTATCATCATATTAGAGATTGTGTGCAATAGAAGATCATGTGATCAAGGTGGATATTGGTGGTCACCCACCTATTCCACTTGGGGCCCCACCATTGTCTCTTTCATTTTTCAGTTTCAGCACAACTTACTATTTTTAGCAGTTTTTTGGGTCCCAAACTTCTAGAGTTGTTTTGAGGCCCTAAACGACATCTTTTGGGAAAACCGAGAGCAACATGGGCCCATGAACTGATGTTTCTCACTCAAAATTTGTATTCCTTGGATAGATCTTTCTAATGAGGTATGGTTCGCTTCAAACGGAGATCGTATGCCAAAGTTACATCCCCGGAAAGTTGAAACACCAATTTACCTAAACGGGGCCCATATTTTTGGTGCTTTATTTCCTAGGGTTAGGGTTTTGGATTTTTAGGGTTTTCCATTGTTTCTAAATAATAAATAAACCCTCGAGTCTCATTGTAACTTAGTTCAGAGGACTGTAGCTGCCACATCTCTTCTTAGAGATAGCTACCAGCGCCCTAGCTAGTTTGTTTCCATTCTGTCTGTAAGCAAATTTTAGTTCTTTGATATTAATGAAATGAAGTGTTATTTCTACTGCATATTTATATTTATGGCTATATGTTTATTCTGTTGCGTTCCTGCATAAATCCGGATCAGTGGTATTAGAGCATTCTTCTTTTTCTCGATCCTTCTTTGCATGTCCCCAACGAGGTCGGGGTATAAGGATTTAGGGCTCGATCTGGTGGAACCTTTGCAAGATCAGCCTCGCAAACCCCGACGGAAGCCCATGGGGGACGAAAAGAAATATGAGGAATTAGGAGTTCCTATCAAAATATTGCTCGAGGAGGCCCTCGAAAAACAAAGGAACATGATGATGGATAACTTTGCCCACATCCTTCAACGGCTGCCCACCAGCGGTGCATCTGCATCCAGCAGCCACTCTGGAGGTGCAACTCCTTTTAAGGTATAAGTAAATTTTGACATTCCCATATTTGAGGGTCAAATAGATGTAGATGCCATAGATATATGGTTGAATATATTAGAAGGATATTTCTCGGTTCATGACTTTTCTGACCGAGAGAAGATTATTTTTGCACTCCTCAAAGCTACCCCCCATGTCAAGGACTGGGGGGGAACCTACTGTGAGAAAAAGGATGACACAGAACCCTCTCTATTCTCATCCGTACCCACTTGGAATTCTTTCTGAGATGCCATCAAGGGAAAATAATATCCCATGGGGAGCTATGAAGACAAGTACATACAATGCACCACATTGCGACAACAAAGGGATCAAGATGTGCATGAGCTGACGAATCTGTTCCATACCCTGCGCACAAAGTTGGGTATCAAATATTCAGAGAAACATCTGGTGCTAAAGTATTGCATTTTTCTTCACAGATACATTTAGGAGGAAATGGAGTTCCTCGACATCTCCTCACTTGGTATGGCATATTGGTATGCTGCCAAGATTGAGCAGAAATTCAAAAAAAAGAAGCGAGACTTTGGATTTGCGAATCAAAAGCAAGGGAAAGGTGCTCCCAAACCGTAGAAAAAAGGAGAGATCCAAGGCATGGCAGCTCAAGATAGCCTGTCAAAGACACAAGGAAAGAACAACACCACAAAGCCAAAGAAGGACACGGGAAGGTGGTGTGAGCTCCATAAGAGCTCCACTCACAACACGAGTGTTGGGCCAGGCAGTCGCTGGTGGCCAAGATGAGGGCTTCTGAGTTAGATTCATGCTCTGACTCTGAATCAGAACCTGACAAGGGGAATGACAAAGGGAAACATATTATTGATGCGGAGCCCAATGCCATTACTTCCACTACGAGGATCCAGAAGGAGGAACTAGAAGATCCAAAGGAGGAGGAACGTCTCTTCCACTGCCAGATGTGGGTAAAGGGCTCCCCGGTACAGTTCAGTGTCAAAAATGGGAGCCAAAAGAACCTCATTTCAGCAGATGCCGTGAAGAGGATGGGTTTTCTGACCACATTTCACCCACATCCATACACCATCGGGTGGCTTCACCAAGGATGAGATCTCCGTGTCAGCCAAAAGTGCCGCCTTCCCTATAGCATCAAGCCCTTCATGGATGAGGTATTATGTGACGTCTCTCTTATTGATTTTTCTGATATATTATTAAGACAACCATACTCGTGGAAGTGTCATGCTATGTATGAGTCTTGGCCTCACGCTATTATTGTTACTTTGGGAAATAAGTTGTACAGGATACTAGAGGTACCACCCCCTACTACTATCTCTTTGGTTACTACAAAACAATGCACTAAGCTCATTTCCAAAACCAGGAAATTATTTTTCCTGATGATTTGCCCCCAGGGAAAGAAGAATACTGTGGCCACAACCTCCAAACAGGGATCCTCTGCACGACAACAACAAATGGACAAGGTTGTGTAGGAGTATGGGGACATCTTCACCTCACTTGCAGGGGTTCCTCTGCACTGTCAGGTTAAGCACCCAATTGATCTGACCCCAGGTGTGCCACTACCCAATGGAATGATCTATCGGCACTCTGTTCTAGAGAAAGATGAAATCAAGAGGCAAATTCAGGAGCTGCTGTAGAAAGGTCACATCCGACCAAGTTCATCACCCTGTGGGAGCTTGATCGTGTTGGTACAGAAGAAGGATGGGACGTGGAGACTCTGTATTGACTATCAGGCACTGAACAAGTTCATTTTCTGGAATAGATACCCAATCCCACGGATTGATGACCTTCTAGACCAACTCAAAGGGGAAAAATATTTCAACAAGATCGACTTGAATTCTGGGTATCACCAGGTACCAATTGAACCCTCCGATGTGTGGAAGACTGCCTTCAAAGCCAAGGAAGGCCCTTTCAAATGGTTGGTCATGCCTTTCGAGTTGAAAAATTCTCCTGCAACCTTCATGAGGTTGATGGACGACATCTTGCAGCCATTCACCAACTCATTTGTAGTGGTGTACTTGGATGACATTCTGATCTTCAGCCAGACTTGGGAAGAGCACCTCCACCACATCCGATAAGTCCTCCAAATACTGCGGAAACACAAGTTGTGTGCCAATTTGGAGAAGTTCACTTTTGGCATGACCCAGGTTTAATATTTGGGATACATTATTGATGAAAGGGGGGTACATGTGGATCCAACCAAGATCCAAGTCATTCGGGATTGGCCAGCCCCAACCACCATAATAGAGCTTCGCAGCCTTCTGGGTCTTACTAATTTCTACCGTAGGTTTTTGTTGGGATTCTCTCATATCACTTGGCCCTTGAGTCAAGTCACCAAGGGAGGAGCAAGAGAAAAATTCTTTTGGTCGGAATCTCAACAGAAGGCATTCATAGAATTGAAAAATCTCCTCTATTCTACCCTAGTGCTCACATTACCATACTTGCAACAACCATTTGAGATCAAGACAGATGCCTCTGACTATGCTATTGGGGCAGTTCTTACTCAACAAGGACATCTAGTGGCATATAACAGTGAGACATTGTCTGACACGGTTCGCAAGTATCCCACTTATGAAAAAGAAATGTATTCCATTGCAAGCTTGTCGACAATGGAAGCATTACATTTTGGGGAAGGAAACAATCATCCACACAGACCACCGGCCCCTGCAGTTTATACAGACACAAGGGAAGTTGCAGAATGATCGCCATCAGAAGTGGTCCACATATCTGCAACAGTTTCATTTGAACATCAAGTACAAGAAGAGTAGCACCAATAATGTTGCAGACTTACTCAGCCGACCACCGATCGTGGCGCTCACCACTGTTCTCAACCCTTGTGGGCACGAGACTTCTGATTGGACTTCTGATTGGCTGCTTCTCTATGAGAGAGACCCAGAATTTGGCCACACATACAAGGCACTCTTGGGGGATACGCAAGTTCCAAATTTTCACCTCCAAGATGCACTCTTATGTCACCTGGGACACCTTTGTGTTCCTTCAAGCGAGCATGCCAAGATGATATGTGAAGCACACTACTGTCGAGTCACTGGGAATTTTGGGGTCGAGAAAACATCAGCAGTACTACAGAAGTATTTCTATTGGCCAAACCTTTGAAAGGATGTCGAGAAGCACATCAGATCCTACACTGCTTGTGCCATTGCCAAACCGACCATAAAGAAGAAAGGCCTATATACTCTGCTACCTACCCCTAGTCAACCTTGGGAATCCATCTCCATGGATTACATGTCGGGCTTGCCTTCTACTAAGCATGGAAATGATTGTGTTTTTGTGGTCATCGACATATTCTCGAAGATGGCCATTATGGTGCCCTACAAGAGGAATATCACAGCAAAAGCCACTGCTAAAATATTCTTTGAACGAGTGTGGGTGCACTTTGGGATCCCACAGTCTATCATATCAGATCGGGATAGCAGGCTCCTCAGCACATTTCATTCCAGCCTCTATTCTGTTAGCCCCCCTATGAAATTCTTGACAAGCAAGTTGGGGGCTAGATTATTGTCGAGCCTTCAAGGAATGCCTCTCCCCCTGAAAAGTCATCCTCCTTGAAGTCTCTTTGTGTTGTGCCTAAGATAAATCCTCTCTGTTGATCCATTCCTCAGAAGGCCTACATTACCCCTTGTTCCCTGCCAAATCCACATTTTCCCCCTATCGTTACCCTTTGGGCCTCAAAATATGTTAAAAATGGCTTGAAAACCCACTTTGAACCTTATTTCAGGCCCAGCCCCTTTCCCGCTTAGTCCCGCGCCTTTTTCTCCATGTGATCCAGTGCCCAAATCACCCACTGAAGCAAAAGGCACCTATCCACTGAGTTTATCGGGTGCAACTCCATCCGTCGATCTTGGTTGATCGGACGGTGAGCGTGAATCCCGACGCCCTCCGTTTTCCCCCCGTTCATTTTCTCATCGCGCGATCGCCGTTCATTTCTCCATTAGATCAATGGTCCATAGTCCTTCCGTCAGAGGTCCCTGCCCATGCACCATGCCCTAAAACCACCTGGTTTATTCTGCACCACTTATCCGCAGTAGGCGGTTTTCCTCGATAGCCCAGCGATTCCATACACCTTTCGACACCTGTCCTCCTGCACGATTTCAAAACCGTCAATCCCATCCGTTAACTCCATCCTTCCCGCATTATTATCCAGACATGGATGCCCAGCAAAATGGCCGTTGACAGTCTGATTTGGAGTTGGCCATCCAATAGCTATCGCCTGTCGAAGATGCACGATGGTTAATGCAGTTGCACACGCGATAAACCATGTTATGGCCCGCCATCCGTCGCCCTCCGCCGTTGATCTCCGCCGCGATCAATGGTCCATATTCATCCACCCACTGTTGACTATTCCACTGTCTCCCAGTCCCGCCACATCATCTCCATGTGTACCCTTCGTATAGTCTTCCCGTCCATTCATATTTATCCATCCGAAAGGGTTATTTTAGTGTTTTACGTTGATTTTTCATTTTCTCCGCCTGCAACTGCATTCCTCCACCTTTCTCCATGCCATGAATGTTTCCACCGTAACCCCACATCATTCCGCCATGTAACCAATTTGTGCACCCATTCTCATCATCCCGCTGCATCCATCACCCCCGTCCATGGATTTCTTAACGGGTTGCGTATTTTGCAAGTTTACAGAGAGGTGGGAAAGTCTGTCATGATTTTACAGTGTTTCAATGCAGTGACAGGGAGTTTGTGCACCAGAGTTAATGAATAGCAAGTTTTATACATCATCAGAGTGGTTTTCTCCATCAAAGGACAAATTTAAACTCTGCAAACCCTCTCCAGTGCCATTAAAGCTCAGCATGCATGAACAGAGACAGTACGGGAACAACAGAGAGCTCGAGGCAAGAAATGGAAGACTTATGAGCTTCCTCAGGGATTTTTAGAAAGGCAAAGGTACAAATTTGAAGACCCCGAGGATCGATCAAAGGATCCTGAGCACAAGTAAAAGGTAACATCAGGGTTTGTTCGTCAGCAGAATGTTTTTCTTCATAAAGTACAGGGCGCCCATATAGCATTTATTATACACAATGCCCCTTAAGGAAGTTCCACCCTAACAGCAGTTCAAAGCCACCAGACCATTTATATGACAGACTTCTCAGTAGTTTATTTTATTTTTGTTCAAAGCACCAGGAGTACTACAGCCAAAAGATGTCAAGATCATACCCGGAGAAGATCACTCTTTCACAAGGGAGGTGACAAAGATTAAATACACAAGCAATCAAACAGAATGGGTTTCGGCCATGCATTCATTTTTGTGTTTAATGTTACATTTAGTGTTCACCTACCCCCTCAGTCGATCTTCTATTCATCCTCTGCTATAAAGCACAGAAGGAAATTATGGTAAAGTTTGTTGATGAGATATCATCGAAATGTAATTATTTTCCTCTTGAGACAAGTTCTCTGTGTAATATTGTAAGATAGGCTAAGATTTGATGTATTCAGACTAAATGTTCAAGTTATTGTTTATGATGTACCTGATTGGTGTTGTTTTTAATATGACAAGCATATTTCTTTGGATCTTGATCTAAAGCAGCTGGTGATGTTTTCTTATCTCTGTGTTTGATTTCATTTCATTCCATTTCTACTGGCTCGCATCAGAAGTTTGGCATAAGATTTACCCTTGAGGTACCTTATGTTGCTGCTCTCCCAGCCCTTTATGTTTTCTACTCATATGTGTATCTGAATATTGATTTAAATTGATTTAACCAATGTAGTGGATGTTATTTCCTGCTCTCTGATGTATGAATTAATGAAATCTATGTTTAGATGTTCTTTTTAGGATTTAGTTGGATGAGTTGAGAACACTGGGAGGTCTAGAACCCTGTCTCTGCCTCACTAGGATCTTTCCATCCCGATTAAGCCTTTCTAAGATCCCTCGTACTGCCTCTAATTTTTTCCAAGCAGGCCTGGAGTTAAATGACCTCTGGCCTGATCTATAGACAGAGTTGGTTGGTTCTCCTTTATCCATTTTCAGTCCTTAATGTTCCATTTCACCAATCATCTTGCAAGATCCAAATGCTCTAGATGACTAACCCAACCGAGAGCTTGCACATTGAACACAAGTAAATCCTTTCCTGACTCCATAGCCCAATGGCCTTAATGTTCTCTGAGTTATCTACCTTTTCCTAACTTCCTCTTTGCTCATCCTTGTCTTGTATTGGATCCTTCTTTCCTGATTCCCAACAACCAAACTCTTAATCAAATAAACAAACCCTGTGCATATAACTAGCCTAACATCTCAAACTTTGAGCCTCAAAGACATATATACTTTGAAAATCATAGAGAGATCCCTCTCTAGACCTAGGAGGGCTAGATCCTAAGGTCTGAAAGTGGTTCTATGTTGTCTCATCTTTTGGTCTTGTCAACCTGGCCAAAACATGGGAACCCCAACATAATGGCGACTTCGCTGGGGAATTTTGAGTGCACCTCACCTTAAACACTCTTATAAGCTCAGAAACTTAGAACTCTGGTTAGGTTGGCAGTAAGTCACACCTTTTCCCTGAACAATCTCTGCATCATTTGTTGTGTTCTTTCATACTCTTAGATAGAGCCTAGAAAGGGCCAGGTAGCCTCCATATCTCATCCTCTTTTCAGAGGTGACACATCTGGTAAATGCCCTCCCAGTCAATCTCTAGTTGGAATTTGTTGTGTTTTGAGGTTATTCTTGGAAGGTGATAGTGCCCGAGCACTGTGGTGGATAGTGTACCCCCTAGGAACATCCTAAACCCTCCACCTGGCGACTCCATAGTTCCTAAATGTTTAAAAGACTCCACTGGTGATCAGTACGCCTGTTGATTAACTTGGTTTCACATTAGACTCCACTAGGAGACCAGCCTCTGAGACAACAATCAACCACAGTAGAAGCAACAAGTAGGGTTAAGCTGCTTGGCTAGGAAACAACATTCTGGCTTTCAGAACCATCCACACAAGAGCTTATCCCAACCCTGACCCACCTGAAATAGTTGAAAATCTGGAGAGTATCCTCAAAGGAGCTCCTACACCTAAAGGAAAAACTATTTCCAGTCACATTTATAGAGCTAACTCCGCACCAGAAGACCTAGCAGCTCTATCACATTTTCCCCCTGACCTAGACCTACCTAACAGGCTACCAAGGACTAGGTCATTCAATCATCTAGACCAGCCAGACCCTAAGTTTCACAGTTCACCATCTCATAGCGGTCAAAAAAATAGGGGCAGAGGAACCCCTCCATCTACACCGCCCGATATCCACTTCACTCAAAACTTGGGGCTCTCCCACACTAGATCTGCTCAACAGACTTCTGCTGGTCCTAATATCCCGGTTATCCATATACCAGCGGTTGAGTCTCAAATCTACATCTTTTCCATACACCTTTCTATACCTTTTTCATTCACCTGAACCTCCCAAGTTGTCAATATCATTGTATATTAATTTCAAAAGAGCATCTAAAATGGTTTTTAACTATATTTTTGTGTCTGCTGTTTGATTTTAGATTTTGCTCATTTAGCTACGGAATCTTGCCACTTTCCGCAGCTGCTGCAACTTTCCGCGGCCATTTTGTGAAACTCTATGTTACAGGTGTCTTAAGGTAAAACGAGCCACATGGGCAAGTCAGAAATGATGTGGACATGGATCGTGTCCTATTGGCTCGGGAAAATTCATCTAGGGAGGCTGCGGTCAAAGGTGGCCAAGTGGAAGTCAACCGTAGAGTCCCACGGTGACAGGACTCTGTTTCTCGTCACGTGGAGATTTATATGGTCGTTTCTGAATTGCGGGAGACAAATCAACACCTGTACATGGCTCCATAAGCCGAATTCAAACATCCACTCTTCATAGATTTACTCCTCAACGCGGCCATGATCCTAGATCTCTGGACGTAATGGTTTACGTGTTCTCCATCAGCATAAACTTTAGGAAATTAGTTATATCACCTTCAGTATAAATCACGCGTTTGCATACACATAAGAGTTAGTTTTTATCAGTCTCCATTAGCTTTTAGACAGCTCTGTAATGTAATTACATTGCCACTGTGCCGTAATATCACCTTTCTGTTATGACTGCATTTTAATATATAAGAAGACTCTGTTTCCAAGCGTAATTCGTACTTGAAGGCTGTTGCCAAGGCTGGTGTAGAGGGCCCCTGCACACGCTGAGGTTTTGTGCATTATTGTATAGTTATTGTTTTATTTCTTTAAGCTCATTGTGCCATAAGTCATTCATGTGTTTATACATTGCATCTTTCATGGTATATATGCTTCATTTCTGTTTATAATCTTTCATGCTTTACATCTTGCTTCTGTCCATAATATTTCATGTTTTATGTTATTGTTAACTGATCGGTGTTCTTGTTTCAGGTTATAAATAGGCAGCCCGGGCATTTGCATAACTTTTTGACTAATGACATGGAATTAATATTGTTCTGCTGCTAATTTACTTTTCTTAGTTTCTGTTTAATTTCATTACTGCTTTGTTTATTTCAGTCTTGCACATTTGTTTCGGTAGTTAGATTTAGATATATCAAATTGTTCATGTCATTTTCAGTTACCTCCGAAAGCCACAGCTGGACTGATGGTGAGGGATTGAAGTATGAATGTATAGTTTGATATTAGTTTACTTTCTACAAGTTAGATATATTAAATTGCTCATGACATCTTCAGTTACCTCCGAAAGCCACAGCTGGACTGATGGTGAGGGATTGAATTATGAATGTGTAGTTTGATATTAGTTTACTTTCTGCAAATTAGATATATTAAATTTCTCATGACATCTTCAGTTACCTCCGAAAGCCACAGCTGGATTGATGGTGAGGGATTGAATTATGAATGTGTAGTTTGATATTAGTTTACTTTCTGCAAGTTAGATATCAGGTTACTCAAGTTGTTTATGGTTACCTCCGAAAATCATAGCTGGACTAATGATGAGGGATCAGAAGATAAGTTGATGTAATTTGATTTAGATTTATTTTGTTGCAACTTTTAGATTTCTTTCAACATAGTTTCTTTTGTGTTTAGATAACAGCAAGGATAGTTTGGTTTTCATGCTCAATAGTTCACTGTTTGATTTATTAGACTAGCAACACATTTTCATTTCAGCAGCACATTTTCATTTCCTTTCAAGTTTTTTCATTGTATGTTTCAAATTCCTTTTTAAGTTTCAAGTTGGTAAATCATTATAGAGGATATCATTTCCTTGAACAATCATAACCATACTTGTTTTTATTTTAGAATTTCCATCTCACATTAGAAAACCAAAAACGACAAAAATTTAAGAAATAGGTTATCTTGCACATATAGTGCACCGCACTTCATCAACTTACGAATCCTGGATTGATAAATTAATGTAGCAATTTTGGACACACTAAATTGACCAAACATTTTGGTGCAGTCTTATACAGAAAATATAGGGTGAAAATCAGGAACACCTGACACTCTATATTTTCCAAAAAAAAAAATCTCTCTTTCATTTCACAAGTTTTGTGACCACCCACTCCATTCCACTTCATTTCACTCCATTCCACTTCATTTTATCTGTTTCATTCCATTTCATCAATAAAATTCATTTTCATGACCATTTCCATCTAGTCATTTTTCATCCGTTCATGTTCATTCATCCAAATAATAGCTGTGTCAGTTTCCGCAGCTGACATCAGTTTCCGCAGCCAGAAGCAGATTTCGCAGCTACCACTCTGTTTTCAAAAGAATGTATAGCCAGATGTTATTTCCATAATCATGAAATTAAATGCAGGTGAGAGGACCAATTATAAATACATGGGGAATTCAAGATACCAATGAAGAGCAACTAATTGAAGACCAAGGAAAAAGGCAAAGATTCCAAGGTATGAGTAAAAATTCATTTCAAATAGCATTGAAAACACATTTTTATATAGTTCTAAACCATAAGCTCCATCCATTATGTGCAATGATTATATTGACAAACTCCGTAACCCTTTCACGATCTCCATATGATCTTCTCGCATTCATTCTCAAACGGTCCCATAATTAAACCCCCGATCTTCACTCATACTCTGATATTCCACTGGTGACAATGAGATGTAGTTGATTTGACTACGGCTTCTTACAGCCGCATAAATCCATAGCCGTTGTTTAAACGTGCTCACATTTATTTTGCAGCCACCAAATTTCAAAACACTGCCAGATGTGTTATACTCCTCCTATTGTTCTGTTAATCTCACAGTCATATCTCTGCCGTGCTCAGGAAACCCCTCTCTATTCTGTCTCACTCCATTTCGTTCTCTGTTACGCTACAACCTATATATCCACTCTTTGATATCTACCTACAGTAATTGTGCTCATCTCCGTGCATTCAGCCGTTCTATTTCCATTGAACCCTCACGCAGGAAAATTTTTGAAGAGCAGAAAGAAGGATGGGTAAATTGCTAAAGAGCAGAACTAGAAGGACTTAAATTCATGGAAGGATATCCGCAAGTAAGGGATATATTGAAGAAATCAAAGTGGTTGTGGTTTATCCAAAAGTTCAGAGGTTATCATAAAGAAGTGACAAAATCATTTGCAAGGTCGTTCAATGGCCTGGAAGTAGAGATTGGAGACCTTAAGTTTGCAGTGAACGAGGCATCTATAGCAACTGCCATGGAACTTCCTCAAGAGGGTGAGCGTTGGTTTAAGAATAAAAGCATTAGTTATGAAGCCTGGAGAATAATCTTATGAAACCAAGGTATGGACATAACTATTTTTAAAAGAGGAATTCCTATTCATGCATTGAAAGAGGAATGGGCTAATTTGCTGCTAGTTGTTCAAAAATTCATTACCTGTGAAGGCCGTTTTGGGTCCATGTATATGTACCATACCAGATTTCTGATGAATTTTCTAGATAATCAAACTCTCAATCTCCCATATTTTTTATTAAATAGTTTGAAGAAAATTTCTGTGACTGTTCAGAAGCATTTAGGAGATGTAGAACCACATCTATATCACCATGGTCTTGTAAAAATTTTGATTGAAAAAGAGTTAAAGGAGAAGAAAAACACATGGGAACAATTTTTGATTAGAAATTTCTTTGAGGAACCTCAGGAAATTCCTGAAGGTAGCACATCAAGAAGGAGTAGGAGAAAAAGAATAAATGATGAAACTCAAAGTACTCCTACTCAATAAATTCCTGAAGGTAACACATCAAAAAGGAGTAGGAAAAAGAGAACAAATGATGAAATTCAAAATACTCCTACTACTACAATTGAAAGAACTGATAGGGAAGAGAGACTGTCAAAAAGGAAGAAGAAAGAAACCAAGGGTAAGAAGCCAATAACACCAAAAGAGAGAAAAAGTATTGAGGCTATACATCAAACCCCTTCTTCCGAAGAAGAAGATCATCAAGTGTTATCTGAAAGATTGGTTCATCTTCAAGAACAATTATCTATAGCCAAGAAGAAAGAGAAAGGAAAACAAAAGAAAAAGGATAGTGGTCCACAACGTGTGAGAAGAAGCTCCAGACTTAAGGGGAAATTGAGGAAAACGCAAATGAAAGGACCCCATTTCATTGATTTGGGAGAAGAAACATCTGAACAATCCCTAGCTGACCATAGTCCATCTCACTCTCAATCAGTTAGTGAACTTGCTTCATTTCATTCTCAGTCAGACATTGAACATAGTCCATCTCATTCTCAGCAAGATGTTGATGTGAGCCCTTCTCAGCTAGATTTTGAAGATAACTCTCCTTCACGGCATTTTGGGGACAGCCTAATAAAAATGACACCTGATACAAACCCCAAGCAGCAAGAAGTATATGATTATATAGAATCTTTGGAAAAAGAAGCTACATGTCCCAGTACTTCGTACATCCAGCCTCACACAATACAAGATGATCTAGTCCAATCACTAAAACAAGAAGTCTTTGAGCTAGAGCTTTTAAATAAACACATTAAAAATGAAAATGAGGCATTGAAGGAACAAGGCAAATTAGACAAAATCATTCATGATAATACCATGCTACATCTGGGAATATGGTAGAAGAAGAACAAGAAATTGAAAAGGAAATGCCAGAAGTTAAGCAGAGCACTGGTTAATATCAAATTTAGATGCCTAATGAAGAAACCTAGGATGTTAGCAGCACCAAGGAAGAAGAGGAGAGGATTGGATGTACTGGCTAAAGTGTCAAGGCATATGAACTGAAGAAGGATTATCAAAATTTTGGTTGCATGAGTACATGCAACACCTTCACAGTGGGGGTATGTTGAGTCTCAAATCTGCATCTTTTCCATACACCTTTCTATACCTTTTTCATTCACCTAAACCTCCCAAGTTGTCAATATCATTGTATATTAATTGCAAAAGAGCATCTAAAATGGTTTTTAACTATATTTTTGTGTCTGCTGTTTGATTTAGATTTTGCTCATTTAGCTGCGGAATCTTGCCACTTTCCGCAGCTGTTGCAACTTTCCGCAGCCATTTTGTGAAACTCTATGTTACACGTGTCTTCAGGTAAAACGAGCCACATGGGCAAGTCAGAAATGATGTGGACATGGATCATGTCCTATTGGCTCGGGCAAATTCATCTAGGGAGGCTGTGGTCAAAGGTGGCCAAGTGGAAGTCAACCGTAGAGTCCCACGGTGACAGGACTCTGTTTCTCGTCACGTGGAGATTTATATGGCCGTTTCTGAATTGCGGGAGACAAATCAACACCTGTACATGGCTCCATAAGCCGAATTCAAACATCCACTCTTCATAGATTTACTCCTCAACGCGGCCATGATCCTAGATCTTTGGACGTAATGGTTTACGTGTTCTCCATCAGCATAAACTTTAGGAAATTAGTTATATCACCTTCAGTTATAAATAACGTGTTTGCATACGCATAAGAGTTAGTTTTTATTAGTCTCCATTAGCTGCTAGATATCTCTGTAATGTAATTACGTTGCCACTGTGCCGTAATATCACCTTTCTGTTATGACTGCATTTTAATATATAAGAAGACTCTATTTCCAAGCGTAATTCGTACTTGAATATTGTTGCCAAGGCTGGTGTAGAGGGCCCCTACACACGCTGAGGTTTTGTGCATTATTGTATAGTTCTTGTTTTATTTCTTTAAGCTCATTGTGCCATAATTCATTCATGTGTTTATACATTGCATCTTCCATGGTATATATGCTTCATTTCTGTTTATAATCTTTCATGCTTTACATTTTACTTATGTCTTTCATGTTTTATGTTATTGTTAAATGATCAGTGTTCTTGTTTCAGGTTATAAATAGGCAGCCCGGGCATTTGCATAACTTTTTGACTAATGACATGGAATTAATATTGTTCTGCTGCTAATTTAATTTTCTTAGTTTCTGTTTAATTTCAGTACTTCTTTGTTTATTTCAGTCTTGCACATTTGTTTCAGTAGTTAGATTTAGATATATCAAGTTGTTCATGTCATTTTCAGTTACCTCCGAAAGCCACAGCTGGACTGATGGTGAGGGATTGAAGTATGAATGTATAGTTTGATATTAGTTTACTTTTTGCAAGTTAGATATATTAAATTGCTCATGACATCTTCAGTTACCTCCGAAAGCCACAGCTGGACTGATGGTGAGGGATTGAATTATGAATGTGTATTTTGATATTATTTTACTTTCTGCAAGTTAGAAATATTAAATTGCTCATGACATCTTCAGTTACCTCCGAAAGCCACAGCTGGACTGATGGTGAGGGATTGAATTATGAATGTGTAGTTTGATATTAGTTTACTTTCTGCAAGTTAGATATCAGGTTACTCAAGTTGTTTATGGTTACCTCCGAAAATCATAGCTGGACTAATGATGAGGGATCAAAATATAAGTTGATGTAATTTGATTTAGATTTATTTTGTTGCAACTTTTAGATTTCTTTCAACATAGTTTCTTTTGTGTTTAGACAGCAGCAAGGATAGTTTCGTTTTCATGCTCAATAGTTCACTGTTTGATTTATTAGACTAGCAACACATTTTCATTTCAGCAGCACATTTTCATTTCCTTTCAAGTTTTTTCATTGTATGTTTCAAATTCTTTTTTAAGTTTCAAGTTGGTAAATCATTATACAAGATATCATTTCCTTGAACAATCATAACCATACTTGTTTTTATTTTAGAATTTCCATCTCACATTAGAAAACCAAAAACGACAAAAAGTTAAGAAATAGGTTATCTTGCACATATAGTGCGCCGCACTTCATCAGCTTACGAATCCCGGATTGATAAATTAATGTAGCAATTTAGGGCACACTAAATTGACCAAACACCAGCTACTCAAGCCAACCCTGTACCTCATTAGAACATTATCATGGCAGCTTGGTATGCACCTTTTCTCTTAACTCAGCCCTTGTTACCCTCACCCAATGATTATCAATCAAAAATCCCGCACTTCACTGCTAAAGAGTCCATCACAGCTCAGTAGCATGTAGATAAGATGGAGGATTCTTTTGACTATATGGAAATTGATGATGAAACAATAAAGATGAGAATCTTCACCCAAAGCTTGGGGGGTGATGTAAAGAAATGGTTCAAAAATTTACCTCCTGGAAGTATCCAAGATCTCCCTGCGTTATATCAAACCTTCATCAACAAATGGGAAGTTAGGGCAAACCCTCGCCAGCTCCTAGCAGACTACATGACCCTTAAGAGGAACGTGGGAGAGAGCGTCCATGATTACACCACTAGATTCAACAGCATTTACAATGCTCTCCCTCCACACATGAAACCTTCACAAGGAATGGCCCTAGCCAAATATCCTGATGGATTTGATGCTGACATGGCCTATGAGCTTAGAGATAAAGAGTATAACACATTGGAAGATAGGTAGAAAGGAGCAATAAATATATAAGCCAATCTACTTGAGAAAAGAGCCAAACTAAGAGCTGAGAAAAGGGTAACATACAGGGATGACAATGTAGCTTCCACATCTGATCCCAAATATGATAGATTGTCTAAAAATGTGGAAGAGCTACAGGAAATGATGAAAAATATGGTTATCACGGTTGGCAACCAAAACAGGAACCAAAACTAGAACGTTAGAAGAAACAATGTTGCTCTCAACAGACAAAGAGAGTCAGATCAACAAATTATTCCCCCATTTCAAGAAAAAAATTTAGACGAGGATGAGGGAATCGTAGAAGACTCTGAAGAGAATACAATAAACATGCTTGAAACAGAGGACTCAATCTATAATTGCGATTCAGAAGAAGATCAGCCCTCACCCTCATATTGGGATGAGGAAGGATTGGAATCTGAAACCTACAAAATTGGATTTGAAAATGTTGTAATGCAAGTCAGGGAACAATATGAAATTAGGAGAAAAAAGAGCCAAGATACTTCCAAAACCAAAGCTCCTGAGATCACCATCAAGAAAAGGCCCGACAGATCTTCTAAAGCAGCCTCTGAAAGTAATAAAACAGCAGCTGAAAGTTCTGGAAAAAACAAAGAAAAAGACAACCAAAACGCTGAAAAACAAAGCCAACCAACCAGTAGCACTAGCACTGTAGTTAGCGCTCCTGATAAAATGATTCCTAACCCTGTACATAGTGAGAAATTACAAACTGATTCAGCTACTAAAGCAGTAGCAAATAAAACAGAGTTAAGCACTCCAAAGACCCAGTCCACTTTCAATTTAGAGAGTGAGATTGCAAAAATCAAAATCTCTGTACCATTATCTGAGTTGGCCACTCAGCATGTATATAAAGGCCAAATTTTGAAAGCATTGAATTTAGGGGAAAACAATGATACTGTAAATTTGAATGATGATCAACCTGCCCTGCTGTTCGGTCCAAAGATTGAGGGAAAGTTTCAAGAAGGGGTAGTTCCGCCTTTCTATATCAGTCTCAACATTCATGACAAGATTCTGCATAATGCCATGCATGATTCTGGAGCATCACACAATTTAATGCCTAAGGTAGTTATGGAAAGATTAGGCCTAGAGATAACCCGCCCTTACAAAGATTTGTATTCGTTTGACTCTAGCAGAGTGAAGTGCCTGGGTTTAATCAAATATTTATGTGTGAGCCTTACCCAGATCCTGGCTAAATGTATGGTCATGGATGTGGTGGTAGCAGATGTACCCCCCAAGTATGGCATGTTACTATCTAGATCATGGGGATCCAAACTGCAAGGAACGATGCAGATGGATGGCTCATATGCCACTATCCCTATATTTGGCCAACCTAGGAGACTGTATAGAGAATCCCAGATGAAGTTCCTAGTCAGTAGCCCCGAGAAACCTAAAAATTCACCACTATACTCTGTACACACGGACCTAGATTCTTTCATTCTTTATAGTGATTGATCTTTAGGAGAGCCAGAATCTGAATGTAGAAATAAAAGCAAGGACGCAGAGCCCATGGACTTAAGCATAATGGATACCCTAGAAGAATACCATGAAGAAAACCATGGGCAGGGTATTGAAAATGAAACTCTGAGTGAACCTGAACCAGAATCAGAACGTGAAAAGCAAGACAGCCAACTCTCTGAACCCCACACATGTCATGAATAACAAAACAACCCGCAGCCTAGTACAAACTCCCCAATGCAACATAATGGCGAACCCCTATGGGAGATGAATTTCGATGGGTCTTGTACTAGAAAAGATGTTGGGGCAGGGGTGTGGATACGTAACACAGAGAGTGACCATGCAGAGAGCCATGCTGTGAATCTGCATTTCAAATGCACCAATAATATTGCAGAATACGAGGCTCTTATTCTTGGCTTAAATCTGTTGAAAAAATTAGGAGCCCATAGGATAGCTGTGAGAGGAGACTCTGAGTTATTAATCAAACAAGTGAATGGTGAATACGCAGCAAAACACCCCAGGTTGAGGGCATATAGGAATGACACTATGGACTTATTGAAAACCTTTGTGGAATACGAATTGGTGTTTGTTCCCAGGAGTCAAAACGTTATTGCTAATGGATTAGCTTGCCTGGCTAGTTCATATCCTAAAACTCCCCCTAACCAACAAATCATCATTCAAACCAAGTTCAGGCCTGCAGTGCTAGACAACGAAAAATATTGGCAGGTCTTTGAAGGAGATAAACAGATCGATGATTTCCTAGTGGGCAGGAATGAGTTTGAATTTTCTGATTCGGACTCAAAATCTGATGATAGCTACCCAAGTGAGGATCCCCCAGATGAACAAGAAACACCCTGTAACATAGAAATAAACGTCCTTTCTGAAGAAACTGGAAATCCAACCACAAAATGTGGAAACGCAAAAAATGAGGAAATGGAGGTGTTGCAGGCCGAAGATAAGAACATACCCAGAGGCCTGGCGCCCCTAGAGGACCTTTTTGACTTTGATGACGTAGCAAAAAATCCCACTATAGAACATGCAGACTCAGACGTAGAAGAATGCAACATAGGCACTGAAGATAAGCCCAAAATGATTAAACTGGCTAAGTCTATACCTGCAGACATGAAGAAAAAATACATTGACCTGTTTAAGGAATTCATTGATGTGTTTGCATGGAGCTATGAAGACTTAAAGGCCTATGACACCAACATCATACAACACAAGATACCCCTGAAGGAGAATTAGGAGCCTTTCAGACAAAAACTTCGTAGGATCAATCCAAAACAATTGCCTACAGTAGAGAAAGAGATCAAAAATATGTATGATGCAGGCATAATAGTCCCGGTAAGGTTTTATGATTGGGCGTCAAACCTAGTGGATGTGAGAAAGAAAATAGGGGAGATCAGACTATGCATAGACTTCAGAAACCTCAACAGAGCCTCCCTGAAAGACAATTACCCTTTGCCCAGAATGGAACATATCCTACAGAAGGTAGTGGGCTCTAAGAGAATCTCCCTGCTTGATGGTTTTTCAGGATACAATCAAGTTCTGGTACTCCCAGAATATCAACTCAAAATAGCTTTTACCACTCCATGGGGCACCTTCATGTATGTGAAAATTCCCTTTCGACTGATGAATGTTGGAGCTACTTTCCAGAGAGCGATGGATATAGCTTTCTCAGATGAGATAGGACACTTCGTAGTCATCTACTTGGATGACTTGACTTTCTTTTCTAAAACTGAAGAAGAACACCTGAAATACCTGAGGAAATTTTTTGAAAAATGTAGAAGGTACGACCTGTCCTTAAATCCTAAGAAAACTATTTTTGGGCTGCAAGAAGGTAAACTTCTTGGTCACATTATATCTGAGAAAGGGATTGGGATAGACCCATAGAGGGTTGAGGGAATACTTCAAATTACACATCCGAGAAACATCAAGGACTAACAGTCCTTCATCGGGAAGATAAATTTCCTTAGGAGATTCATTCCCAATCTTGCTGAGCACCTTAGGAAAATGACCAACATGCTGAAGAAGGATGCGGGAATTAAGTGGACTGTTGAAGCCAAGAAATATTTTGAGTCGGTAAAACTTGCACTCACTCAAGACCCTGTCCTTATCAGCCCAGACTTCTCAAAGGATTTCCTAATCTTTTCATTTGCCTCCCAGCATACAATAGCTGCAGTCTTGCTGCAGAAAAATTCAGAAGGTCATGAACAACCAATTGCCTTCTTCAGCAAAGCCTTAAGAGACGCACCCTTAAAGTACAACATAATGGAAAAGAAGGCCTATGCCCTGGTAAAGGCCTTAAAAGACTTTAGGGTGTACATTCTGCATTCTCACATCGTTGCTTATGTGCAAAATATAGTGGTTAAAGATATCTTGTCCCAAGACCCTGATGGGAAAAGGGGAAAATGGATCGCTACAATATTAGAGTATGACCTTGAAATAAAACCCACCAAGTTGATCAAAGGTCAAGGCCTGGCTCAGTTAATGGTTGAATCAAACTTGCAGGCCCTTAACATTAACATGATAAATGCCTTAGATGAGCAGGAAGGATTTCCCCAGCCAACTGTTGAGGAGAGGTTTCAGAACTCTCCTTGGTACTCTGATATCCTCTATGTGCTCACTAATCTCAATTCCCCTCCAGAACTGTCCAAAACCAAGGCCAGATTCATAAAACTCAAAGATAGAAACTATTGCATTTTAAATGAAAACCTATACTAGAAGAATCCAAATGGCCTATTACTGAAATTCTTATCCGAAACTGAAGCTGAAAAAATCAAACAAGAGTTCCATGCTGGGGAGTGTGGAGGCCACCTGAGTTGGAAAGCCACTGCAAATACGATACTCAGGGCTTGCCATTTCTAGCCCACTCTCTTCAATGATGTTCATAAAATGGTAACTACCTGTCATAAATGCCAAATATTTAAGGGCAGAAAAAAGCTCCTTCCCCTCCCTTTACAACCTATCACCGTAGAAGGTCCCTTCATGCAATGGGGCCTAGATTTTATTGGGGAAATTCACCCCTCTTCTTCTGGGCAACACAAATGGATCCTAACTACTACAAATTACTTCACCAAATGGATAGAGGCCATACCCACTAGGAATGCCACTGATTCTGTCATCATTAGGTTCCTAGAAGATAACATCCTCTCTCGGTTTAGCTGTCCAAGGAAAATAATCACTGAAAATGTTGCTACTTTCAGATCCAAGAGAATGGTTGATTTCTGTCACAGGTATGGAATAGCACTTGGTCATTCAACTGCCTACTACCCTCAGGGTAATGGATTAGCTAAATCATCTAACAAAAGCCTGGTTACAATCATTAAGAAGCTGCTGGAAGAGAACAAAAAGTCATGGCATAAAAAGTTGGTACATGCTTTGTGGGCTAACAGGCTCACCACAAAGAAATATATTGGCATGTCACCATTCCAGCTTGTCTATGGAACCGAAGCAGTTTTTCCTACCAGCCTGGGAGTGCCAGTGATTAAGCTTTTCCAATAGATTTAGACAGAGGAAAACATTATGATGAGAAGAATTAATGAAACTATACATCTTCAACAAACAAGGGAGCAGGTTTATAGCAGAGCTGTCAAAGTTCAAGAAAGCATAAAGAAGTTGTTTGACAAAAGGACCAAAGCTTCAGATTTCAAATTTGGGGACAAGGTTCTGAAATGGGATTCACGGAGAGAGGACAGAGGCAAACACGACAATTTTTACAGCTTGTGGCAAGGTTAATATATCATCCAAGCCACTGTGGGTCCTAATGCATTTTTCTTGCAAGAACATGATGGTACAGAGCTGTTTGGGGGTCCTGTCAATGGCAGGATGCTCAAGCATTACTTCTGCTAAATTTCAGTTTCCAGTTTCAATTCCATTGTACATACCATAGCAGTGTTTTCTTCTGATTAAAAAAAATAAAAAATAAAAAATAAAGAGGAGTGGCTCAAACATGATCAAAATCTGAGCCAAATGGGAGCAGAATATTTGGTCCTAATATGCTCAAAATCTGGACCAGCAGTGAAAAGAGTAATCATCTCTAACGTGCCCAAAACCAGAGCTGAAAGGAAGAAAAATAAATGACTCTAACAAGCTCAAAACTTGAGTCACGAAAGAAGAAGGATGCTGCAAGTTTCATATTTTAGGCCTTCACAGTTTTGTTTTCTACAATATGCTATCCATGTGCAACTGTTTTTATGCCTTGGATCCACAGCAAGTCAGACAGTTTAATCCTGGCTTGATTGTTCTTTCAATTTCCTGTCTTAGAATATAGAGAAGAAGTCTTCTAGACAGTGTAATCCCAACAGACATTAGATTAGGTAGAGAATCATGTGAGACCAACAGTATAATCTGGTCTCATGGATCAATAAGGGTAGATTTAGAATAGGTTTGTTTTCTATTTGCAAAATGAAATGATATAAAGGGTCTGCTAGCTCAAATGCACCCTAAAGGAAGAAAAAATGCTAGGACTGTAGTGTGGGTAGGTAGTTTGGTTGGGAAGATGTTTCTGCTAATTTTTGTATCTAACATATTGTGGCAGTTGAAAACTGAAGAAAGAAAGGGATGTGCCAAGTAGCAGGCATCTAGCCCACTCCAAAGATTATTTCTGGTTTCTTGACTCCTTCAAGAAGAAGCCATCCCCATGTGGAGCCATTGTTAGCCCCCCTATGAAATTCTTGACAAGCAAGCTGGGGGCTAGATTATTGTGGAGCCTTCAAGGAATGCCTCTCCCCCTGAAAATCCATCCTCCTTGAAGTCTCTTTGTGTTTTGCCTAAGATAAATCCTCTCTGCTAATCCATTCCTCAAAAGGCCTACATTACCCCTTGTTCCCTGCCAACTCCACATTTTCCCCCTATCGTTACCCTTTGGGCCTTAAAATACGTTAAAAATGGCTTGAAAATTCACTTTGAACCTTATTTCAGGCCTAGCCCCTTTCCTGCTTAGTCCTGCGCCTTTTTCTCCATGTGATCTAGTGCCCGAACCACCCGCTAAAGCAAAAGGAGCCTATCGACTGAGTTTATCGGGCAAAACTCCATCCGTCGATCTTGGTTGATCAGACGGTGAGCGTGAATCCCGACGCCCTCCGTTTTCCCCTTGTTCATTTTCTCATTGCGCGATCGTCGTTCATTTCTCCATCAGATCAACGGTCCACAATCCTTCTGCTGGTGGTCCCCGCCCGTGCACCGTGCCCTGAAACCGCCTGGTTTATTCCGCATCGCTTATCTGCGGCAGGCGGTTTTCCTCGATAGCCCAGCAATTCCATACACCTTTTGACACCTGTCCTCCTGTATGATTTCAAAACTGCCAATCCTGCCCGTTAACTCCATCCTTCACGCGTTATTATCTAGACACGGATGCCCAGCGAAATGGCTATTGACCATCCGATCTGGAGCGGGCCACCCGACGGCTATCGCCTATCGAAGATGCACGATGGTTAATGCAGTTGCACGCACGATAAACCATGTTATGGCCCGCCGTCTATCGCCCTCCGCCATTGATCTCCACCATGATCAATGGCCCAGATTCATCCGCCTGCTGTTGACTATTCCACTGTCTCCCGGTCCCACCACGTCATCTCCATGTGTACCCTCCGTACAGTCTTCCCGTCCATTCATATTTATCCATCCGAAAGGGTTTTTTTAGAGTTTTACATTGAATTTTCATTTTCTCCGCCTGTAAATACATTCTGCCACCTTTCTCCATGCCATGAATGTTTCCACTGTAACCCCGCATCATTCCGCCATGTCACCAATCTGTGTGCCCATTCTCATCATCCCGCTGCATCCATCACCCCCATCCATGGATTTCTTAATGGGTTGTGTATTTTGTAGGTTTACAGAGAGGTGGGAAAGTCTGTCACGATTTTACAGTGTTTAAATTCAGCGACAGGGAGTTTGTGTGCCAGAGTTAATGAATAGCAAGTTTTATACATCAGCAGAGTGGTTTTCTCCATCAAAGGACAGATTTAAACTCTGCAAACCCTCTCCAGTGCCATTAAAGCTCAGCATGCATGAATAGAGACAGTACGGGAAGAACAGAGAGCTTGAGGCAAGAAATGGAAGACTTATGAGCTTCCTCAGGGATTTTTAGAAAGGCAAAGGTACAAATTTGAAGACCCCGAGGATCAATCAAAGGATCCTGAGCACAAGTAAAAGGGAACATCAGGTTTTGTTCATCAGCAGAATGTTTTTCTTCATAAAGTACAGGGCACCATACAGCTTTTATTATGCACAATGCCCCTGAAGGAAGTTCCACCCTAACAGCAGTTCAAAGCCGCTAAAGCATTTATATGACAGACTTTTCAGTAGTTTATTTTATTTTTGTTCAAAGCACCAGGAGTACTACAGCCAAAAGATTTCAAGATCATACCCGGAGAAGATCACTCTTTCACAAGGGAGGTGATAGAGATTAAATACACAAGAAGTCAAACAGAATGGGTTTCGGCCCTGCATTCATTTTTGTGTTTAATGTTACATTAGTGTTCACCTACCCCCTCAGTCGATCTTCTGTTCATCCTCTGCTATAAAGCACAGAAGGAAATTATGGTAAAGGTTGTTGATGAGATATCAGCGAAATGCAAGTATTTTCCTCTTGAGACAAGTTCTCTGTGTAATATTGTAAGATAGGCTGAGATTTGATGTATTTAGACTGAATGTTCAAGCTATGGGTTATGATGTACCTGATTGGTGTTGTTTTTAATATGACAAGCATATTTCTTTGGATCCTGATCTAAAGCAGCTGGTGATGTTTTCTTATCTCTGTGTTTGATTTCATTTCATTCCATTTCTGCTGGCTCGCATCAGAAGTTTGGCATAAGATTTACCCTTGAGGTACCTCATGTTGCTGCTCTCCCAGCCCTTTATGTTTTCTACTCATATGTGTATCTGAATATTGATTTCAATTGATTTAACCAGTGTAGTGGATGTTATTTCCTGCTCTCTGATGTATGAATTAATGAAATCTATGTTTAGATGTTTTTGTTAGGATTTAGTTGGATGAGTTGAGAACACTGGGAGGTCTAGAACCCTGTCTCTGCCTCACTAGGATCTTTCCATCCCGATTAAATCTTTCTACGATCCCTCGTACTGCCTCTAATTTTGTCCAAGCAGGCCTGGAGTTAAATGACCTCTGGCCTGATCTATAGACAGAGTTGGTTGGTTCTCCTTTATCCATTTTCAGTCCTTAATGTTCCATTTCACCAATCATCTTGCAATATCCAAATGCTTTAGATGACTAGCCCAATTGAAAGCTTGCACATTGAACACAAGTAAATCCTTTCTTGACTCCATAGCCCAATGGCCTTGATGTTCTCTGAGTTATCTACCTTTGCCTAACTTCCTCTTCGCTCATCCTTGTCTTGTATTGGACCCTTCTTTCCTGATTCCCAACAACCAAACTCTTAATGAAATAAACAAACCCTGTGCACATAACTAGCCTAACATCTCAAACTTTGAGCCTCAAAGACATATATACTTTGACAATCATAGAGAGATCGCTCTCTAGACCTAGGAGGGCTAGATCCTAAGGTCTGAAAGTGGTTCTATGTTGTCTCATATTTTTCTCTTGTCAACCTGGCCAAAACATGGTAACCCCAACATGGTCAATGCTGGACACCAAGCCCACCAAGTCCACAGCTTTCCATCCCCAAACAGATGCCCAGAAAGGGGTCATCAATAGAATGATTGTACACATTTTGTGCATGTACAATTCAAAGCATCCACGCACATGGGACAAGATCCTCCCCTATGTACAACATAGTTATAACTAGGCTCTCCACAGCTCAATCAACCATAGCCCCTTTCAGGTGGGATTTCAGCCACTGTGTCCCATTGACGTAGCCATGCCATTTGTGGCTACTCAGGCCAATTCGGCTCATGTCCAGTCCGATGTTGACAAAGAAAATAGCTTCATCGAGCAAATTCAACACATCTTCCAACAGGTTCATGACATATTGGACAGAGACAATGCTAAGTACAAGCAATGCCATGATCAACATCGGGTGCCACATAACTTCCAAGTTGGTGACAAAGTGTGGTTACATTTATAGAAGGAGCGCCTCACTGGACCCCACCAAAATATTTTCTTGCTCCAATAAGGGCCGTACACCATCACCAAGGCTGTAGGGAACAATGCCTTCAAGCTCAGTATTCCACCATTCCTTGGTCTACACCTAGTATTCAATGTGGACCGCCTTCGTCCTTACTTCCCACCTCTACTGGACACCTCTGACATTGCAGAACAACTCAAACCAACAAAATTAAACCCAGACTGCATGGAACAGGCCACCATAGATTGTATCATGGACATGAAAATCAAGAACACTCACTAACAGAATATCCAACTATATCGGGTTGTCAAAGCTGGCCAATTCCTGCACCAAGGAAAGTGGTTCACCAGGGACCAAGTTCAGCAGAAGTTTCCTCATCTCATGGAGGAACTTAACGCAATGGGGACCATTGCTTCCTAAGGGGGGAGGAATGATCCAGGTGGATATTGGTGGTCACCCACCTATTCCACTTGGGGCCCCACCATTGTCTCTTTCAGTTTTTCAGTTTCGGCACAACTTATTATTTTTAGCAGTTTTTCGGGTCCTGAACTTCCAGAGCCATTTTGAGGCCCTAAACGATGTTTTTTGGGAAAAAAAGGAGCAACATGGGTACATGAACCGATGTTTCTCACTCAAAATTTGTATTCCTTGGATATATCTTTCTAACGAGGTATGGTTCGTGTCAAACGGAGATCGTATGCCAAAGTTACGTCCCCGGGAAGTTGAAACACCAATTTACCCAAAAGGGGCCCATAGTTTTGGCGCTTCATCTCCTAGGGTTAGGGTTTTAGATGCTTAGGGTTTTTCATTGTTTCTAAATAATAAATAGGCCCTAGAGCATCATTTTAACTCATTTTAGAGGCCTGTAGCCGTCATATCTCTTCTCATATATAGCTACCAGTGCCCCAGCTAGTTTGTTTCCATTCTTTCTGTAAGAAAATTTCAGTTCTTTGATATTAATGAAATGAAGTGTTATTTCCGCTACATATTTTTATTTATGGTTATATGTTTATTCTGTTGCATTCCTACATAAATCCAGATCATCATGTTGCTTTAGTACATTCCTACGGAAGATCAGGATGCAGATATTTTGACGAAGGCGCTCACCAGGACCAAATTCGAATACCATAGAGGCAGGATTGGGGTGAAAGATAATCTATATCTTGTTCAGAGAGTGTGTTTAGATTCAACAAGATGATGAGCTTAGTGAAAAGAGTCGCCTTCACTAAGTGGGCCCACAGGTTATTTTTGGCGCAAGTCTATTTTTAGACATGGTGATCATATTTCAGAAGTTGCAGGATGCTATTTGTGGATGGTTGACCAAGCTGGAAAAATAAATGAAATTCTATTTTAAGGATATTGGGTGAAGTCTATTTATAGATTGTCAATAAAAATAGAAGTGTCGATTATTATTAGCTCTTAATAATAAGCCGACAATAAACAACAACTTATTCTTTTGGGGCACTTAGTTTCAGTGCACAGATTTGGAAAATAAGTGGGCTGAAGGAATTACACAATTCCTAGGGTTTACTGGTGGTTCATACATGGAGGACTCAGTTAGAACTGAAGTGGAAAAGTTATGACAAAGTTGGAAGAGTAGTTCATGGAGTTGTATTTAGTTTAACTCAGTTAGACTCAGTTGAGCTAGTTGTATCTAGTCTAACTGAATTATACACTAGTGAGAGTGGAGTGAATTAATTATTTAATTAATTCACAAATAATAACTCACTAATCAACTGAACAAATACAACAGTTAACTACAGTGCATGTCAATTCCAGTGGAGACCCAGTGGAGAGATAAGTGAAAGGGAAAGATGGACTATCTATTGTGACTATAGTGATGCATTGATTGCACCACACACACATTGGAGTTTCCAATGAGGATTGTGCAATCAAGGCAAGGGTAATTCAAATTCTTTCAGTTCTATTCTTTAGTAGGGATTGCACAATGGAAGTAGGCTAGTAGGAGGGCAGAAATCGGTGCATGGATTTGCAGATTTCTTCTATGTTAGTGTGTGACGATTGATTATACTGAGAGATTGATGTACTAAGCTTTGTATGATATTGTTACATGATATCCATGATACATAATATATGATAGTTGGGGTTTTTAGCTTCAGGCTTTCCCGTTAAACAGCTGTGTTATGTGAAATTGTTTTTATTTATGCTTCACATGTGTTTGTAATTAATTTTCCTAAAAATATTAATAGTGGAATGATTCTGTATTTTGCAAGAAGTTAAATATTGTGAGATCATGGGAATCTGGATGTATGCATGCTTAGTGTATACTAATTTCTACATCTTGTGACACCTTTGACACAGTTCAAAAGCTTGAAAGTTTTCTTGATGTTACTAATAATGATGATGTGTCTCTTGCATGATATGGGACTTCTGAAAATAACGTACCAAACATTAAAGATGAATGCAAAGGGTGTTTTGAAAAAAATATAAAATAAATTGGTTCCAAGCTTAGATTAGATTTCATGGCAGCAAAGGTCTAGGCAAATATGGGCAAAGAATTAGAAAGCCCATGGAGCCGAGTACAAGGACAAGAAATGATGGACTTGGTTTTGTGGTTAAACAATCAATGGGAAAAGCTAGTTTGTAGGAGGGGAACCTCATATAGTGAGTGAATCATTTACCTCTAGAATAAGTACATATAGATGGGAGAAGATTAACAACAGAAACCTTGTACAAGGAAACAAGTTGAACAACAAAAGTTGTTGAACCACATGGATATGCTTAGCTAACATGTTTAGCTAAAAGGCCACCATGATGAAACTCCTAGAATCATAATAATAAATTAAGCTAACAAAAACCAAAATTAGCTTCAAAAGCATAGACTCAATTAAAATTTTATTTCGGTTTCAGAATTATCATTAGAGTTGCAGTCCAGCCATGGAATGTGCCTCTCTGTTTTTTCCTTTCTACTTTTTTGCAAACAAATGGTGTATGAAAGCACTCTGAAATCAAAAATGACTTATGGGGGGGAGGGCAGGGGATTTAATAGGACCAATATGTAAACAAAACAGAGCATACCATGATTCCATAATGATGATAAACATATTATACCATGACGATGCAAAGAGGGCATTGCATGACAAAAATTTAGGCATACCCTGCAGTATATTGTGCATGGCATTCATTCTTCAAGAATTGTTTCACCGAATAGATTACTCATATTAAATGCCACTAAAAAATTTACCCACCAAAAATGCAATAAAGAAAAAATTATTAACAATGTTTTATTTCTATTGTGGACTCAAGTTAAACGGGCACTAACTTTTATGTTTACAAAGTGCATACATATTCATTGTAGTTTTAGATAGCCCTGTGATTAGGTCCACCTTTACTATTACCACCGATACCATTAGGATCAAGCTTGTGAATTTCCCCTTCACTTCTGGAAGGAAGACGTTGTGGGAGAAATCAGCAACCCTCTGTGCAGATATCTAGGCTCATATAGCAGAAACAGGGGAGGTTTATTCATTTGTGCTAGACTGTGTTGGACTAAGCTCAAATAAAAATTTGTTGGACAGAATCATTTCTATCTTGAGGGCTTCCCATGGACTCAAAAGATGGACTATTAAAACATCCCTTTCAAGTGCAAGATCTGCAATGGCTTAGGCCATTTTATGGCAACTTTCCCCAAAAGAATCCCTAAATTTGAAGTACAAAATATGTTCCTCCAACTATTGGATGCACTTCTATAATGGGATTGACATAGATCTTTCTACAATAAGATCTGATGATTAAAGTTCAGAAGTATAGGCCTTACTAAGCTTGGCAAATAATTCATCTCTTTTCACTGTGTCTCAAATTCTAATGATAATTTCGATCCTTTTATAGATGTAGTTCCTCCAACTTCACATAAACAGTCTTGAATCTGCTCTCCTCTTTGATTGCTTATTTCATTATATGTTGAAGGAGGATTCTGCAATAATGATTTGAATATTTGATTTGAAGCCACTATGAGTTATTGAGCCCAACTTTAACATATTCCCAAACTAGAATTCTAATAGTCCCTTTCTTGATGGAAACTTGGATACATTCCTTGTGATTGCATTCCTTCTCTTGGCAATTCTACCTAGAAAACCCCAGAACTGGTCTGCTTGGTTGGTTTAGCCAGCTCTGTTCTTGTTTTGATAACCCTGCCACCATTAGAAACACAAATAACATATTTATAGATATTGATTTTTTATTAATGTAAGAAATTTTTTTATCTATCAATTTCTACATTTATTGGGGCAGTTTTCTATTTTATTGAGTAGAGTTTAGAGTCTAGACTATCTTTAAAGTCATGTTTTTCTCATCAACAAATATCTTATCCTTATCCTTGAAAAAACAAACCAGATAATGGATTTCAACAATAGAATAGTAGCCCAACTGTACTATAAAATGCTTGCTTCATTTCTCTGATGAGACAGTTGATGACTTTACTACGATAGTGCAGATTTCACGGTTTTTTTTTTTTAAGTGGTCTACCATTCTAACCATGTTTTCATTTTTGTTTGAATGGGTTGATGATTTCTCTATCATTTTGCTTCTGCTCTGTAAAAGAATTACCTTTATCCATAAAAACTAATTACTTTGAGATGAGCTATTTTACCATGCAATCTTCTTTGTTATCTTTGCTAATTTTGTGGGACTTAATCAGTAAATGCCAAGATTCAGTATAGTTTTGAACCAAGACTCGGGAGGTCCGCTGGCTCATTAGAATGTAGATTCATCACTCCAACTCAGAGTTTTTAATAACCGTGTATGCAATTTCAGGGTAGGTTCATTTATGTTTGGGAAATACACATGAGATGGATAAGATTGTATGCATGGGAACAACATACATTTTTCTCATGGAAGGCTACAAGCCAAAAAAATGCCACTGTGACTTGTCCTTTACCAAAAACAAGATAAATGTAATGGCACTAATACGCAATGAAATTGCAAATTTCCAATACACCAAGTTGGATATCATGGGAATTAAACCATTTCTTGTGTTCAACATCCCTTTTAAGTTTTTAGCCTATTGTTTTGAATGCATTTTTAGAAAAGTTGTAGATCTTACAAAGTGGAAGTTCAGAAGAGATATCCATAGGGGTATACTCTGTCTTTCGAATAGCTTAGGGAATCCATAAGGACATACTGTAAAACCAATCCCTAAGAAAAACTCCAACAGATGATTAAATTCACAGCCCTTGAATAAACTTTCGGAGGCACTATCCTCAACCCTCATTGTTTTTGGATAGAACAGTCCACAACTCTCACAACATTTTTGGCAATTTAGAGTTTAACATTTTGGTATATTGGGCAGCATTATAAGATTTCATGGTTTCCAATCATATGATAATTGAAAAAATGTTTGGAATCTCACCAAATGCACAATGTGCATGAGAGGAAACTCCGAATTTGCTGATTTGATATTGATTTGGTTTGACTCAAGAGTTCAATTGTGACAGACCAACCACTCCACCTCTAGAACTGCTCTAGGAGAAGAAGAGGTCATGTTACATGCATTGTTCAAACTTCATGACATAAATTCTTTACCTACCTGAGCTAGTGCTGCTTTGACAGTTCCTCAGGGTACTAAACTTAGTTTAGCTCCCCAGATTCAGCCAAAAAATCAGGGTTCTCTCTAGAATTTATGTCCTTCAACCTTGGATGGTAATAAAGTGGGGCAACCTTTAATGGAAAAAATGTGGAGCTCCTTTGCTCCCACACTTCCCCAATATCAATAGCCAGGCCCCCTCAACCCTAGTTAGCCCCCAGATGACATCATCAGCCATTTTACAATGGCCAACACCCCTGCCTCGACCATCAAGACTAGAAGCCAGTGCATCGAACTCGAACTGCCCCGCGTGGCCTTCCATAAATTCTGCCACAACAGTAAACATGTACTATAAGATAGTCACAACTATAGTGGGAGCTACAAGCTTCCATTAGGCCTTGCACTCAGACCGGGTTGTCCTGCTCAATTCTTTGTGCTTGTGACTGTTATCTGAGGTGGGCATTAAGCTATCAAGCTGCACATACTCGTGAACTTCGAACTCATTGTTGTGTTCATTGGAAGGACTCTGAACATTTGGGTACCTACTTTAACATGATCATGCTTTTATGTACAAAATGTTAGTCACAGCTGGTGCACTTTATTAGATGCCTTTGCAACTCTTTTCATGGGCTATTTCAGTGGTGTAGATGATGATCTAGGGTGCAACTTTTATTGTTGTTATAGATCATATTTTGGCACTCTCTTTTAATGTTCTTCTCACATTTATCTTATGTTCATCCTTTCTTGGATAGGGCGCTACCACAGGTGGTATTTCAGCCTATTTCTATACCAAGAAAACCACCATGATTTCAAAAAATCATTAAGAGCAATTGAGATAGGTTCAGGAGGCCTTGTTGTTTAATCATCAGAGGAGAAGAAACAATAATGGATTTATCCTATTGGTTTTAAATATGCTGAGTAGAAATCATGGGTGTGTCATATTTGAATTGAATTAATGTGTATTTATGAATTTAAATCATTTCTTTTAGATTGATGGATTATCTCATAACTCTTGATGGATTTCTTTTAACTCTTAAATGTATCTTAGGAGAGAGGAAATAGTTTGAGATTCTATACAGTCTATTTTTCTCTAAGAAATTTTAGTTTTAGTTATTTATTACACTATTTTATTTAATTGAAAACCTTTGAGACCACATATTTGTATATTATGAGACTAATATAAGTAAGCTTCTTTGTTGAAATTTTTTAGGTTTCATTGTAAAACATGAACAAACCTGAATATGGCACATATGAATGGTGGAAAATGGATGTCTACTGCTCATGCAATCGCTTCTATGGTAGAAGATTCCAAAAACGACATGTTGAGAGCGACCATTTATCATTAAATGGTCCCATGCAAGGTTTTTTGGAGAATGACGAAGAAATGAATATGGAAATGTCTGCAAGAATTCAAAATAATGATTTAACAATTGGAAGTGGTAATAGTTTACCCAACATAATTGGTGAATATAATGTTAATCATAGCCCCAATAATGACAGTATACATAACGATTACATGGATGGTTCTAACGATGACCATGCACATGTAGAAGAATAAATAACTATTGAATCCAATGCAAGAGAAATTCTAGATTCGATTAATATACATGTTGATGGACAACCTCATGATAATGATATTATACATATGGCAAGGACACCACTAAACCCTGGTGCACAATGCTCCATATTTCAAGCTTTGTTACCCCTTCTTAACTTAAAAGTTGTCCATGGATGGACAAACAATAGTTTCACTGATCTTCTATAGTAAGTGTTTTTATACAAAATGGAAATTTCAAGTTTTTTTTAATAAATGTTTCCAAAAATATAATTCCACTCTAAAATATATCTTATCATTTTTGATGGTACTGTCACAGGTTGTTATCAGTTCTACTCCTTCCAATTAATAATAAATTTCCTAAATCAAAAAATGATATCATGTCATTGACAAAAGATTTAGGTATGGATGCTTCCAAGACGTATGATGCATGCCCCAATGATTGCATCCTATATTATGGAGATGGTAAGGAATCCTTATATGAATGTCCAGAATGTGGTGAGAAAAGGTACCATATAAGTGCATCATCAAAAAATGTAGGAAGAAAGGTACTACATCACATACCTTTAGCCCCACAATTTGAGAGGTTATTTGGATGTAAGGAAATGTCACAGCTCATGGACTATCATGTGAGAGGAAGGAGCACAAATGGTGTTATGAGGATGCCGACTGATGGAGTGGCGTGGCGTAAGATCGAGGAGAAGTGGCCAATTTTCAAAGATGAGCCACGAAATGCAAGAATATCATTAGCATTAGATGGTGTGAATCCTTATGGAAATCAATCAACACAATGGTCTACATGTCCAGTAATCGCTATCAACAACAACCTACCTCCATGGTTATCAACCAGAAAGGAACATGCTATGTTGACACTTATCATACCAGGTTATACTTTATGGAAATTCCTAATATTGAGTCTACATGGTAATAGTAACAAATTTCATGGTGCAAATGAAAATTTGAATTTTATGTCTTTACAGGTCCAAATCAACCGAAACATATGGACACATACTTGGAGCCTTTAATCAATGAGTTATTAATGCTTTGGCAAGGAATTAATATGAAGTATTTGTCTCGTCCTATTTCTTCAAGGATCTTTCAATTTCATGCAATGCTTCTTTTCACAATTCATGATGCTCTAGGGCGATCAATATGTTGTGGTGAGTTATAGTTGGTGTTAATAACCTCATATTGTATTTATTTATTTCATATTAAAATCCTAAATTATTACTTGATCTTGCATATAAAAATGAAAGCCCTTCAGACTAAGGGATCTTATGGATGCCCAACATGTGGGCCTTGCACTTCATCAAGAAGATCGAGTCATTTGGGAAAGACTATATATGATGAATATAGAATGTTTCTAAAGCCTGATCATCCATATCGCGTACAAGATAAGGATGATTTTGGTGGAAAGGAGTGCCTTATTAGAGAACATTCAAAGATGAATCTTGGGAGATGGATACATGCATATAGAGGCACAAATGGTAATTTTCATTCTCTCCTTTTAAATGATATACGATTACATTCCTAAAACATTGATTTGTTAAATTTAGTATTATTTTTATTTTTGGTAGGATCCCTTCCTTCGGGAATGACTCGAAAGACAATATTTTTAGAGTTTCCATATTATGAAGGCCTACCTATTGTTCACTTGTTTGATACAATGAACTTAGGGAAGAATTTATATGTTTGTTTATATAATATGCTATCTGAGAAGAGTTAAATACATGGGAGGAAACTAAATAAGCTACAAGTGAGGATGGACCTCAAAGAAGTAGGAAGAATGCCTCATCTTTGGCCAAATGATGATGGTAACTTTGTAGCTGATCCATGGTCTCTCACAAAGGAGGGGAAAGAGAAGATGATTAAATCCATAAAATCAGTAATATTCCCAACAGGTTTTGGAGTAAATTTTAAGAATGCATTCTCAAAAGGAAATGAACTTGTTGGAATGAAGACCCATGATTGGCATAATTTCCTTAGGTTATGTGCACATTGATCGAAATTAACTATATTATTTATTATGTGATTTTAAAATTCTTTTATTTAAAAAATAATTATATAGCATGAGTAATTTGTTAATTTTAACATTCTCATTGCAATATCTATTACCTGCCAGCCTTCCAAATAATATCGATGACAACATTAGGAGGACAATCTACATGCTAAGTATATTTTTTAGGTATGATGCATGGCCTGCATAAGGAAAAATATCTCTTCAAGTATAATGTGATATACTAGAAAATTGTTCATCTATAGTATTTTTTTTCTTTATACAAATCGTGGGCTTAAATTAATTAATTCTATTCTAGGTGGGTCACTTCAACAGAGATACACAAAAAAGACTTAAATATGTGGAAGAAATAACTCCCCATTTTGATGTGTGACATATAAAAATACTTCCCAACAAGTTTCTTCAAAGCACAGGAACACTACATTGTGCACCTCCTACATGAAATAGAGTTGTGTGGACCAGTTCAAACAAGGACAATGTTTCCTATTGAGAGCTATTTAAAGGTTTTGAAAATTTTTTTAAAGCAAAAGGCTCATCCTAAAGGTTCCATGCTTCAAGGGTACATGTTGTTCAAATCTACAGTTTATCTCATTGAATTGTGCAAAGAATTAAAAATTAAGGGTTCGCAACTATGGGACTCAAAAGAAAGTGAAAAAGTTGAAGGACATGTATTCACAGGAGGAGAAAAACCTAGGGAGATTAAAGTTGATTAAACTTATATCTATATATGATTCACGATTTTAATTTGTGACTATGATGGTATAACTTGTTTTATGTTTATGATTGCAGATGTTGTTGAAATGGAGGCTTTATTATTATATGTTGCAAGAAACAATGAACACACAAAATATGGAGGGAGGAATATCAAAGGCATCATGATGCCCAAAAAAGGCGTTGTTTGTCATATGTATCTCGAGGTGGTCATAATTCATCTTCACATTCAACAATAATGAGAAAATTTGAAAAGGATTGGCCTCTAGCTATGAGTTTATAATATTTGATAGATAGAGTAGCAAGGGCATGTAGAAATAATGATGAAAGAGTTACAACACTTGTATTGGACATTATAAAAGTACTAGAAGAGAATAAGGTGACACAGTATAAGGGGTTGTGCTGCAAGGGTCGTCATTATCGTGTTCGGAAGCTAGATGAAAATAGACAAACATTTGACTGTGGAATTGCTGCATATTTTACAGTAGATTTTCAGTCACATGTTTGTGATGGAAACATAAAAACCAACACCTTGAGATACTATGGATTAATCAAAAATATCTTAGAGCTTAACTTCAGATCTTTCAAGGTGGTATTATTTGAAGCTAAGTGGTTTAGAAATATTGTACTTGGAAATCATCCAACAACATATATGCATGAGAATGGTTTTTGTATCATCAATCATACCAGGTTTGACAAAACATATGAACCATATTTTTTTCCTGACTAATGTGAGCAAATATTTTTATGTTGTGATCCTGCAGAACGATCAAAGTCATTTATCATTGAGTATAATCCTAGATCAATAAGAGTCTTCCAACCTTCACATGAAGAAAAATATGTCTCAGTAGAAATGTCATCTAATGGTAGCTCAAATGATGAATTTAATGGGAAAGAAGACATGCTTGAAATGTACAATGGCTATTCAAATTATTTTGATGATTAATGAAAAATTCTATGAATAGTTCTACTCAAGAAAATGTAAATGTCTAGTAGTTCTATATTAGAGTTGTATTTTCATTTAAATATATTATATGGATTTGTTTAGAAGCATCGAACCTATCATAATCTAAAAATTAATATTATTTCAATGTTAAACATATCAGAGAACTATAACATGATAACAATGTTATATATATTATCATTATGTACATTTAGATTTTTTTTTTCTCATTATTTTTTTAGAAAACTTAATAATTAATGAGTTTCTATCTTATAGAATTGAAAATTTATTTTTTAGAAGGGAAAGTTAGATATTAGAGGATTTGTTAAGATTTTTTTACCCTCCAAAATGATATTTTAGGATTCAAATATTTTCAAAATGTTTCAATTGATTATGAGTTACTATTTTTTGTTGTTTCTTGTATGTATTTTAATTCATTTGCATACTTTTCATTTTATAATATACTCATTATTCCACTTCATATAATCAAAGGTTTATGCTTTTATTATATATATATTTCACTTGTTTCATTATTGGATTAATGCAATGAAGTATATAAAACTCGTTCTAACTTGGGAAATGCATAATATTGAATTAGGTCTATTGATTGAATATGCGAATAAAAAAAAGAGTAAAGCCTATTCGGACAAAGAGTTTAAATGAATTTATGAGGGACACACCTTCTGGAGTCATAGTTATTAATGACATACCTTCCAAAGGAAGTAATTTATCTACAATTCCACCTTCCCATTTAGATTTTATAGATTATGTATATGTCCCAGTAGTAACTGATACTTGCCATAATGTCGAGCCGACACTTGAAACTGGATTTGAAATTGATAGATTGTAATATTATAGAGAGTGGTTGATGAAGGTTGATGTTGATCCATTCATAAGAGATGCAATTCATGCAGCATACAAAATAGCTATCTCCGACATAGAGAATGAAACATATACAGAAACAACAGTTGATAATATACTAAGGTAAATGGTCATTTATATTTTACTTATAAACTTTAGGGTTTTAATTACATAACATATGATTATTAATAATATATTATATCGCAATGTTCAAGAGTAATATCAATGTTCTCGAAGCAGGCACTAACACCAATGGACAACAAAATCAATCTCTTCCATAAGATGAACAAACTATACCATCTATTGGTGCATCTTTTCAACCTCTCTCAAAACATCCAAATGAATATATTAAAGGAGAGGCAACTAATGGTATGTCATTCACAATCACATTAAATGAAAAAGGGAAAGTGTTAAACGATGAAGGCAGGAGAACATGGAGAAACATACTTCACCATGAAGCATTGAGATTATTTGGTCCTACAATTACTAAAGATTTTCGTCATCAAGGTAAAACACATATACTATGTTTTTTCAGAAATTGCATTCTTAATTTATGTAGTATAAACTATATACTTAACGTTTCATGTTTCATATTAAAAAAAATTATATATTTACTCAGTATTACATTCCCTACATTTCATTACTATGAGACTGAAAACCTTAAGATTTTTTATATGGATTATTTACTTTCTACGTGTATTTCACAGATAAATCTAAGAAGGATGAGTTATTATCTCTTATGCATAAATTATCGGTAATTGTACCTACAAAACAAATTCTTCATAGTGTTGTTGAATATATTAAAAATACCAGCAATGCTTTGTCGAGAGGAGAATTGGTAAGAAACAAAAATTTAGTCAAGCCGCACTTCATAGGAGAAGGAGAGTGAAAGAGGTTATTGGATGAGATTGCTATTAAGAAAAAAAGGAAAAATGGAACTTTGGTTGGAAAAGAAAAATATGCACATACTGTACGAGCGTCTAGGTTGTCCACACGCCATTGTTTGGGGAAAGGTGGCATGTTATCTGCAGAGGCAAAAATTGTAAGCTTAATACACTACTATGCTTGTCAAGGAAAATTTATTTTTTATATAATCAAATTTCTAACTATTTCATTGTTATTTAAAATATAGTTGTAGGTGTTCAATAATAAAATGTTTGAAGATGACAAATATTTTTCTTCATGCTATGGTGTATCTTCTCTCATTCATCAAAAGATTAAAGATGGATTTCATCCTATTACAGATTATGAGGTATTTTTTGACCTTTACTTTTTTTGTTCTAGATAAATTTTTATAATATGAAAGAAGCATATGCAAATGAAAGTTTCAATTAATACAATTTATAGTTGTGTTGATATTATATTATATGTGTTTTAGGTAACTGATCAACATGATGAAAGAGAAGATGAAGTTGAACTTTGAATCATGCTTCAACCTTACCATATGTTTGGTTAGTTCACTTCAGTTATTTTTTAAATCAATATGATACTTTAGCTATGAAATACCATTAAATGCACACACTTTTTATGGTTTATTTCAATTCAATTGAAGTTATTGTTTGTTTTTTTCTCTACTTATTTCATTTATGTATTTTTATTCAAAAACTTATGTTTAAAATTTTCATTTTTATGATTTTTCCATGTAGGTGGCGACAAAATTTCTTTTAAGGATGAGCAATACAGATGATTTCAAACAAATTATCAGTTTCATTTTTTTCATATCTCATAATAAACAAATTTCAAGACCTAAGGAATTTCATTATCTTAATAAATGAAAAGTGATTTTTTGATAATCAATGTTGGAACATATGCATAAATGAACTTTTATTTATTTATTTCTTTTAATTTTCAAAGATTGAAATGATTCATCTACATGATCAATACCATGTTGACCAAAATGATTAGTAGTGATATTATGTATGTAAATTTATTATGCCCATCAAATTGGAATCATGTGAATTTTTCAATGGAGAGACTCTTCCATTACTTGTAATTGATACTTGCCATAATGTAGCCAAGCACAAAAGAAACTACCATAGTCTTATTGCACACAATGAATTAAAATTTTGGATGTAACTATGAGATGCTTCAATTGTGTTAATACATTTGATGTTAATTAAATATATTTATGGTAATTGGATTTAAGCATAAGAAAATGGTCAAAATGTTCTCTTTGGTAATAAAATCAAACTCTTCCCAGGATACTCACCACATGCAATATATAATCTTTCTAAATAAAGAAAGTTATTTTTTTTGCACCATTTCATATTTTAAGGTGCTTTGGACCATATACAATTTTATAATAATAATAATAATAATAAATGTGTTTTTTTGCACCACTTTTTATTTTATGGTGCTTTGCACCATATACAATTTATTATTATTATAATAATTTTGATATTTTTATGATAAATTTTTAATTTTTGTAAAATTGGTTTTGGTGCTTTGCATCACAATATCTTGATCCACGTCATATTGGTTTTTGGTGGTTTGCACCATACGCCATGGAATGCCACCGATGCATTTAACACCAAATTCAACATTTTTTTACTAACTCCACTTTTGCACCAGAAAACATAGCACCACTTGTGTATTTCTACATTATCACCACTTTTGCACCACTATTTGAAAATTAAAGATTTCTCAAGTCCTTTACAAATTGTGGTGCTAATGTGTCTTGTAGTGAAAACAAAACAATGTCGCCAGCTTCCAATTCCAATTTCTTGTCCTTCACAAACAGACTCAACCCCTTTCTCAGCACGTAGCTCTGGATGCTACTCCAATACAAGTAGGGGAATCGCCAGACTACCAATTTTGTCTTCAAAAGTCAAGACTAATCCTTTCTCACTGAAATTGACGTCGAGGGGGAAAGATTTCTCCTTATGTTTCTTAGGAATCACAAGGCGATTTAGTTTGCCCAAATCGCTGGGCGTGATGGCCTTGTCGAAAAGGTGCTCACAAGCAAGACCCCGCATGGAGGACACAGAATTGGCGTTTCCGTGCATGGCCGCCTGGTTTTCTTGACAGGCATGGATTCTCTGGCTGACGAACTCTCCATGCCCCGACGTCTCGGCATTGTTCATGGCGGCCAATCGAGCTGTCATCGTCGTGATTCTCTTGTTATGATGACCAAATTCTTCGTCGTAAGTATGCTTTCAGAGCATGTCCATGATTTCTTCTTTATTGTGCTCTCCCATGAATTGGGCATCTGGATCATCATTTCGCAGAGGACTGAAGTTCGTAATGGCGTCTCGACCTTGGAACTTCAGAGCCCTGTGGTCATAGGCCCTGCCGGCGTCCTCTTCCTCTTCCTTGAAATGAAATGTATTTTTATAGTAATTAAACTGCGAAAACATTTATTCATGTTCTATTGATGATGTGCGATATGTTTTTTTCCCCGAGAAGGTGAGTTATTTATTATGATGAACATGTATTTTTATATTAATAAAATGTGTAAACAATTATTTATGTTTTGTTGATGATGTGCAATATGTTTTTTTTTTTTCCTTGAGATTTTGAAGACCCATGTCTCGATGCTCCAAGGACATGTTGTGGTGCTTTAATTGGATTTCATCTCATTACAAAGAGATATCTCTTTTGGCTTCATGTCTACCCAACAACGCCTTGACGAGGAGGGCCTTAAGGTGCCAATAGATATTAATGGTTAACAGATATTGATTCTTCGAGATCACAGATATTGATTTTTCGAGATCACAAATATTGATTCTTCCTGCTTGGAGTGTCCTATGTCAGGAACCCACTTAAAAAATAGAAGCTAGAATATTTGGATTAGTGTATTCAACATGATCGTCCATTGGTTCAGACATAACATGATCTAATTCTAACTGTATGGGATCATGGGATCAGGAGTGTGAGAGCGAAATTTTGGACTGGCAGTGAAGGAATGTTGACAACCCTTTACACTTCTATCAAATTTATTCGATGATCCCCTACAACTCCTTTCCCTCTGACGAGGCATGTTGATCAAGAGAGGAGGAAAAATGAAACTAGATACAACAAAGATGCATGGGCTAGGAGGGTGAGAAAAGGACTAGGTTGGAAGAAGGATCCCCTACAACTCCTTTCTATCTGACGAGGCATGTTGATCAAGAGAGGATGAAAAATGAAACTAGATACAACAAAGATGCATGGGCTAGGAGGGTGAGAACAGGACCAGGTTGGAAGCACGGTTGGAAGAAGGGGAGGAGAGAAAGACCAACATGGTAAAGAGGGGGACCCAAAAGATAATGTAAGACTGCAATGAGGGGCTCAAGGGAAAGCTTTAAGTCGATAACTAGCGAAAAAAAAACAACTAAGAGGAATCATAATGGGAAATAATACATTGTAATGTAGATAAAGGATCCATGTTGGAGATGAGAGAGGGAGTCGCAATGTTTCCAAATCCTAATGCATAGGTGAGAAAGAAGCATATAGTAGTGAAACAACACAGAAAATGCTTTTGAAACTAGAGCATTCGACATAAAATGGACCAAGAAAATATGATACCTAGTGCTAGGTGTTGTAGAGTCGGATAAGCCACCAAGAGACAAACCCCCTAAATTTTATGTGCTACCAAGAGGGTGCCTGAATGATATCATCCATCGTGAGCTTGTAAAGTTCTCAATTTGAATAGAGAGAGCCTGAGATAGAGATGCTTTGTGTGAGTATTGCTATGGGTCATCCTCGTCCTGTTGGTAAGGATGGAAATTCAAAGAAGAGAAGGGTTGATTCTCCTATAGAAAAGTAGAAAAGATGAAATCAAGTGGAAAGTACATTGTTGCTATTTTTGCAAGAATGAAGAAGGGGTGACCAAGTTAGGAGGATCTGGTTAGAACCCCAAAATTGAGAATGGAAAGAATGACTAAAATTCGAAGCAATGAAATTTCGGTAGCAGCATGGAAAAGTCAATTCGACAGGATGAATCGGATAAAGCCCAAAATTTATCATCCAGGTTGGTGTTAAGTGATGGAGCTCTATGTAATGAAATCACATTAATGAGTTTGCTTGCCGTTGAATTTATACTAGAAGGTGGAAATGTTTAAGGGGAGGGACGACCATGCCTCCTCGTTCTAATGAGCTGGATGATAGTGTTGGAGCCATCCCATTACCAAATTTAATAGATTAACAATTAATAATACTATCGGTAAAAAAATTTCTCTCAAAATATTTTAACATTTCCATTTATATAATTAAAAGTAGGGAAATAATTAAAATCAAGAAGAGAAATATGTTAATTATTTCACTCAATTATGATTAGAAAGATTAAGATGGTGAAGAAATATGAAGAAATATGTTAGTTATTATTTTTTTATTAAGTATTGAGTTTTGTTTTTGACCATGTATTAGTTTGTTTTTGACACATAATTTCTGTCACTTATGATAGTTTAAAATTATAAATTTAATTCCCACGGAAATTCGGATTTCGAAACTGTGTTTCTGATTTGTCGAGATTCATTCTCTTTAAAACCTTTTCCAACTCACGAGCCAAGTGCTGCTCTGATATAGATGTGGAAGGCTCTTCCTTTATTGTCACTCTTTTCTCCGCTTTCAGCCGTGCTCTTTTATCATTCAGATTTGCCTCAACACTAACCGCGACCTTCTGCATATCTTCTAAAGTAGGTGGATCTCTATCACGAAGGGAATAAGCCATCTCCGGATCAAAGCCATCCGGGAATTTAAGGAGAGCAGACTTTTTAGACGGTCTCAAGTCATCTGGAATTGCATTATACATTGTATTGAATCTAATAATATAATCCTGAACAGACTCACCAGGATTACGTTTGATGTTGTCCATCAGGAGGCCAGGACACAGATTTCACAGTCATTGATGTTGATGCGAGCTCCCCTAGCTCGAAACTGAGGGAAGTCATCCAGGAGCAAAGGGCCGAGAATGACCAGCTGAAAGATCAATTGCAGAAGGCTCAATGGGTGATTAACTATTTGGAGCAGCGCAACAAACACCTTGAGGATGAGCTCACATATTATGAGTTGCGTCGAATCCGTGAGGACCGACAGTGGAATCGAAAGAGACCCGGTGACATGACACCAGATGACCGAGATACTGTACTCACACATGTGAACATTCACCTGGAGAAGTTGTTGGCGAAGGCCAATCGAGACAAAGACATGCTTTGTCACATGAAAGGCCATTATTGGGCTCGCATGCATGTCTTTAAAGCGAGAATGAAGATCATGAAGAGGAGGTTGCGCAAAGCACTAAGTCGGCGGAAAAGGCCTAATCCACTTCGGATTTTGGCCGAGGCTTCATTGACTGGGCAGGACACATGATGGAGGACCTCCACTCCAAATTTGGGCAAATTCGGAGAAAAATTTTGTCATTTTCAAATTTTTGGGTCAAAAACGGGTTTGCGATTAAGCGGGTCGTGACGCTCATGCGCTCACTTTTTTTGGGGCACTTTACGGAGTCCAAATTTACATTTTGGATTTTTCATGGTTAGTTATGCATCCTCAGAAGTCAACTAAGCATTTCATCAAAATCTGGATGGTCAAAGAGCTCAAAAACACCATGAAAACCACCTTGCTGCCACCTTTTGCACCAGCGGGAAGTACCTCTGGGAGAATGAGGTTTTTGAGGGTCAAATGAGCTCCAAATTCAGAAATTCCACTTGGGTTGGATAGTCAACATCTAGGGCTTTCCAACGAGCTATCATGAGCTCAATTTGGATGCCGAGAAGTACCTCAAATTCAGGCTGGAAAAAGCGCAACCCACTCGGCTCAGGAGCGACCCACTTAAATTTTTCCTGAATTTTCAGCTGCCAGCTCAGATTTTCGCCTAGTATGGACCAGTTTTGCTTATGGATGGAATTTTTGGGTTTTTATGATGTAAATTCATGTTTGGCATGTAACTTTGACTCACTTTTACCTATTCTAGAAGATTCACTCACAAAAAAGTGAAAATCAAGTAAATGAATCAGTTTCCTTCCTTTTAGAGGCAAGTTGTTTGGCTGCCTAGATTTTAGCTCCTTGTTTAGAATTGGTTGAAACTGCTCCTAGAAGGATGAATTCGACCCCTAGAGGCATGGGAAGCGGTTAGTATGGTCTATATGATGTAATTTCTCAATCATTTTTAGGGGTTGGACAGTTGGACTCTTGGGAAAAGTTTGGCACACTATTGTACATATTTTTCATATTTTGGCTAAGGAAAGATCAGAGGTTTTGCAGCACTTGTTGGGATCCTTGTGGTGTTCTGTTCTTGATGGTGTTTCCTCTTTGTTTACTGTAAGTTTCTTCATGTTTAATGTATGCCATCCTTTCATATGCTTCTGAACTAAATTGAATGAGTAAGTGAGGTTGAATCCATTGTTTACAGTGCTCTACCTTTGAATTCAATTAGTTCTATATGTTTTCAGCTGTTTGGAGAGGATCCAAGTTCTTCTTTGCCCTCTTCAGCTCCTCGTTGGTCTGATCTGTCCATATATTCAATCGAAAACGTCAGACATTCACCTACCTCGCCCCGACTCGAATTCTGCAAAGATCTGGCCTTATCCCCGGACCCAAAAATTGTTTTTCCCATTTCTCCAACAAAAACCCAAAAAATCAAAATCAAACTTTCCTATCTCTTTACTAGCCTAAAATGAGTATTCATTGTTCATTATAAGTCATCTCAGCCCCTTTTAAGATCCTTTGCCGAGATAGACCCGGAGAGAGCCCTCTCCTGTCCTCGTAGGGCTAGCTACGAGGCTGAGCGTGGTTTTATGTAGCCTTGAGTTTACTTCATTTCAGCCTGAGGTAGATTTGAGCGCTAACATAGTTGTTGAGGGCAAGGGTGCAGCAACGAGTCAACAACTCGTTGGTCGAAGGCGCAGCTGAACGGAGTCGGGTCGAGTCGGGTCGAGCTCGTGCAGGCCGCACCGCGGTGCAGTCGGGTCGGGTCGTGCGCAGTTCAGGTCGAGTCGGGTCGTTCCTGGGTGCCGAGTAACGGCAGGGGCCCAGCACGAAAACTGCGATTCCGGGAGCTACGGGTGTCGGATTGAGGTGCCGTAAAAACCAAAAGTTGCGTAATTCCGAGGAGCATCCAACCATACAGGTTTGGGACGGATTAAACACACGGTCAGCTCAGAAAACGCTCTGCACTGATTCGGGGCAACGGTTTGAGTGACCCGGGTGACCAGCACTTGGGCAGTTTCGGGCAGAACTTCCGACGGTGATCTTCGATGGTTGTATAAGTCTGTTGTATGCTAGTTTGAGTATTGGCAAGTCTTAGAACTTGGCCAAGAGGCAAATAGCCTGACTGTTGTACTTGTATTTTTGATGAAACATAATATCCGGGCAGACTCATTTTAAAAGGGAGTTGCCCCTCCCTTGTATTTATTAGTATTTAAATTTATTTATTTCGAAGGTGATTAGTTGAGGTCTTATTATGGGATTTTTAGTAAATTCCATTTCTATTGGCTATTAATTTTTTGTTTTTAGTTTTATATCTTTTTTATTTAACTTTTTTTTTTTCCTCATTTTCTGTTATTTCCATCTTCATGAATTATAGTTTCTCATCCTATTTTGATTATAAGATCACAAATTATAAAGAGAAAAAATAATTAAAAAATCATTTTCCAGTAATTTTATTTTTTTGTATTATTATAGGTGTCCTAGGCATGGTATAACACATTCAATTTTTCTTTGACTTTGTATTAGTTTATCTTTGACCAAAAATTTATGTTGTTATCCAAAGTTTAACATTGATAATTTTCTTGTTTTTTATTATTATTATTTAAATATTTTTATTTGTAATATGATTGGTTGAGGTCTTATTATCCATTTTTTTAGTAACTTTTATTTCTATTAGTTACTAATTTTTTGTTTTACTTTTAACCAAAAATTGATGTCCCTTGTCGAAAGTTTAATATTAAGAATTTTTTTTGTTAAAATTGTAAAATATCTTTTGATAATAATTGCATGCAATGTAACATTGTCGACGCATTTCGAACCAACCAGTGTGGTTCATCATCAAGACTAGGTGAGAGATCAGATCAAGACATTAAGTTTAAATAGACATAGAGATGGCTAAAGTAGCCATTAGGAAAATTTATTTATTTATCTATTTTTAAATATATATTATATTTTTTAATGAATTAATAATGGCTAGTTTCATTTTATTATTAAAATATTTGATTAATTTATTCAATTAATTAATAGATTAACTTATTAATTAATTAATTAATTAATTAATTTATATATATATATATATATATATATATATATATATATATTTCTTATTTCATTTAGTGATTTAATTATTAATTTTATTTATTTATTCTTGTGCGAGGTCTAACTAAAAAATAACCAATGAACAAAAAAAAAAAAAAAATAGAAAATGAAAATAAATTAAAATGAAAATAAAAATGAATAAAAATAAAAAAATAAAAATTAATAATAAAAATAGAATAAAATAAATAAAAATAAAGATAAATAGAAAAATAAAGGAACAATAAGCAAGGCAGAAATACAAGGCAATCATGAATATAAGCAAGTATCCAACACTTGCTGATGCTCTAGTCATCATCTCTATTGAGGTTAACGGGTCTTTTTTCAATTTTTAAGGTCTCTCTTAACTTTCGATGATGGAAATGGTCAATCCTAGCAATGACCTTAGCCTCTTCAATGCAGATATGCTAGTTAGTCTTTTCTACATGCTCAACTAGGGCAAACGAGTGGGATCTTCCATGTTTAATGTCAGGAGCATGCTCACAGATCCTTTGATTTATAGACCGACTTGGTTCACCAATGTAAGAAGTCTCACAAGAACAAGGAATGATGTAGACACCTTTCCCATCCCTATGGTCAATCGGATCTTTAGCCGATTTGAGAGAGCTATGAATCGTGTTAAGGGGCGTGAATGACGAAGACACCTTATGCTTCCTAAGGACCCTAGCAATTAAACTTAATGTGATGATCTGATCTCTCACCTAGTTCTGATGATGAACCACATTGGTTGGTTTGAAAGGCATCGAAAATGTTACATTGGATGTGATTATTACCGAAAGATATTTTACAATTTTGTATGATGGATGGCAGAAGGGTAGATTCTTAAAAAAAAAAAAAATTGTCATTTATTATTATTATTTACATATATTTACTTGTAATATGATTGGTTGAGGTCTCATTATCTGTTGTTTAGTAACTTCTATTTCTATTAGCTACTATTTTTATTTTATTTTTTATTTTTTTCATTTTTATTTAGCTTTTTACTTTTTTTTTTCTTTTTTCTAATATTTGTATTTCATGACTTTGAGTGGTTTTTTTCCATATTTTCAATTTTCAATTACTTATTATATTTATTAAAAACATATTTTAGTTATATATATATATATATATATATATATATATATATATATATATATATATATATATTTTATTTATATATATATATATATATATATGTATATGTATATGTATATGTATATGTATATATATATAAACAATTTTAATTTTTGGTGATGACATTTTATAACAAAAAAATATTTTATTATTTATTTTATTTTTGTGATCCATTTATTTTTATTTTTTTTAATGAATGCAATATTTTATATTAATAAAAAAAAGTGTTACATAGATAAATATTTATTTTTTGGTTTTATTATTTTTAGCTTAATTAAACTATATTTATGTTAAGCAGGTAGTAACTGCTATGCAGCCCTTATTACTTTTTATTTTAACTTATATGTTTTTTTTATTATATTTTTTCTATGAAATTTTCTTTATTCTATTTTAATTACAATTACAATTTTTTTATTATTATTATAATTTGTAACTTCATTGAATTTTGTTAATTATTATTATTATTATTTAAATTTATTTATCTTAACCTAATGAGTTGAGTTCTTATTCTCTTATTCTCTCATTATTGGTAATTATCATTAGTGACTAAACCCAACTCCAACTCCAGTTCCACTGTTGCATGAGTGGAAGATTTGTAGTCCATGTTTCTCTGTGTAATTCTCATTTTGAGTTGCTTTTTCCCTATTAAAAATCAAAAAACCAAAAATATTGTCGGTATGCTCTCTTTTGCTTTGCATTATTTCGTCATATTCCATTAAGGTTACATTAATTTTTTTTCAGTGTTGGACTTGACATTTTCATCTCAAGGCATCTTTCTTTTTTGTGTTCTTGGTATTTGGCATTCAGAAAGTCAACTTTACTAACATTACTTATGATCATGAGTATAAGTTGGTGGGGAGAATTCATTTTCTTTAGTTCAAGAACTTTATTTTTTTATCCCTTCATGTGTTTGCAAGAAGGTTTTTTTTTTTCATCAAATCCAATGCAATGTACTGAAGCTAGATCCCACTTTGAAGCACTTTGAAGTTCTACATTATGCTTCAAGTCACTTAGTGTTCAATTTGT